>JBBPFD010000721.1:12500-52565 GCA_038363315.1 Mugilogobius chulae | reverse complement strand
CTAAAACTGGACTGAAACTGGACTAAAACTGGACTAAAACTGGACTAAAACTGGACTAAAACTGGTCTAAAACTGGACTAAAACTGGTCTAAAACAAGGACTAAAACTGGACTGAAACTGGACTAAACCTGGACTAAACCTGGACTAAAACTGGACTTAAACAGGAATAAACTGGACTTAAACTGGACTAAACCTGGACTAAAACTGGACTTAAACTGGACTTAAACTGGACTTAAACTGGACTTAATGGACTTAAACTGGACTAAACCTGGTCTTAAACTGGACTAAACCTGGACTAAACCTGGACTTAAACTGGACTAAACCTGGACTAAAACTGGACTTAAACTGGACTTAAACTGGACTTAAACTGGACTTAAACTGGACTTTAAACTGGACTTAAACTGGACTAAACCTGGTCTTAAACTGGACTAAACTAAAGTGTTGTTCCAGATCTTTCGTCTGAAAACCGTTTCTTTAAAGATTCTATTTAAACGTCTAAAATGAGTTTATTTCATATTTATTGCTCAAGGGGAAAAGTGTTTACACCGGAGTTTGGCCAAAACCACTTTCTTTTTCCGACTCAGAATAAATATTTATGAAAAGCCTTTGAAGTGAAAGAATTTGATTTATTATTGTGACGTTTTGTTGCAGAATTCTTTCAAAAGTGAAAATCTTGAGTTAAATTTCTTCTTTTGTTTCATAAATTTAAAAACAGGATTTACACTTTTTTTGTCAAACTTTGAGTCGAAGTTTTTTTCTCTGAAGTGAAACGAGTTTGAAAAGTCCAATTATTTCAATAAAAACTTCACCAGAAAAAAGACTTTGTGTCGTTTGTGTTTGAATCAAGTTTGGTCAAAGTCACAGTTTTATAGATTTAAAACCTGGACTAAACCTGGACTAAACCTGGTCTAAACCTGGACTAAACCTGGACTAAAACTGGACTAAACCTGGTCTAAAACTGGACTAAACCTGGACTAAAACTGGACTAAACCTGGACTAAACCTGGACTAAAACTGGATCTTTAAACTGGACTAAAACTGGACTTAAACGGTCTAAACCTGGACTAAACTGGACTAGAACAGGTCTAACCTGGACTAAAACTGGACTTAAACTGGACTAAACCTGGACTAAAACTGGACTAAACTGGACTTAAACTGGACTAAACCTGGACTAAAACTGGACTTAAACTGGACTAAAACTGGACTAAACCTGGTCTAAACCTGGACTAAACCTGGACTAAAACTGGACTAAACCTGGACTAAAACTGGACTAAACCTGGTCTAAACCTGGACTAAACCTGGACTAAAACTGGACTAAACCTGGACTAAACCTGGACTAAAACTGGACTAAACCTGGTCTTAAACTGGACTAAACCTGGTCTAAACCTGGACTAAACCTGGACTAAAACTGGACTAAACCTGGTCTAAACCTGGACTAAACCTGGACTAAAACTGGACTAAACCTGGACTAAACCTGGACTAAAACGGACTAAACCTGGTCTAAACCTGGACTAAAACTGGACTTAAACAGGTCTAAACCTGGACTAAACCTGGACTAAACCTGGACTAAACCTGGACTAAAACTGGACTAAAACTGGACTAAACTGGGCTAAAACTGGACTTAAACTGGACTTAAACTGGACTTAAACTGGACTAAAACTGGACTTAAACTGGTCTAAACCTGGACTAAACCTGGACTAAAACTGGTCTAAACCTGGACTAAACCTGGACTAAAACTGGACTAAACCTGGTCTAAACCTGGACTAAAACTGGACTTAAACAGGTCTAAACCTGGACTAAACCTGGACTAAACCTGGACTAAACCTGGACTAAACCTGGTCTAAACTGGTCTAAACCTGGACTAAACTGGACTTAAACAGGTCTAAACCTGGACTAAACCTGGACTAAACCTGGACTAAACCTGGACTAAACCTGGTCTAAACCTGGACTAAACCTGGACTAAAACTGGACTAAACCTGGTCTAAACTGGACTAAACCTGGACTAAAAGGACTAAACCTGGACTAAACCTGGACTAAAACGGACTAAACCTGGTCTTAAACTGGACTAAACCTGGTCTAAACCTGGACTAAACCTGGACTAAAACTGGACTAAACCTGGTCTAAACCTGGACTAAACCTGGACTAAAACTGGACTAAACCTGGACTAAACCTGGACTAAAACTGGACTAAACCTGGTCTAAACCTGGACTAAAACTGGACTTAAACAGGTCTAAACCTGGACTAAACCTGGACTAAACTGGACTAAACCTGGACTAAAACTGGACTAAAACTGGACTAAAACTGGGCTAAAACTGGACTTAAACTGGACTTAAACTGGACTTAAACTGGACTAAAACTGGACTTAAACTGGTCTAAACCTGGACTAAACCTGGACTAAAACTGGTCTAAACCTGGACTAAACCTGGACTAAAACTGGACTAAACCTGGTCTAAACCTGGACTAAAACTGGACTTAAACAGGTCTAAACCTGGACTAAACCTGGACTAAACCTGGACTAAACCTGGACTAATGACAACCTGGTCTAAACCTGGACTAAACCTGGACTAAAACTGGACTAAAACTGGACTAAAACTGGACTTAAACTGGACTAAAACTGGACTTAAACTGGTCTAAACCTGGACTAAAACTGGACTTAAACTGGACTTAAACTGGACTAAAACTGGACTTAAACTGGACTAAAACTGGACTAAACCTGGTCTAAACCTGACTAAACCTGGACTAAAACTGGACTAAACTGGACTAAACCTGGACTAAAACTGGACTAAACCTGGTCTAAACCTGGACTAAAACTGGACTTAAACAGGTCTAAACCTGGACTAAACCTGGACTAAACCTGGACTAAACCTGGACTAAAACTGGACTAAAACTGGACTAAAACTGGGCTAAAACTGGACTTAAACTGGACTTAAACTGGACTTAACTGGACTAAAACTGGACTTAAACTGGTCTAAACCTGACTAAACCTGGACTAAAACTGGTCTAAACCTGGACTAAACCTGGACTAAAACTGGACTAAACCTGGTCTAAACCTGGACTAAAAACTGGACTTAACAGGTCTAAACCTGGACTAAACCTGGACTAACCTGGACTAAACCTGGACTAAACCTGGACTAAACCTGGTCTAAACCTGGACTAAACCTGGACTAAAACTGGACTAAAACTGGACTAAAACTGGACTTAAACTGGACTAAAACTGGACTTAAACTGGTCTAAACCTGGACTAAAACTGGACTTAAACTGGACTTAAACTGGACTAAAACTGGACTTAAACTGGACTAAAACTGGACTTAAACTGGACTTAAACTGGACTAAAACTGGACTAAACCTGGACTAAACCTGGACTAAACCTGGACTAAACCTGGTCTAAACCTGGACTAAACCTGGACTTAAACTGGACTAAAACTGGACTTAAACTGGTCTAAAACTGGACTTAAACTGGACTTAAACTGGACTTAAACAGGTCTAAACTGGACTAAACTGGACTAAACCTGGTCTTAAACTGGACTAAACTAAAGTGTTGTTCCAGATCTTTCGTCTGAAAACCGTTTCTTTAAAGATTCTATTTAAACGTCTAAATGAGTTTATTTCATATTTATTGCTCAAGGGGAAAAGTGTTTACACCGGAGTTTGGCCAAAACCACTTTTCTTTTTCCCACTCAGAATAAATATTTATGAAAAGCCTTTGAAGTGAAAGAATTTGATTTATTATTGTGACGTTTTGTTGCAGAATTCTTTCAAAAGTGAAAATCTTGAGTTAAATTTCTTCTTTTGTTTCATAAATTTAAAAACAGGATTTACACTTTTTTGTCAAACTTTGAGTCGAAGAAGTTTTTTCTCTGAAGTGAAACGAGTTTGAAAAGTCCAATTATTTCAATAAAAACTTCACCAGAAAAAGACTTTGTGTCGTTTGTGTTTGAATCAAGTTTGGTCAAAGTCACAGTTTTATAGATTTAAAACCTGGACTAAACCTGGACTAAACCTGGTCTAAACCTGGACTAAACCTGGACTAAAACTGGACTAAACTGGTCTAAACCTGGACTAAACCTGGACTAAAACTGGACTAAACCTGGACTAAACCTGGACTAAAACTGGACTAAACCTGGTCTTAAACTGGACTAAAACTGGACTTAAACAGGTCTAAACCTGGACTAAAACTGGACTAGAACAGGTCTAAACCTGGACTAAAACTGGACTTAACTGGACTAACCTGGACTAAACTGGACTAAAACTGGACTTAAACTGGACTAAACCTGGACTAAAACTGGACTTAACTGGACTAAAACTGGACTAAACCTGGTCTAAACCTGGACTAAACCTGGACTAAAACTGGACTAAACCTGGACTAAAACTGGACTAAACCTGGTCTAAACCTGGACTAAACCTGGACTAAAACTGGACTAAACCTGGACTAAACCTGGACTAAAACTGGACTAAACCTGGTCTTAAACTGGACTAAACCTGGTCTAAACCTGGACTAAACCTGGACTAAAACTGGAACTAAACCTGGTCTAAACCTGGACTAAACCTGGACTAAAACTGGACTAAACCTGGACTAAACCTGGACTAAAACTGGACTAACCTGGTCTAAACCTGGACTAAAACTGGACTTAAACAGGTCTAAACCTGGACTAAACCTGGACTAAACCTGGACTAAACCTGGACTAAAACTGGACTAAAAACTGGACTAAAACTGGGCTAAAACTGGACTTAAACTGGACTAAACTGGACTTAAACTGGACTAAAACTGGACTTAAACTGGTCTAAACCTGGACTAAACCTGGACTAAAACTGGTCTAAACCTGGACTAAACCTGGACTAAAACTGGACTAAACCTGGTCTAAACCTGGACTAAAACTGGACTTAAACAGGTCTAAACCTGGACTAAACCTGGACTAAACCTGGACTAAACCTGGACTAAACCTGGTCTAAACCTGGACTAAACCTGGACTAAAACTGGACTAAAACTGGACAAAAACTGGACTTAAACTGGACTAAAACTGGACTTAAACTGGTCTAAACCTGGACTAAAACTGGACTTAAACTGGACTTAAACTGGACTAAAACTGGACTTAAACTGGACTAAAACTGGACTTAAACTGGACTTAAACTGGACTAAAACTGGACTAAACCTGGACTAAACCTGGACTAAACCTGGACTAAACCTGGTCTAAACCTGGACTAAACCTGGACTAAAACTGGACTAAACCTGGACTAAACCTGGACTAAACCTGGACTAAACCTGGTCTAAACCTGGACTAAACCTGGACTAAAACTGGACTAAACCTGGACTAAACCTGGACTAAAACTGGACTAAACCTGGTCTAAACCTGGACTAAAACTGGACTTAAACAGGTCTAAACCTGGACTAAACCTGGACTAAACCTGGACTAAACCTGGACTAAAACTGGACTAAAACTGGACTAAACCTGGACTAAAACTGGACTAAAACTGGGCTAAAAACTGGACTTAAACTGGACTTAAACTGGACTTAAACTGGACTTAAACTGGACTTAAACTGGTCTAAACCTGGACTAAACCTGGACTAAACCTGGACTAAAACTGGTCTAAACCTGGACTAAACCTGGACTAAAACTGGACTAAACCTGGTCTAAACCTGGACTAAAACTGGACTTAACAGGTCTAAACCTGGACTAAACCTGGACTAAACCTGGACTAAACCTGGACTAAACCTGGTCTAAACCTGGACTAAACCTGGACTAAAACTGGACTAAAACTGGACTAAAACTGGACTTAAACTGGACTAAAACTGGACTTAAACTGGTCTAAACCTGGACTAAAACTGGACTTAAACTGGACTTAAACTGACTAAAACTGGACTTAAACTGGACTAAAATGGACTTAAACTGGACTTAAACTGGACTAAAACTGGACTAAAACAAGGACTGAAACTGGACTAAAACTGGACTAAAACTGGACTAAAACTGGACTGGAACTGGACTAAAACTGGACTGGAACTGGACTAAAACTGGACTGGAACTGTACTAAAACTGGACTAAACTGGACTTAAACAGGTCTAAACCAGGACTTAAACTGGACTAAACCTGATCTGAAACTGGACTTAAAATGGACTAAAACTGGACTAAAACTGGACTTAAACTCGACTAAAACTGGTCTAAACCTGGACTAAACCTGGTCTTAAATTGGACTAAACCTGGACTAAAACTGGACTTAAACTGGACTAAAACTGGACTAAAACCGGTCTAAAACTGGACTTAAACTGGACTTAAACTGGACTAAAACGTCCCACTTTTTCCATTTTGTTCAGTAACTGTAAAAAGCACCTGGAAAAAGTGAAATATAAAATACCATTGTGTCTCTTTTATTTAGAACAAAATCAGCCTCTGATGATCCAGACTCAGATTCTACTGGAAACTGACAAATAAAAACATTGTAATTGGGCTTTTGCTCCACCTAAACCTTCTTTTGAGTCATTTTGACCTGTGACCTTCAGCTTTACAGAGGAATGATCAAAACACGACAACAAAATTCTGATTAAACATTTTTCAAAGTAAAAAAAAGGAGAATTTAGTGATTATTTAAACTGCACAAGCTTCCATCTCCTCTCGTCTCGTTTCCATGGAGACTGTATTATTACCACATTAAACCCACAGAATGTTCCAGAGCCAGACTTTAGTTTGAACAGAAAACAAACAGGTTTAGTAAAAGTGTCTTTATTGAACAGGTTTTAGGTTTTACAGCCGTTTTCTCTTCGACTTTTGTCTTATTTTGATCTTTTCTCAAACCAAAGTCTGTGAGGATAAATATTTATCTAAATATTTGACTTTTAGAGTCGATTCTGTCGGAACATTTACATCAGAACATGAAAAACTGGAGCTCAGTCGGACTCAGACTTTTAAAGTTTAATAAAACTGTCTCTCAAACCCTTTGGCTCGCGCTCAGTAACAGCCACAGAAGCAAAGTGAAACTGGACCGCCCCAGCTCAGCCAATCAGAACGCAGCCAATCAGAGCTCAGCCAATCAGAGCTCAGACAATCAGAACGCAGCTCTTAAACTGTTTATTTTCAGATTCAAACAGACACATCAGGCTGAGTTTTGTCACTTTTGAAGAAAAAGAATAGTTTTTAGTGAAAGAAAAGTTTCTGTCTTTGTCCAAAACTGATGATTATAATTCACTGTAAAAAGTCTTAAGGACAATAAGTTAAATCAACTTAAATCTTTGTGTGATAGAACTGACAATGTGAGAGAGAAAAGAGAGAGAGAGAGTTAAGAGAGAAAGAGAGGTAGAGTAAAGAAAGAGCAAGGGGGGAGAGAGAAAGAAAAAGTAAAAAAAAAGACAGTAAAGAGAAGAGAGGAGAAAAGAGAGGGAAAGGAGGAGAGAAGAAAAAAGTGGATGGGTCTAAAGTGGATGGGTCTAAAGTGGATGGGTCTAAAGGATGGTCTAAAGTGAATGGGTCTAAAGTGGATGGGTCTAAAGTGGATGGGTCTAAAGTGAATGGGTCTAAAGTGGACGGGTCTAAAGTGAAAGGGTCTAAAGTGGACGGGTCTAAAGTGAACGGGTCTAAAGTGAATGGGTCTAAAGTGAATGGGTCTTAAGTGGATGGGTCTTAAGTGGATGGGTCTAAAGTGAACGGGTCTAAAGTGAACGGGTCTAAAGTGGACGGGTCTAAAGTGATGGGTCTAAAGTGAATGGGTCTAAAGTGAATGGGTCTAAAGTGGATGGGTCTAAAGTGAACGGGTCTAAAGTGAACGGGTCTAAAGTGAACGGGGTCTAAAGTGAACGGGTCTAAAGTGAACTAACGTCTAAAGTGAACGGTCTAAAGTGGGTCTAAAGTGGATGGGTCTAAAGTGATGGTCTAAAGTGGATGGGTCTAAAGTAACGGGTCAAAGTGAAAAATAACGTGAAAGTGAACGGGTCTAAAGTGAACGGTCTAAAGTGAGTCTAAACGTGGATCTAAAGTGGATGGGTCTAAAGTGGAATGGGTCTAAAGTGAACGGGTCTAAAGTGAACGGTCTAAAGTGGGGTCTAAAGTGAACGGGTCTAAAGTGATGGTCTAAAGTGGATGGGTCTTAAAGTGAATGGGTCTAAAGTGAATGGGTCTAAAGTGAATGGGTCTAAAGTGAAGTCTATGGGTCCTAAAGTGAACGGGTCTAAAGTGAACGGGTCTAAAGGGGGTCTAAAGTGGATGGGTCTAAGTGAATGGGTCTAAAGTGAACGGGGTCTAAAGTGGATGGTGTCTAAAGTGTCTAAAGTGGATGGGTGATGGGTCTAAATGAATGGGTCTAATGTGTGGATGGTCTAAAGGATGAAATGGGTCTAAAATGTGGATGTCTAAAGTGGAAAGTGGGTCTAAAGTGGTAATGGGTCTAAAGTGAACGGTCTAAAGTGGATGGGTCTAAAGTGGAGGGTCTAAAGTGAATGGGTCTAAAGGGATGGGTCTAAAGTGGATCTAAATGATGGGTCTAAAGTGGGTTAAAGTGGAAAGTGTCGGAAAAGTAAAACTGGGTGACGTCTTCTCTAAAGTGCCAAAGTGGAATGAAAGTGGATGGTGTGAAAACGTGCGAAACTGAACAAACTGTACATTTCATTATTAACAGGAAAATGGCTCCCCCACTGTCTCCCTATGACGTCATCTCGTGAACACAATGAGGTATTAGAACGACTAGAGAGAGCGTAGCCATGGTAAGTTTGGCAACAATCGTCCAGATCCCGGCAGCCATCTTGTGTAGGGAGAGTTTACTAAAGATCTCATAGAAGCTGAACATTTAAATGACTTTTTCACTTAAATACTTTCATAATTAAACCTAATCGTATTTGTAGATTTATTTATGCTTCTGTTCAACCAAACTAATGTGGAAAAATCTTGATTAAACTACTTTTATTTTTCTAGTAACAGCAGTGAAGCAAACACAACAACCATGAACGTTTGTGCTTGTGGTTTTTAGACTGAATATTTATATTCACTGTAATTCAGAGGAAAAAATTCAACAACAACAGTCATCTCAAAGGACTTCACATGATCCAATAACGGTCAAAGTCAAATAACAGTCGATGTTATTTCACTTGGACCCGACACAGACAGAAAAACGGCATTATATGAACCAGAAATATAATTATATGTTCAATTAGCCCTTTAATCTATGAATTATCTGACCTTGTTTTGACATTTTTTTCAATATTGTAGATTTTTCTCTAAAAATGGCTGCGGCAACTGCCACGCAACAGGCCCAACGCTCTCTCTAGTCATTTTAATAACTCATTGGTGAACACGACTTCATACTTGCGCTGTGATTGGCCGGTGAGACAGGGAGGGAAACGCCGGGCTGTGATTGGACAGACGCTGAGGCCGACTGAGCTCAAACCCAGAGTGAAAACAGTGCAGAGATGTTGGACCTCGGGCCGCGGTTTGAGACGCTCCGAGGAGGTGACGTCACACAGTGAAGCAGGAGTGTGTCTGTGGCGCCCCCTGTGGCACAAACCTGCAGCAGCACCAGGAAATCAAAGGTTTTTAAAGCGTCAGGAAAGAAACAGGTTTTACACAAGTTCACACGAAAAGAAGAAGGAAAAGTCTTATTATTGCATCACAGACTCAGCTTCATCTCATCGTCTCTTCTGCAGGTCGGCTATAGGTCAGTGGGTCGGACGCACAGCGCTCTGAGTCTTTGTGAATCCACGGCTTTTGTTTTTTAAACTAAACGTGACCAGTTAAAGACATTTAGAACATGAGATACGTGTTTTTGTACTGCAGAATAGGACACATGACGATAGGACACACGTTATGATGATAGGAACACGTTATGATGATAGGACACATGTTATGATGATAGGACACATGTTATGACGATAGGACACACGTTATGATGATAGGACACATGTTAATGACGATAGGACACGTGTTATGACGATAGACACGTGTTATACGATAGGACACATGTTATAACGATAGGACACGTGTTATAACGATAGACACGTGTTATGAAAAGGACACGTGTTATGACGTAGGACACGTGTTATGACGATAGGACACGTGTTATGACGATAGACACTGTTATGACGATAGCACGTGTTATGCGATAGACACTTTATAACGATAAGACCGTGTTATGACGATAGGACACGTGTTATGACGATAGGACACGTGTTATGACGATAGGACACATGTTATAGACGATAGGACACATGTTATAACGATAGGACACATGTTATGATGATAGGACACATGTTATAACGATAGGACACATGTTATGACGATAGGACACATGTTATGACCATAGACACATGTTATAACGATAGGACACATGTTATAACGATAGACACATGTTATGATGATAGGACACATGTTATAACGATAGGAACATGTTATGACGATAGGACACGTGTTATGACCAGAGCAGGCAAGTATAAGTATTTTTACTCCAGTCCTGTACTTGAGTATCTGTACTTTACTTGAGTTTTACAAAATCTGGTACTTTTTACTTTTACTTCTTACATTTTTCAACAAGTATCTGTACTTTCTACTCTGGCATTTTTATAAAACAAGTGAGTTACTTAATGTTTTAAAACCCTCCGGAGCTGCTGCTGTCGTGGATCAGACTGTGTGAACTAATCAACAACTGAACACCTCCAAAACTTGAAACTTTTCTAACAGTGATAAAAGTCACAATAATTATAAATAATTCACTGTAAAACCAAACTCCTGCTCCAACACAACAGACTTTGTGCACTGCAGAAAAATGCATTTCTAGATTGGGTAAATGTCTTAAAATCTGGATTTAAATCTTTATTTTGGGTATTTTTTCTGGTTCAGATGGTTTACTTGATTATACATTTGTTTTTATTTAAAGCCAAATGTACTTTTACTGGAGAAGTGAACTTTAGTACTTTTACCATCTCTGGTCATGACGATAGGACACGTGTTATTACAATAGGACACGTGTTATTACAATAGGACACGTGTTATTACAATAGGACACGTGTTATTACAATAGGACACGTGTTATTACAATAGGAAACAGTGACTTTATTACAGTAAGTTTAGCTCTGAAAGTAAAGGTAGTTCTCTGGTCCTCTGGCGCCCCGGCTGGACACACACAGACTCTTTACACATTTACAGATCAATAAATATATTTACAGATCAATAAAAGAATCAATAACGTGATTGTCTGAGTTTGTCTGAAGTAAAGTAGGTAGTTTGTTTTAAAGAAGAAAGGCACCGTTTTTTTAAATAAAACTCAAATAAAACTGAAGATTCACAAAGACTCGGTCAAAGGGACGGCATCTGACCACCACAAAACGAGCAAGGAGAGAGGGAGAGAAGAGAAGGAGGGGAGAGAAGAGAGAGGAGGGAGAGGGAAAGAGGGAAGATGAAAGGGGAAAGGGGAATGAAGAGAGGGAAGGGGGAGAAGAGAGGGAGGGGCGGGAAGAGAGGGAGGGGAAAAAGAGAGAGAAAGGGGAGATGAAGAGACAGGGAAGGGGAGAGGAAGAGAGAGGGAAGGGAGAGGAAGAGAGAGGAAGGGGAGATGACAGAGAGAGAGAAAGGGGAATAAGAGAAGGAAGGGGACGAGAGAAGGGAGGGAGAAGAAGGAGGAAGCGGCGAGAGGAGAGAGAGGGAGCGGGGAGAGGAGAGAGAGGAAGGGGGAGAGGAGAAAAGGGAGATGAAGAGAGTAGGACGAGAAGGAAGAGAGAGAAGAAGGGGAGAAAGGAAGAGAGAGAGAAAGGGAGAGGAAGAGAGAGGGAAGGAGAGAAAGAGAGAGAAAGGGGGGAGAGAAAAGAGGAAGGGGAAGGAAAGAGAGAGGGGAGAGGAAGGAGAGGGAAGGGAGAGTGAAGAGAGAGAAAGGGGAGATGAAGGGAGGACAGTGGGGGAGGAAAGAGGAGAGAGGGGAGAGGAAGAGAGGGAAGGGGGAGAGAAGAGAAGAAAGGGAGATTGAAGAGAGAGGGAGAAAGGGGAGATGAGAGAGAGGAAGGGAGATAGAGAGAGGGAAACGGGGAGAAGAAGAAGAGAGAAAGGGGAGATGAAGAGAGAGGGAAGGGGAAGGAGAGGAGAGAGAAAGGAGAGGGAAGAAAAAAAAAAAGAGGGGGAAAGGGGAGAGAAGAGAGGGAAGGGGAGAGGAAGAAGAGAGGAAGGGGGAGAGGAGAGAGCAGGAAGGGGGAGAGGAAGAGTAGAGAAGAAAGGGGGAGAGGAAAGAGAGAGGGGAAGGGGGAGAGGAAGAGGAAGAGGGAAGGGGGAGAGGAAGAAGAGAGAAAAGGGAGAGAAGAGAGAGAAGAAAGGGGGAGGAAAGAGGAGGGAAGGAGTGAAGAGAGAGAAAGGGGAGAAGAGGAAGGGAAGGGGAAGGAGAGAGAGAGAAAGGGGGATAGAGAAGAGAGAAAGGGGAAGAAAGAAAGAGAAAGGGAGATAAAAGAGAGGAATAAGGGGGAGAGGGAGGAAGGGAGATGAAGTGAGAGGAGGGGATGAAGAGTGAGAAAAAAGGGGGAGATGAAGAGAGAGGGAAGGGGAGAGGAAGAGTGAGAAGAAGGGGGGAGGAAGAGAGAGAAGGGAAGGAAGAGAGAGAGGGAAGGGGAAGCGAAGAAAGAGGGAAGGGGAGGGAAGAGAGGAAGGGCGAGAGAAAGAGAGAGAGAAGGGTAGAGTAAGAGAGAGAGAGGGGGGATGAAGAGAGGAAAAGGGGGAGAGGAAGAGAGAGAGAAGGGGAGATGAAGAAAGAGTTGAAGGGGAGAGGGAGAAAGGGAGATAGCACAGAGAGAGGGAAGGGGAAGAAAGAGGAGAGAAGGGGAGAAGAGCGCGAGCCAGACAGGGGAAGGAAAGAGAGTGGAAGGGGAGGGTAAAGAGAGAAAGGGGAACGAAGAAGAGGGAAGGGAGGGAAGAGAGGGGGAAGGGAGATGAAGAAGAGCGAATAGGGGGGGGCGAGAAAGAGAGCGATAGGGGAGAGAAAGAGAGGGAAGGGGGAGAGAAAGAGAGAGAAAAGGCGGAGATAAGAGAGAGAGGGGGAAGAAGTAGAAGGAAGGGGGAATGAAAAGAGAGGGAAAGGGGGAGAGGAAGATGAGAGGAAGGGGGAGAGGGAAGAGAGGGAAGGGGGAGAGGAAGAGGAAGAGGGAAGGGGGAGAGAAGAGAGAGAGAAGGGAGAGGAAGAGAGAGAGAAGGGGGAGAGGAAGAGAAGAAAGGGGGAGAGGAAAAGAGAGGGAGGGGGAGAGGAAGAGAGTAGAAAGGGGGAAGAGGAAGAGAGAGGAAGGGGGAGAGGAAAGAGAGAGGAAGGGAGAGGGAAGAGAGGGAAGGGGGAGAGGAAGAGAGGAGAAAGGAGATGGGAAGAAGAGAGGGAAAGGGAAGGAAGAGAGGGGAAGGGGGGAGGAGACGAGAGAGGAAGGGGGGAAGAGGAAGATGAAGGGAAGGGGGAGGAAGAGTAGAGGAAGAAGAGAGGGAAGGGGGAAGGAAGAGAGAGAGAAGGGGGAAGAAGGAAGAGAAAGGGGAAGAAGAGAGAGGAAGGGGGAGAAGAGAAGAGAAAGGGGGAGATGGAAAGAGAGAGATGAGAGGAAGGGAAGGGGGAGAGGAAGAGAGAGACGGGGAGAGAAGAGAGAGGGAAGGGGGAGCAGGAAGAAGGAGGGAAGGGAGAGAAAAAGGGAAGGGGAGAGAAAGAGATGAGGGGGAGAAGGAGGAAGGGGGAAGAGAGAGGAAGGGAGAGGGAAGAGGAAAGGGGGAGAAGAGAGAGAGAAGAGACAATGAAAAAGAAGGAGAAAGGCAAAGAAGAACCAAAAAAAAAAGAAAGAAGAAAGAGGGAAAACGAGAAAAAAAAAAAGAAAAAGAAAGAAAAAGAAGAAAAAAGGGGGAAAAGAATGAAAAAAAAAAAAAAAAAAGAAGAGAGGAAAAAAAAAAAAAAAAAAAAAAAAAAAAAAAAAAAAAGAAAAAAAAAAAAAAAAAAAAAAAAAAAAAAGAAAAAAAAAAAAAAAAAAAAAAAAAAAAAAAAAAAAAAAAAAAAAAAAAAAAAAAAAAAAAAAAAAAAAAAAAAAAAAAAAAAAAAAAAGAAAAAAAAAAAAAAAAAAAAAAAAAAAAAAAAAAAAAAAAAAAAAAAAAAAAAAAAAAAAAAAAAAAAAAAAAAAAAGAAAAAAAAAAAAAAAAAAAAAAAAAAAAAAGAAAAAAAAAAAAAAAAAAAAAAAAAAAAAAAAAAAAAAAAAAAAAAAAAAAAAAAAAAAAAAAAAAAAAAAGAAAAAAAAAAAAAAAAAAAAAAAAAAAAAAAAAAAAAAAAAAAAAAAAAAAAAAAAAAAAAAAAAAAAAAAAAAAAAAAAAAGAAAAAAAAAAAAAAAAAAAAAAAAAAAAAAAAAAAAAAAAAAAAAAAAAAAAAAGAAAAAAAAAAAAAAAAAAAAAAAAAAAAAAAAAAAAAAAAAAAAAAAAAAAAAAAAAAAAAAAAAAAAAAAAAAAAAAAAAGAAAAAAAAAAAAAAAAAAGAAAAAAAAAAAAAAAAAAAAAGAAAAAAAAAAAAAAAAAAAAAAAAAAAAAAAAAAAAAAAAAAAAAAAAAAAAAAAAAAAAAAAAAAAAATAAAAAAAAAAAAAAAAAAAAAAAAAAAAAAAAAAAAAAAAAAACAAAAAAAAAAAAAAAAAAAGAAAAAAAAAAAAAAAAAAAAAGAAAAAAAAAAAAAAAAAAAAAAAAAAAAAAAAAAAAAAAAAAAAAAAAAAAAAAAAAAAAAACAAAGAGAGACAAAAAAAAAAAAGAGGGACAGTGGGACGGCGTGACGAAAATGAGCAGATGAAGAGGACCAGGATAAATAGATACGTTTCGGGACAGAGAGAGGGAAGGGGGTAGGGAAAAGAGAGAGGGAAGGGGGAGAAGGAGGCGAGAGATGTGCCTTCTGGCCGTGGTGGATCGATCGATTCAGTCAGAGCTGTCCAGGGCTGCAGCTTGAATATATATCTTCACATATCAATTGGGTTTTATTTAATTACATTAGACTTAAAGTTCAGGAAACTAACTTTTTTACTTAAATTCAATTATGTAATTTAGCAAATTGTGTTTTCCACTAAAAAGTCTGATAAATGCAGAACTTCTCTGAGTTCTGCTGAACTGAATAAAGAATCTTAGTTCTGATCAGGAGCTGAATGGGGTTATATTTCTCAAAGGCCGTATTCGAATTCTGAAAACTGGTGGAGAGTTGGACCATGTTCATAGACGTGACAAATTATCTTTATTGCAAGTACATTTTTTTTTAAACAAGCATTTTTATTACTATTTTGACCAATACTGTTAATTATTAGAATATCAAGCAAAGACACATGTTCCATAGTTAAATCAGTTCAATAAATAAAATATAAAGAGTAGCACTTATTCTCAAAGGGCCAGATTAAGACAGACGAGGACCGCATCTGGCCCCCGGGTCGCAGTTTGCCCAGGTCTGTATTATAGGCTTAATATTATAAAATAATGAAGACAGACGTATTAGGCTCATAGAATGGTCTAGTATAAAAAGTCTTTATTATTATAAACGTAAGTGGGTCTATATTTAAATCCAGCCAGGACCAGCTCTGCCCTTTGGACCAATCACAATCCAGTTTGAGACGTCTGAGCAGAAATGTCGGTTTAAATGAAAAACACAACGTTAAATTCTTAGTGATCGCATAGCAACGCTCACAATGTCCCCTCCTCACCCCAGAGCCGCTGTGCGCCCCTGCTGGCCGCTCCTGCACTTCCTGTTCCAGCCGAAGTCACATGATCCTCTGAGCCAATCACAAGTCTCGGATATGTTTGACTTTGAATAATGTCGCGTTTTTTAGTTTTTTTCAGTTTTTTCATTTTTTTCTTCTGCTGCTCTGAGCTCTGCGTCTGTGGTTCTGTTTCCTCCTCGTGAGTGTCTGGCCCAAAGGACAAACGCAGAAGTGTCTGGCCCAAAGGCACAGCGTCAGTCGGAGCTCAGAGCGGTGGATGCAGTTTTATCTCAA
Organism: Mugilogobius chulae; assembly: GCA_038363315.1. Classification (NCBI taxonomy): domain Eukaryota; kingdom Metazoa; phylum Chordata; class Actinopteri; order Gobiiformes; family Gobiidae; genus Mugilogobius; species Mugilogobius chulae. The sequence continues at coordinate 36,650 of JBBPFD010000721.1, read as the reverse complement.
ACTCGTCACGTGATTCTCGACAAAAACTCTAAATTCTGCTCCAGTTTAACTTTTATTCACTGAGTTAACCCTGGTTCCTCTGGGTCGTTTTGTTTCTCTTATAACTCAGTCATTACATATTTTCTGATTGTTTGTAGGTTGCCTGACTTCTCATAAACTCAATGGTCTGCGCAGCCTCTGGTCCCAGTCCAGGTCTGAGTCGAGTCCCGGTCCACACCTCTAGAGATCTGATCCAGGTTTGGCTCTTCACAATTTTCTTGGAGCCAGATCACGATTTACCACGATTCATGTCTACTGTTTGCTTTGAGTTAAAAACAAGTGTCTGATTTTTCTTACTTCACTGTCAGAGGCTAAATCTAGTTGTCAATCAAAGTCTGTGTTGTTGCCAGGCAGGGGCGTCAGACTGGGGGGTAAATGGTGCTAGTTTCCCCGGGGCCCAGGACAGGAAAGGGCCCCCAGAAGCATTTTGTTTGTGAGATACATTGTTCCTCTAAATGTGATTATTTGTGACATCAGAGAGCTCCATCTCTTCTATAGAACGTGGCAACAGACTTTGGGTAAAGAAATGTCTGAAAAAAGAGGAATATTAATTGGCTAAAATGTTAACAAATACAGTAGCTACAAATATAATATTATGAGCAAGAGTTTGCAGTTTTCAGTGAACAAAACTAGTCAAAACTAAAGTCAAAACAGTTTAAACTGGAGCAGAGGCGGAGCATTAGTTGCCGTGATCACGTGACCCGAGCGCCGGCGGCTGATTGGTCCGTGTGTTTCTGCCGGCGCCTGATTGGTCCGTGCGTCTGCTGAGGTCACAGGTCAGAGGTCACATGACGGCACATCTGGACTTGCGTAGTTTGCGTCTCTTCTGCTGATACTCGCTGAGCTCCTGAAGGTAACCTCTCGACGGCCAACGCAGACGCTCTACGGTGTCGCGTTCTTCTTCTGTAAACAAACAAACAAACAAACAAACAAACAAACAGGTAAACAAACAAACAACGCAGACGCTCTACGGTGTCACGTTCTTCTTCTGTAAACAAACAAACAAACAAACAGGTAAACAAACAAACAACGCAGACGCTCCACCGTGTCGCGTTCTTCTTCTGTAAACAAACAACAAGTAAACAAACAAACAAGTAAACAAACATACAGGTAAACAAACAAACAAACAAACAACGCAGACGCTCCACCGTGTCGCGTTCTTCTTCTGTAAACAAACAAACAAGTAAACAAACAAACAAGTAAACAAACATACAGGTAAACAAACAAACAACAAACAACGCAGACGCTCCACGGTGTCACGCTCTTCTTCTGTAAACAAATAAACAAGTAAACAAACAGGTAAACAACGCAGACGCTCTACGGTGTCACGCTCTTCTTCTGTAAACAAAAACAAGTAAACAACAAACAAGTAAACAAACATACAGGTAAACAAACAAACAAACAAACAACGCAGACGCTCCACGGTGTCACGCTCTTCTTCTGTAAACAAACAACAAGTAAACAAACAAACAAGTAAACAAACATACAGGTAAACAAACAAACAAACAAACAACGCAGACGCTCCACCGTGTCGCGTTCTTCTTCTGTAAACAAACAAACAAGTAAACAAACAAACAAGTAAACAAACATACAGGTAAACAAACAAACAAACAAACAACGCAGACGCTCCACGGTGTCACGCTCTTCTTCTGTAAACAAATAAACAAGTAAACAAACAGGTAAACAACGCAGACGCTCTACGGTGTCACGCTCTTCTTCTGTAAACAAACAAACAAGTAAACAAACAAACAAGTAAACAAACATACAGGTAAACAAACAAACAAACAAACAACGCAGACGCTCCACGGTGTCACGCTCTTCTTCTGTAAACAAATAAACAAGTAAACAAACAGGTAAACAACGCAGACGCTCTACGGTGTCACGCTCTTCTTCTGTAAACAAACAAACAAGTAAACAAACAAACAAGTAAACAAACATACAGGTAAACAACAAACAAACAAACAACGCAGACGCTCCACGGTGTCACGCTCCTCCTCTGTAAACAAACAAACAAGTAAACAAACAAACAAACAGGTAAACAAACAAACAAACAAACAACGCAGACGCTCTACGGTGTCGCGCTCTTCTTCTGTAAACAAACAAACAAACAGGTAAACAAACAAACAACGCAGACGCTCTACGGTGTCACGCTCTTCTTCTGTAAACAAATAAACAAGTAAACAAACAAACAGGTAAACAAACAACCAAACATACAAGTAAACAAACAAACAGGTAAACAAACAACCAAACAAACAGGTAAATAAACAAACAACGCAGACGCTCTACGGTGTCACGCTCTTCTTCTGTAAACAAACAAACAAACAAACAAACAAACAAACAGGTAAACAAACAAACAAACAAACAACGCAGACGCTCCACGGTGTCACGTTCTTCTTCTGTAAACAAACAAACAAACATACAGGTAAACAAACAAACAAACAACGCAGACTCTCCACCGTTTAGTCTTTCGGTTGATTTTATTTTGAAGCCTGAAGAGATCAATTCATCTGTAACTCAGACTTTATCAATCACAGTTTGAGAATCACCGATAGAACCAATCTATCTCTCTCTCTCTCTCCCTCTTCTCTCTTTCTCTCTCTCTCTGTCTCTCTCTCTCTTCTCTCTCTCCTCTTCCTCTCTTCTCTTTCTCGCTCCCTCTCTCTCCCTCTCTCTCATTTCTTTCTCTCTCTCTCCCTCTCTTCTTCTTTCTCTCTTCCCCCTCCTCTCTCTCTCTTCCTCTCTCTCCCTTTCTTCTCCCCCCCTCTCTCTCCTAACTCTTCCCCCCCTCTCTCTCTCTTCCTCTCACTCTCTCTCCTCTCTCTCTTTCTCTCTCTCCCCCCTCCCCCCTCCCCTCTCTCTCTCTCTCTTTCTTCTCTCTTCCTCTCTCTCTCCTAACTCTTTCTTCTCTTTCTCTCCCCCCCCCCCCTCCCCTCTCTCTCCGTTGCCATAGTGACCACACAGCTCGAAGCCTCAGGGGCGACATAATGAAGTCTCTACAGCCTGTTTCCTTGACAACACAGAAACAAAGAAACAAACTTTCAGCTCCATTTAGTGAAACTGTCCTAAAGTTCAAGAGTTTATTGTGCTGAGAATAAAGTCTCAGAGAGTTCAGACTGATTAGTGCCGTGAGGAGGAGTTAAAATAAGTGAATATTAAAGGACTGACCTGACAGCTCCATGAAGTCGGGCTTGTGGCTGAAGATCAGGTAGTTGTTTGCGATGAAGTGAAGCAGCCACACGTACAGCTGCTCGGCGTTGTGACACTGACACAGAAACAGGTTTAATCAGACGTTTAAATGTGAAACACGACGAGCATTTCTCTGTAATGATACAAACCTTGGCTCTCCGCAGCAGACGCACCACGCTGATGCCCGTGGACGCCAGCTCTCGACTGGGCATGCTCTGTAGGTACGCGCAGACGCAGACCTCACACAGGTGCTGCAGACGCTTCACCTGGTACATCTCTGCGCAGACGAGTACCGCCATGGCCTGGAGCACGGACGCTGTAAACAAACAAACAAACAAACAACAGGTCAACAGCTGCAGACGAGCACCGCCATGGCCTGGAGCACGGACGCTGTAAACAAACAAACAAACAAACAACAGGTCAACAGCTGCAGACGAGCACCGCCATGGCCTGGAGCACGGACGCTGTAAACACACACAAACAACAAACAAACAAGAGGTAAACAGCTGCACACGCTTCATTTCTGCACAGACGAGAACGGCCATGGCCTGGAGGACGGACGCAGTAAACAAACAAACAAACAACAGGTAAACAGCTGCAGACGCTTCATCTCTGCGCAGACGAGCACCGCCCTGGCCTGGAGCAGATGTTCCCAAACTGTGGACCAGAACCCTCCAGAGTCGACAGATGATTCATCATGTTGTTTTACAATTCTGATTTGTTATTTTATAATTTTTTTAACTGGAAGAATCATATTTTGACCAAATTATGGTCGTTTAAAGCAATAAACTATTAAAATAAAGACATTTGTGTGTAATTACAAATGTAATTCTTCCCAAAGGAAAAACGCAGTATCTGTGTCAGTTAAACTGAGAAAAATGACTTTAAAGTTTAATTAAAAATCACTAAAATACATTTTACTTTTAAGCTCAAATCATACTTAAAAACAGTAAACACTGTTTTTAAGTATAAAAACAGTGTTTACTTAAAAACCAAAATGATACGTTTTATACTTTATGTGTTAAATAATAAATTGTGAAAGTTTCAAGTCTACACTATTTTTAATTTTTAAATGAGACATAAAACATTTTGCAGTTACTGTGATTTGAGCCAAATTCTCCAGTAAAACAGGAAAGAATCTTTAAACACAGTTACTGCACTTTTAACATTTCTCAAAAACCTTTCAGAGTTGAGCCATAAAACTTTTCCAGTAAAACCGGTGAGATGAAACTGTTTTTTGGTCAAAATACACAGTTACTGCGTTTTTCCTTTGTGGGACAGAATTGTTTTCCAAGTTGAAATATTACAGACATTTCTTTCTTTCTGCTGTGGAGGGTTATTTTGGGAATCATGGCCTGGAGAAACAAAGCTGTAAACAAAAACACACAACAAACAAATAAACAACCATCAAACCAGGTCTCAGGTACTGCGCCCCTAAAAGTAAGACAAACATACAAGAACTCGTGCGTTCCTGCTGCCCTTGTCACTTTAACTTTAGTCTGTGTTCTTGTTTCTGCTGCGAATGGTAAATGTGTTGGTTGTGTCAATGCTCTGCTGCTGCTGCAAACCAAACTGCCCCACGACGACAATAAAGATAAAAGATCAAATAAAGACCTTGACCTCAATCTGACAAGACAGAGACGAAGATACATGTGTGAAAATGTGACTCAGTTCTGCTTTAGATTTTCATTCAGAAAGAAACTGAGAAAAAGTGTTGTGTCAAAAAACAAAAATTCTAGAGTTTGTCCAGTGTTGTTTCGAGTGTTTAAAGCTGATGCACTGAACCTTTGTGTGTAAATAATTTGAGTTTTTTTTGCAAAAGTTTCATTTTGTGACTAAAATCAGAGGCTGTGTGTTTCCTGAATCTAATAAACGACTTTCTTTCTCAGAGAAAACTGAAAGCAGCGTTCTGATTGGCTCGGGTGGTCCGCTTCAGTTTTGTTTTGATTCTGTAAAAAAAAAAAGTTCTAATTTTAATGCTGTTGGCTGTACTATTTATTTTATACACCAATGTCTGCTCCAGCAAGTTCCTTAACAGACATTTTATTAAATATGCAGATGACACGGCTCTGGTGAGTCTACTCATGGATGACGAAGAAGAACATGGCCCAGTCCTCCACTGGTTCCTTGACTGGAGCAAAAAATACCACCTGGTACTGAATACAACTAAAACAAAGCAAATGTGCATAGATTTTCGAAAAACAAAACAACAGAGGTCCACAGTTATAAATGACATCTGCATTGAAGAGGTGGAGCAATTTAAATATCTTGGTGTTGTGCTGGACCAGAATCTAAAATGGGACGCTTGGACAGACTGTCGCGGTCAAAGCGCAGCAAAGACTCTTCTTTTTTAAAAAACTAGTTTCATTTAACCTGGAGCAAAACTACTGCGTATGTTTATTCTAGTTTTATCTAAAGTGTCCTAACGTTCTGTCTGGTACGGGAGCAGCACAGAAGCCAGAAGAAATGCCTAAGAAAGACCGTGACTGTGGCATCTAAACTGGTGAGGCTATAACTGCCCGGCTTGGAGGAGGTATATTCAGGGAGGACAGTAAATAAGGCTCAAATGATTCTCTCTGACCCTCTGCATCCTCTTTTCTCAGAGTTTGTCCTCCTGCCTTCTGGTCTCCTCTGTTTAAGAAAAATAGGTCCAAGTTCTTGTTCATTCCACAAGCCTTCTCGGTAGGTGGTAGGGGTGTACATCCCAGCACAATGTTTGGTTTTAATGTGTAAGCTTGTGTATGTGGAAGTGTGAAAGAGGAAACCAGCCATGTAAATGTGATTATTCTGTAAACCAATTTCCCCACAGGGACAAAATAAAGCTATCTATCTAAAGTCATGACTGAAGCCAAAACCTAATGAGGTTTGTGAGGGACTGAGAATCAGACAAACCAACTTTAATCCTGTTCTGAATCACAAACAGCTGCAGTTGTGTCTGGGAGATTCTCTCTCCTCTGAGCCTCAGAAAACACTCTTCTGAACGTCCCTGATCTGTGATGTCATAGTTAGATCTGTTTTTAACTCCAGAAATCCTGCAGTCTCGCTTGGAGCGTTTCTGCAGCTGCAGCAGGTCAGACACCAGATCACACTGATTATTTCACCTGAGACATTGCCGTTGGAATCATTTAAAGGAGAAATATGCATTTTTGTGATGTTTTTAATCTTCAGACCTGCTTCTGAGCGACTTCACTTTGGAATCCCTGACACTGATAAAAGAGTCAAGTGTTTCCCACATCAAGAATTGAGTTAGAGCTCCATCTTCTGACTGAACAACACAGGGCTAAACTATCAAACCAATCTGGCTTGTTATGTTAATGCTTCAGAAAAACTCAAAATGAATGATTTATGGAGTTAAAACCGAGCAGAAGATCTCAGTGACATCACAGCTCTACTTATGACATCACAAACCTATGATGACATCACAGCTCAGAGAACAGTGTTTTGGAAGAACAGAAATACCTCGCAGACAAAACTTCTGCAGTGTTTTCAATGAGGAACTTATTTAAAAATAGGATTAGAATCTAAAAAAGTCGATTTTGCATCATGTGTTCTTTTAAATATAAAGACTGCAGAGGCCAAACTGAAATCTCCCTGTGGTATTTCTTAGAACTGCTGGGACAGAGTTGAGTCTGAACTGTCCAAGCGCCTGGAGCTGATCCAAACAGCCTGGAGCGACTTTTAAAGAGCTAAACACTGAGCTGATGCAAAGTTGGTTTCTCTTTCACTTTCATTATTATCTGCAGAAAACTAGATTATCAAGAAGTCCCACATATTTGTAAGCTCTGAATCACGTCTGTTCTGTACATGAATAACATTTAGTGACGCCCAGCAGGACGTTTGTTTTGTGAAGCATTTACAAGAAATCAGTGTCATCAAATGTGAAGCTAACTTTAAAGAGACCTGTCATCCTTGATTATTTAGAGTATTGCGTTTTGTCCTTCAGCGCCATCGTAGTCATACTTTGGGACTCCTACAAACCACAGTGAGAGCCATTATTCACAAAGATGTACAACACAGAACCTTCTTCTGAGAGCCTGGAGCACAGCAAACCATCATCCACACAACTGCAGAGAAGTCAGTGTTCATGAGTCCACGAGTCAAGCTAATTTTAGACAAATAGATTCATTTTTTTTTGGGTGCCCGGTAGCAGAGTGGTTAGAGCTCTGGCTTCCCAATAAGGAGGTCGTGGGTTCGACTCCCGGGTCGGACCATATCAACATCTCAGGATCTCTCTGGGTGGAGTTTGCATGTTCTCCCCGTGTCAGTGTGGGTTTTCTCCGGTTTCCTCCAAAACATGTATGTTTAGGTTCATTGGGCATCACTGTAAATGTCCCTTAGTGAGTGAATGAGAGAGTGAATGTTTGTCTGTCTAACTCTGCGACGAGTTGGCCACTGTCCAGGGTGTTCCCCGCCTAAGGCCCAAAGTCACTGGGATAGGCTCCAGTCACCCGCGACCCCTAATGGGATTAAGCGGTAGAAAATGAATGAAAAAAAAAAGATTCATATTTTTTCACTAGATCAGAGGTGGGCAGTTATTTTGACCTGAGGGCCTCATTCAAACCCAGACCAGTGGATGTGGGCCGGACTGCCAACATTTGTAGAGCACATTCTTATCATACAAACACATTTCTACAAAAGACTGTAAAAATAAAAAAGAATAAACCTCTAACATTATGAGATTAAGCTAATAATGTAATGAAGAAAGTTCTAATTTTATGAGAGAAAGGTCATAAGTTTATAACTTTTTTTAGTCTAAACTTTGAGACAGAAATAGTAATTTTATGAGAGAAAGTCATTTTCAAAGCTTGAGTAAATGTCTTCAGTGTAAGTGAAGCAAAATAATAGTTTAGTTCAGTCTGAATCCAGAAGAATGGACTTCTGACGTCTGTGGATGTTTAAATTTACAGTTTGAATCTAAAAAATGTGCTATATTTTATGGCTTTGACTTTATTCTCAGAAAAGTATGACTTTTTTTCTCACTCTCACAATACAAGTTTATTCTGGTTAAATTATGATTTAAAGCTGTTCTCATAACATCGTGAGTTTAACAGCAAAATGTCACAAGTTTCATCTCGTTTTTATTTCTTCCTTGTAGTTTGTCATCTCTTTCTGTTTCTCAAATAGAACCAGGGGCCTGATTAAAACAGGTCGAGCGCCGCTTCTGGCCCCCGGGCCGCAATTTGCCCAGGTCTGCACTAGATTAACTGGGATCAGACAAACCAATATTTTAGCCAGAAGTGAAACATAATGATTCAAATCAGGAAAGTGATCAAATGATGCTTTGCAGAAGAATGACCTGAGTTTCTAATCAAATATACTGTATTTGCATACGCATTTGTTTATTTTGTCTAAAAGAACTTTTCCTTTCGTTTTAACAAGCGTGTGTGACACGCCTTATATATTTCCTTTGTCATTCTCCATCGTCAGCAGCAGAAGAGCAGCAGGACTCAGGTCAGACACACTCTTTCTTTACTCTGAACATTATCTATGTAAACTGTTTTCTTTCTCAGTTTCAAACTTTTCCAATCAGCTCAGAAACATGTTTTATTATTTCACTGAATCCACTTCATCTACACAAAATATACACATGAGTTTTTCTACATTAAAACTCTAAAGTGCTTTTCCTCCCACCTTTGCACAAAGCTCAAGCTCCAAACTGTATAATGGGATTCTGAGATTTTTACACAAACATTTGTTCACATCTCAGTCTAAACATGAGTCAGGAATAAACATGGATATAAGTGAAATAAATATGATCTAACCTCTGCTCTAGATCAGAACCAGGCCTCTGCACAGAACAGCGCTCTGAACTTCTGCCCACACACAGAGAAAAAGGACTTCCCTGGGTTCATCCAGACCCGAGCCAGACCACAGTGAGTATTTCCAGACAGATAATATCAACCAAACTTTGCCATAACGTCCTCATGCTCATCGCTTCAGCTGAAAACAGAATCCCAAATGATGCAGACAAAAGGCCAAGAAATAAATGTAATGTAATTTTATCAAAAGTAAATGTTGTGTGGCTCTTTTGCTCCAGTGTCGTGTGTGGCGAGGCTCCGAGTTCACGTGAGGAGCAGCTGATTCATTTGCAGCGCATTTGTTCTGAGTTGTAACTGCATAGACCACAAATGTCTTTTAAAATATACAAATGTTTTGAGCCGATAATGAACATTCCAAAAGAGAGAATGAACCACCGCCCATCTTCACAGTCCCACGCTTGTAATGGATATGCTCTCTCTCTGAGTTGAGTAAAGCCGAGCTGAGCAGACACTAATGTAAAAGCCCTAAAAATGGTTGTTTTCTAGAAGAGTTGGATATAGATCTAAATGTTTCAGTTTTAAAAACAGGCACTCACGTCAGACTCATGACTCCTGTGGAGCTTGGTAATTCTGTGTGGATTTTGCATGTTTCCCCGTCAACCACAAAATGCTTCACTTCTGACCAAAGATCTGGAGATGTGTCCCAAGAGCTGCACTCTGTCTAAAAAGGCGGACTGTCAGACCAGGGTGATGCCTCTCTTTAAGGACGCACTCACACTAGGGTTTTTAACTGTGCTGCACTCCTTGATCCGACCCTGAAGCTTCTAATACATTCCTGTGCTATCACATTGAGTTTCTTAAGTCTATGTAGTAGATTTTAAAAAATCCCTAAATCCCATACCTTATTCCTTCACTTTAAAGGGGATCTATTGTGTTTTTTCCAACTATTTAGTAAGAAACTAGAACATGCACAGATCAGTAATTTACCTTTTGTTCATTGTAAAACACAAAGTTGATCTAAAACAACTTAAAAATAGAAACAGCTCTACTGACTTCCTATTTAAAACTGCAGAACTGATAAGCCCCGCCTCTTCACTGATAAGCCCCGTCCTGGGGAGGGGAGAGGGGGGGGGCACATTGGACATGTTTGTAGTTGTAGGAGGAAACCAGAGTACCCAGAGGAAACCTACGCAGACACGGGGAGAACATGCAAACTCCACATAGAAAGGCCCCGGGCGGCCCGGGAGTCGAACCCAGGACCTTCTTGCTATGAGGCCAGAGCGCTAACCGCTGCGCCACCGTGTCGCCCAGACTTCCCTGTCCTCACACACATTTCCTCCAGCTCCTCCAGGGGAATCCCGAGGCGTTCCCAGGCTAGTCCAGAGACAGAGTCCAACATGTCCTATTCCTCAGGGTTTCCTCCCAGTGAGACAGTGGCCTGGAACACCTCACCTGGAGGCATCCGAAACAGTCGCCTGTGTCACTTCAGCTGGCTCCTCTCAATGTGAAGGACCTCAGTCCTGTGTGACTGAGGTCCTCACACTGTCTCTAAGGAGCGCCCAGCCACCCTGCGGAGGAAACTCATTGTCCTTTTGGTCATTACTCAAAGCTCGTGACCATAGGTGAAGATTGGAACGTAGATTAACTGGTAAATCAAGAGCTTTGCCTTTTGACTTAGCTCCTTTTTCAACACAAAGGTTTGATACAGTGACCTCATCACTGCTGGTGTACTTCTTCCAAACAAACGTATGTCTTTTTCTTTCTGTGTCAGGAGCAGAAACACGATGGCCTGGTTTTGGAGTGGCCAGGGCAGATCAGAACTTCAGAGACCAATCAAGAACTTTCTCCGAGTCTGCGAGTCCAACAAGGGCCAAATGTACCGCACAGTGGATGGAATGAAAGCTATTGTCGATGAGATGAAGCAGGAAAAAGCATCAGAGAACAAGCTAGAGAGCAGCCGGAAGAGTGCTCAGGGCCAGATGAAGATGGAAGCAAGCAAGTGGGGTTTTTTCCTGTCTCCTTTCGGGTCGGGTTTCATCTCCGAATCAGTCAAACAAGAGTATAAGTGTGAACCAGCACTGCAGACAAAGCAGGAGAAAAGGGAGAGGCTGATGGAGATATTTGCAGAGTTCCTAAACTTGATCAAACCTATGAACCGTGCGCTGAAGGAACTGAAGGAATTATACGTTAAGATCAGACGAGATCCTGAGAACCTGATTCGTCTGCAGATCCGTATTGACGACCTGCCATCTTCTTCTACTGCGTCTTTCTCTCTGCGTCCGCTGGAGATTACTCAGAGAAGTGAGAAGTGCCTGACCGAGCTGGAAGATCTGCTCCAAACTGAAGATCTGATCGGACTCATCTGTAAAATCTAACAGTGACCGACCCCAGAGTTTATTTAGCACGAGTGAAGCTAGTGGAGCTGGAGCTTTAAGCCTTCCATCATAAACATACTCCAAGTCGTGTTTTCTTTCATTCACAGATATCTGAGTCATTCCGCTGTCTCTTTCTGCAAAGCTCAAAATGCTTTCTTCCACTTTGTGATGTCATTATGTGGTAGTTTTAACATGATTTACATAATAATTTACTCAAATGATTTATGCTGCTTTTTTGTTTTGTAGTTGTTCAGTTGAGATTACTATAAAAAGTCTCCCATGTTCTCCACTACAAAAACGAGGAAAAGGATTGAGCACTGCTGTCACTGGACGGAGAAAAGGCCTATGAAAATAAAAAGAGGTTGTCGTCAGGGATGCCCCTTGTCTCCATTGTTGTTTTCTTTTACATTTGAGTCTTTCACTGTCCATCTTATTTGGCTCGCCCACTTTTTCTACCGTTCCACACAACACTCAGAAACCAGCCCGATCTCACAGTAAAGCGTACATATACCACGACATAACGCAACATGTAAATTACGTATGATTAGCACGAGTTTACGGCTCTTTTGTGTAATTATAGTAGCGTCACAGTCCCCGTTCATTTCTATGGTGGTTGTTAAGACGTGTTCTTATTTATGAAAATTAACAAAATCCTACATCTAATCTTAACCTACCCCAAGCCCCAACCCTAATGTTAACCATTTTAGTCACTTTATGCCTAAACTTACCCGTTTCACCTGAAGAAAATGTCTCCACGTGGACAAGACCAAAACTCGTGTCATTTTTACTCTTCTTCATATTGTGCTAAATGTACTAAATGTACGGCGTAAGATAAGTACAAAACAGGACTGATATCGTGCTAAAAATACGCTATTTTTGTGTCGTGCTAAATGTACGCCTTCTTGTGAGACTGTGTTGCAGAAACACACTTCCGGTTAGATCAGGGATGTCCAAACTTTTTTCATTGAGGGCCGCTATTTGAAAACTATATGGAGCGGAGGGCCACATAAAAGATGTAAATGAATGAAAAAATTGCATTTGACTTAGTTTTGATGAGCTACAACACGTTAAATAAGGTTTTGAACATTAATTTTAGGTTTGTATAACATCAAGCTGGTTGTTATTCAACGTTTGATGACAGAATTGTTCAAATTTACAGTAAAAATCAATACATTTTTGTAATCTGGGCCAATTTAGCAGAGAGTCTGAGGGCCAACAAAATATTGTTCAAGGGCCGCATTTGGCCCCCGGGCCGCAGTTTGGACATGCCTGGGTTAGATCCTCCCTCGTTCATTTCATTGAAGTAACCTGCTGAGAAGACTTTAAATCATGTTTCAGGTTGGATCATTTTTCCAAATCTGCTCTGGTCATGTGACCAACAAATAAACAAGGCATTTTTTCTCTGGATCGCTTGAAAACAATCAAAGTATTTAAATAATCGTTTTCCGCTGTGATAGATCCTGGTTAGCCTGTAAGTACATTAGCCACAAACAAACATCAAATGTATTGATCACACAGAGAGAATATACACATGCTCAACACAGTGTCACTAGAGGGCGCACTTTGACCACGACACAAAAACAGCGTATTCAGACCACGAGTTCACAGCTGTTTTTAGTACTTATGTTACGCCGTACATTTAGCACGATATGAAAAAGAGTAAAAATGACACGAGATTTCACAGAGTCAAATAGGACGAGTGAAACGGGTAAGTTCAGGCATAAAGTTACTAAAATGTGGGCTTGAGGCAGGTTAAGAATCAGGATTTCGTTAATATTCATAAATAAGAACACGTCTTAACAACCACCATAGAAATGAACTGGGACTGTGATGCTACTAGAATTACACAAAACATTGGGCTCACATGCTGAACCTTGTTTGAAAGCTTAGGACCTGTAGAATTGACCTTTGGCCGAGCCCCGCCCCCCTTAGTTACTGTTGCTACGCCCGTCAAATATGAAGCGTGCCATAGACTTCAATGACAGACAGAAGTACACCTGTTCACATTAGTGACTTTTTTAAAGCAGTTTTGTCCATGATCTCCTCTAGATCGAGTCAGAAGGTTCACTCTGCAGCGGAGGATTTATTTAAAACATTAAAATACACAAAGGAGGGACATAACTCCTATGGAGGCTAATGCTACTGGTCTCAAGCTAAATCAGAGAAACACATGATCTTTAACGTTTCCTCAAATACAACAAGCACAGCCTTGTCCTGCTCTTGCACTGCCGGGTAAGTTCACTTTCATATGTTAAGGTCTATTTTTCTCTATTGCAAGTAAATTGTTCATTTACGAGGCTATGTTAGCGAGCTAAAGCTACTAGTGCTGGCTAAAGCTAAAGGGCTAAAGCTAAACGTAGCAGCTTAGAGCGTAACTTCTGCAGTTATATCCTCGTCGTGGTAGAACTTGGGTCTAGTTTGTGTTCTTGAGTCTAGGGCTGTGTCCGAATGTGAGCCCTAACTACTATATAGGTCACTATTCAGGGGTCACATGTTGTAGTGGTGTCCGAAAGTTCAGCAGGTAAAAAAGTAGTGCACTCAAAATGTCCCACAATGCATCTGTAACAGTAGTGAGCATCGATGTCACTAGAACGGTCAATATGGACCACAATTCATTGTGAGAATCAGAAAAAACAACACGGACAGCGTCAGGTCTTTAACTGTAAACAACACGACTGAAGTAAAGACGTTAATGAGCCGTTTAAACTCACTGTTGAGTCGGAGAATAAACAAAACACTCAGAACTGAAGCCATTAGCCGTGAAGATGCTAACGTTAGCTGCTAACCTTAGTTTGGGCTGTAAAAGAGGAATTATCCAGTCCGTGTGCCGTTAAATGTATTGTCCAAGTTAAACCAGACTTGTGTTATGATTAGTAGTCCTTAAATATGTGCATGTCAGACGGACTGGACCAGTATTTATTACAAAAATTCAGTTTTATCAGACTTTTTAGCCGACCGTTACATCAACTCAAGGGGGAGAGGCACATGACCCGCGTCAGCTGAAAATAGTGACATCGTGTCCGAAAGATCAGATGAATGAGTCACTGACCAGTCACTGAACAGGGCAAGACTATAGAGTAATTGAGTGGATAGGGAACGAGTGTGGACGTGAGGACACAGCCTAGATCTAACAACACAGTAAGTCCATAGCTCTAGTTAAACATTAGTTTTGAGCAGACATTTGTTCCATATATTTAACTTAATCCATTGTAGACACTGCTCCAGTTGTTTTCGCTTTAGAAAAGGAAAGAACACAACTCCTCCGGTCAATATTTCGGGGTATCTGCGGTCCAGTTTACATAAACCATAGACACATCGATTCACCATCTTGCTTGGAGTTCAAAATTTGACGGGCCTTATTTACATAGCAACGGTTGCTACGATGTTTGATTGGACAATAGCCGTTTTGGGGCGGGGCTCGGCCAAAGGTCAAATCAGTGGCTGGGTCTATTTTAACTGTCAGTGTATCTGTTTGAGATTAGGCTACAAGACAGCGCAGCTACAGCGTTAGCTACCTGACGCTCCATAAAAGAGATAAACAAGAAGAAGAAGGTCGTTCCACAACTGTTACCTAGCATTTACCACATTGTACGTCTGCACACAAATCCACAGAAATGACACAGTTGTGATTGGACACAGGATACGTAAGACTCGTGTGAAAAGGGCTGTGTTTGGGACAGCGGGGCGTGTCTTCTGGGGGCGTGTCCTGTGTGTGTGGGGGGGGCATGGGCAGTGGGGGGGTCCTGTGTGAGAGGATAATAAAAGCCGGTCGGAGCAGAGCCGAACAACGAGGCTCCAGGACACACAAAGGAGAGTCTTGTTCTTTCGTTCTTTTTGCCCGAGGAGCTGAAATCTGACACATCGCCGCGTTGCCAGGTACGCCTCTTTACAGCCACTCTGAGCTTCTTCTTTTGGAGCGTTTCTTGGGAGTTTTAACGATCGCGATGGAGGTGTTTTTTTGTTTGTTCAGGTCACAAGAGAGGTGATGTTTTTAAAAGTCTGATTCACAAAAAGACTCCAGTGATCGGAGGAAACACGCTGGTATTTTAATCAGTGTTTGGCAACTCGAATCAATCCAAATGTTATGAATGGAAAAGGTCTGTGGACAAAGACTTTATCACTGGAGAATGTGTCACACTGTAAAAAAGAATGAGTTAAAATAATGAGTTAAACTTAAATCTTTGTGTTGAGAGAAAGAAAGAGAGAGGAGAGAGGGAGAAAGAAAGAAAGAAAGAGAGAGAGAGAGAAAGAAAGAAGAGAGGGAGGGAGAGATAGAGAAAGAAAGAAGAGAGAGAGAAAGAGAGAGAGAGAGAGAGAGAGAGAGAGAGAGAGAGAGACAAAGAGAGAGAGAGAGAGAAAGAAAGAAAGAAAGAAAGAAAGAAAGAAGAGAGAGAGAGGAGAAAGAGAGAGAAAGAGCAAAAGAGAGAGAGAAGGAGAGAGAGAGAGAAAGAAGGAGAGAGAGAGAGAAAGAAGGAGAGAGAGAAAGAGAGACGAAGGAGAGAGAGGAAGAAAGAGAGAGAGAGAGAAAGAGAGAAGAGAGAGAAGGAGAGAGAGAAGAGAGAAAGAGAGACGAAGGAGAGAGAGAAAGAGAGACGAAGGAGAGAGAGGAAGAAAGAGAGAGAGAGAAAGAGAGAGGGAGGGAGAAGAGAGAGAGGGGGGGAGAAAGAGAGGGGGAGAGAAAAAGAGGAGAGAGAAAGAGAGAGAGAGAGGGAGAGAGAGGGAGAAAGAAGGAGAGAGAGGAAGGAGAGAGAGAGAGAGAGAGAGAAAGAGAGAGAAAGAAGGAGAGAGAAAGAAAGATAGAGAGAGAAAGAGAGAAGAGAGAGAAGGAGAGAGAGAAGAGAGAAAGAGAGACGAAGGAGAGAGAGGAAGAAAGAGAGAGAGAGAAAGAGAGAGGGAGGGAGAAGAGAGAGAGGGGGGAGAAAGAGAGGGAGAGAGAAAGAGAGGGGGAGAGAAAAAGAGGAGAGAGAAAGAGAGAGAGAGAGGGAGAGAGAGGGAGAAAGAAGGAGAGAGAGGAAGGAGAGAGAGAGAGAGAGAGAAAGAGAGAGAAAGAAGGAGAGAGAAAGAAAGATAGAGAGAGAAAGAGAGGGAAAGAGAGAAGAGAGAGAGAGAGAGAGGAGAGAGAGACAGCTCAGCTCATGAACAGAAACAGACAAACACATGAACCTGTTCTGCTGCAGCTGCTCATGACTGATCTGTGTTTTATAATGATTACTTAAGCGTGTTCAGTTCAGAGCGTGTTCAGAGCGTGTTCAGTTCAGAGCGTGTTCAGAGCGTGTTCAGAGCGTGTTCAGAGCGTGTTCAGTTCAGAGCGTGTTCAGAGCGTGTTCAGAGCGTGTTCAGAGCGTGTTCAGTTCAGAGCGTGTTCAGAGCGTGTTCAGAGCGTGTTCAGAGCGTGTTCAGTTCAGAGCGTGTTCAGTTCAGAGCGTGTGAAGAGCGTGTTCAGAGCGTGTTCAGTTCAGAGTGTGTTCAGTTCAGAGCGTGTGAAGAGACAGGCGTGACTCTGTTTAAACCGTGTGACTCTGAATCGTGTGTCTTTTAAACCGTGAGAGAAAAGAGCTGCAGGAGTTTGGCCCAGACATGTCCTGAGTCACACTGAGCATGTGCAAAACCCAAACTCTCTCCTCCACCCAGACTCACTCTACGCCTGGCTCTCAAACACAAAAGAATGATCCAAGACAAACTGGTCAAGGACAGCATTTTAAAATAATGCACTGACTATAGTATATTCAATATAAAGGCAATTTTAGGCTGTACAACAAACGCAACATTTTAATTTTCTAAAATTCCTTCTAAAACGTGTCCATTAGTAAAAACATGTTCCATCCTGATGTGAGTCCATATTGGGCTGATACAGACTTGACTGATGGTGAGAACCATAAAGAGTGCATTACAGGTGGTTTATGACTTTTAGCGCTGGTTAACTGTGCTCAAGTCTTCTCTATAAAAGGCACCAGAATGAAGCCAAAAACACCAGAGAGGGATGGAGCTATGGACCCTAACCCTAACCGCCCTCGTACTGGTGGCCCCCGTGTAACCACCGCCCTCGTACTGGTGGCCCCCGTGTAACCACCGCCCTCGTACTGGTGGCCCCCGTGTAACCACCGCCCTCGTACTGGTGGCCCCCGTGTAACGACCGTGAAAAGTGACGAAAAGGTGTCGAAAAAGCGTTGGAAAAGGCGACGAAAAGGAGAAGAAAAAGCTGCGAAAAGGCGACGAAAAAATGGCAAAAAAGCGATGAAAAGGCGACGAAAAATCAACAAAAAGGTGAAGAAAAAGCGACGAAAAAACAGCGAAAAGGCGACGAAAAAGCGACCAAAAATATGTTCCATCCCTCGTACTGGTGGCCCCTGTGTAACGACCGCTGCACAAGACCAACCGCCCCCCCGCACATCTCCGTGACAGGTTCAGCCTCCACCAGGTCCACAGCCCAGACCATTGGGACACATCACAGGCCAGTGTAGAACAGAACCATCCGTAATGGCCTCCGCGCTGACGATATTCCACCATAACCTCTGTCCAGGGCCAACGGGGGTCAGTGAACTATTGACAGTCTGATGAAACTCTGTCATGTCTGGTTTGGGGGTTGTTCTATTGTTTGGTTGTTATTGAACTGAAAATGTGTAAACGCCACAAGAGTTGGCCTGAAGATTAGAAATGGATGTAGGGTTCATATGAAACAGGCCCATCTCAAAAATAACATTATTCTGCCTCCAAAACTCCCAAAACTGAGTGATGCGTTTCTTTTTTCCTAGAGTGTATGAGCATGAAATTCACAAAACACTTTGGTTCTTTTGTGGTGAGGCTGGATCCTGTAGCAGCTTCTGTGACGAGGAAATGAGCGGCAGGAGGCACAGGGAGACTTTAAGAAATGTGTTTTCTAATTGAAGGGTTGAACTGTCTTCTTGTTTTTATTTGACAGAAACAAAAACACGATGGACTCAAAGCAACGTCTCCTCGCTCCAATCCAGAACTTCAGCCGAATCTGCGAGTCCAACAAAGGCCGGATGCACCAAGTCCTGGAGAGAATGAGACGCAGCCGGCAGGAGACGGAGCTGCAGGGGGCGCTGGAGAGGAGGGTCCTGGAGAGAGGGCAGGGGGCGCTGGAGAGAGGGCAGGGGGCGCTGGAGAGGAGGGTCCTGGAGAGAGGGCAGGTGGCGCTAGAGAGGAGCCAGACCAGGGCGCTGGAGAGAAAAGAAGTGACTGACTGTGGAAGCCAGCGGCAGGTAAGTCAATATCTGATCTTCTGAAGATCCCTTCAGTGTTTCCTGGGTCTAACTGCAGGTCTCCTCCTGATGGGAAATGAACACCTCACCAGGCTTTTCTGGTCGAGAACCGTAGATTCAGAGGAGCTGATTTTGATCGCAGCCACTTCACACTCGACTCAAACCGTCCCAGAGCCTGAGACAGGTCCTGGCTTTAGACAGCAGAGACGATCCTGTGGTGTTCAAACCAGACACCCTCTGGTCCCTGACGGTTACAGCCATCGCTGCGTCTGATCCTGTGGTGTTCAAACCGGACACCCTCTGGTCCCTGACTGTTACAGCCGTCGCTGCGTCTACAACAGATGAAAACGTTTTTTGTTTTTTTAAGAGGATTGCTTCTAACCTGTCCAGTCAGGTGGTTTATTCGTGATATTTGTGATTTCACGAACACGAGATAAACCATCTGGTCTTCCAGCCGTCTGATTGGTTTGAGAGTCTGAACCAGCGTCAGCGCTGAGTCTGATGGTGCGTTCCAGTCGTCCTCGGAGGTCAGAACTCAGACCTCAGAATGATGCTTTCTCCCAGTGTTGTGTGTTCCAGTGGTCCAGTCGGATTACTTTTACAGTAATGAGCCAATCAAAGTAATACATGGCTTGGAAACTGCCCAGAAAAGCCAAAATATAGATCTCTTTATGTCAGTTTATCAACTCGGACATTGCAGTTACATTTACAGTTTGTAAAACATTGCAAGAGTGAATTTCTGCTTTTGTTTACATTAGTTCTGTGTAGCCGTTAGCAACATTAGCATTGCAGCACATAACAGCAGGTTTATAACGGCAGACGCTCATGAGCAGCGCAGGAGCAGAGTCACAGAGGCGAGTGAACTGTAGAGACAAACTAAAGACAAAATAACACAATGAACTGTAGAGACAAACTAAAGACAAAATAACACAAGTACGATCAGCAGTGAAGCTGTCAGAGGTTTTTCTTTCTCAAAACGCAGGGCGCTGCCATCTTCCATTTTCTACCTCGAACGCTGAAATTCTCTCCGAGGATCCGAGCGAGAACTCCGAGTTTGAGGGCTGTTCCAGTGAGAATTTATAAGTCGGAACTCGGAAGATGCGAGCTCCGAGTGCCACTGGAACGCACTATGATTCAAGCTAAACAAAGATGGCTGCTCCGTGGATGTTTGTGTTTCTGCTTTTGATGGTTTTAGCAGAAATACAGAGTCATTTCTTTTTGAAAGAAGAGCAGTGTGTGTGACACTTGTTCTGTCTCACACAGACATTGGATACATCATTACGAGTTGTTGCTGTGATTGGCTAAGCTCAAATAAGGTAGGCCCCACACCCAATCAGCTCCAAGTATTTCACTAAACGCCCCACCTTTTCTCGAACACTTTCAAATCAGAGTTCAACACAGATCATCTGGAAAGAGTCAGGTTAGATTGCTTCAGGATTTGTCCAAAATCCCTCGTTGATGTCCATCGCGTTTGGAGCGAACAACTGTGTCACTATGGCAACTACGCCTCTGGGTGTAGGACCTGTGTCTATGGCAACTACGCCTCTGGGTGTAGGACCTGTGTCAGTCTGAGACCGGAGACGTCAGTGCATAAGTCCTATTGTGATATTTTGTGTTGTGTCTGTCTCCAGAGGAATGATCCTGACGCCTTTCACCTGGATGTTTTTCTCTGGAGAGGTGAAGACGAGCGTGAGTCCGCCTGTGGATGAGTGCGTGGAGCAGCGGGCGGAGCTGCTGGAGCTGCGGGCGGATCTTCGGGCGGAGCTGCGGGCGGAGCAGCTGCTGGAGCTCTGCGGTGACTTCGTGCAGCTGGTCAGGCCGCTGAAGCGAGCGCTGCAGGAGATGGAGCAGTCGTACGCGGAGATCAGACGAGAAGCCAGGAACCTGATCCGGCTCCAGGTGCACATCGACGACCTGCAGTACGCCTTCGCTGCGCCCCACGCACAGCGCCCCCTGGAGGTGGTGCAGAGATGTGAGAGAGTCCTGAACGAGCTGGAGGATCTGCTGACGGCGGAGGATCTGCCCACACTCATCGCTCAGATCTGAGCTGAAGGTGTTTGGGATCAGGGTCATTTATAGCTTTTTACACAAGCTCAGTCAGGTTTAAATTAATGGTCATGTACGGCTATAACAGTGTTGGGCAGAAAGCTGCTTTTAGACCAGAGCGTCGAAGCGTCAGAGCGTCCAGTTTACGAGGTTAAGTCAATGTAGACCTGCATCCAGTGAATTTGTGGCACAAATTTACCTCTTGTCAGCTTCTTGTCGCTGGCGGTCTGAACGCAGCACAACAGAAAACTGAATACTTGGTCTGAAAAGTGTTTTGTAACATATTCTGTGACTTGGCTAAACGTAGGTTCTGTGTTCTGAATACTTGGAATACTTTTGTGTTGAAATGCACATTACTTGTTAATCTTAACTTGAAGTGTGTTTCTGTGTGTCTTCTAATGCTATTCTGTTTTTACTTCAGATTCACACGTGTGGCTCATCTTGGGTTTAATCCGACATCAGTCGCTGTGTTTCCTGTGAAGAAGTGGAGCATAAATAAAGAAGAATATTTATTGGGCGAAAAGTGAATAAATAAAACAGCAGGAGAATTATATTATAAGCCAGAGTTTGCAGATTTTACTGAACAAACAGCCAAAGTTTTTTGTGTCAAATATTAAAAATAAATCACAACTTCTCAATCCAGCGTCAGCGACATCATGAGTTGAAAGAGTTTATTTTGGGCATTATTTAGACAAGTTAGCTTCAAACCGGTTCAAATGTAAGTAATAAAACACATTGCATTTTATTTTTGTTTTGTGGGTAAATGCTCCAAACCAATAGTTTTGACTAGTGCTGCAAAGACATGTCCCATCGACCGATTAATCGACTAAAGACATGTCCCATCGACCGATTAATCGACTAAAGACATGTCCCATCGACCGATTAGTCGACTAAAGACATGTCCCATCGACCGATTAGTCGACTAAAAAGGGGGCGTGACTAAAGCTCTGAAGCTAAAAAATATATAGTTTGATCTGACAATTTATCTGACGCAAAAAGGCAAAAGTGCAATGGAGTTCATGCAAAAACAACAATTTACACAGAAAATGAATATGACACAGTGTGTTTAGAGTTTAGATTCTGGGCCCGAGCCCGTGCAGGCCCGACAACTACGTGAGAAATGTGGGCCGGCCGGGTTCGGGCCAAGACGCAGAGCCGCACTGAACACGTGCGCTTCGCGGATGATTGACAGCCGCGTCAGAACACAGCACAAAACCACCGCTGTGATTAAAAAAAAGTCAGTGTTTAAGTGGCCAAGTGCAGCGCGACAGTGAAGAGAGAGAGAGAAGACTTGTGAATAAGCGCGGAGCAGGTAAAAGAGAAAGGAGAACGAAAGACGGGGAAGGCACGTCTTTCGTTTCATCACCGCGGATCAAGTAAAAGGTGAGGAAGAAGCAGAGAGAAAGTGCACACGTTGCGCGCGCGGGAGAAAAGAAGGAACAAGAGGAAGGGAGAGAGAGAGAGAGGAATGTGCGGTGGAGGGAGCGCTTTTAGCGGTGAGACACACTTACATTAAACACGTTGGACATCATAAGAAGCTTTTTCTGTCATTAAAATGCCACAGTTCAGTGAGTGGGCGGGGCTTAGGCACAGGTTCCGGTCGGGTTCAGACACGACGTGCGCGAGCTCGGGCTGGGTCGACTAAAGCCCCATCGACCGATTAATCGACTAAACGACTAAAGAACTACAGCACTAGTTTTGACACAAACACTTTTATCCGACCTGCTGCTGTTTAAAGCTCAACTGTGTCACTTTTCGGCTGGAATGTTCCACTGTGACTTTAAACCGTCGCCATAGAGACAGGCAGAAGAACAGCAGATCTGTGGAGAGGCGACGCAAACACAAACACGTCTGATCTAATAAACGTGAGAGTTTAAAGCCAAACTGTGGAACATTCCAGACGCGTTTACAGAGAGAGAGTGTTCACGTCGACATGTTCAAATAAAAACACGTTCTGCTCAAAACTGTCGTAAAGTCGACTTTTTCTCAAAGGAAATAACATGTGTTTGTCTCGTTTTGTTGATAATAAACACTGTAAAAACATAAAATATAAATGTGTTTAAAACTGCACGATATTGACAAAAACTCTAATTAGCTCGAGCCAGTAAACTGGCGAGAGCTATTGTTCTTCGTTGGTTTCTTATTCTTTTTTTTTTTTTCTCCACCTTCGATCGCATTTTTGACCCCTTGAACCCCCCGAAAAAGTATGCTCAACGTACATGGTTGCGACCGGTCCGGCGAAAAATTCGATAATTTCAATATTGCAAGAATGTCGAACCAAAACCGACACGACAGCGCCGCCTAGAATCAGACCTCTATGGCAGAGGAAACTGGTAAATTTTGGCCTAGACTCATGAAACTCAGAACAGTGATAGAGCTCCATGAGACAAGACTAAAGTTGACTTGGCGCACTGCTCTATGATGCACAGGAAGTCGGCCATTTTGGATTTAATCAGCGACGCCAGTTTGATTTCGTTTTTATTTTATCGAACTAGTCCTAGGTTTTTGGGCCCAGTGAGCTCAGACTTGACCTGCTGCATCTAGAGGCATTGAAGTTCAATAATCATCCAATTTTTTTAGATACTCCTCACCGTTTTCCCGCAGTACGCCGGCGAAAAACACCTTCGTTTCCTGTTTCTTTGATCACCTGTCACGGCCACATGCTCTGACCTACAGAGCTCAGACTTCAGTCACTATTGTGTGATCCTGAACTAAACATTATGGATTCACTTTTGTAGGAAGACTCCACTCTATAGCGCCCCCTACCTATACCCTGAAATGTCAACTTTGTGCCATTTTCATAAAACTTTGCCCAAAAATTCTATGCCTGATAAGAAGCATAAAATTACATTATCGCTATGGTGCATTTTCAATACTTGGCCAGCAGGGGCGCAATGAATGCTCAAAAAAAGACATTAAAATCTATAACACGCACGGCCTCTGTCAGATTGACTTGAAACTTGAATCACTTATAGACTAGATGACCCCGGTTACAAACATATGTATAACATAACGGTCGGGCCTACAGCGCCACCTATAGACATGCACAAACATTACAATGGGGATAGGAAATTTACTTTGACTTTTATTTGTGAAACTTTGCACATTAATCCTTAATGTGCCCCTGATCATAAAAGTCAATCAGACCAAAGCTCTATTTTCTACAGTTTTGTCTCCAGGAGCCTCCAAAGCTCCTATACATTGTCAATGACACTGAGACTCTTATTTCACTAATGTGAGATAAAAAGTCACTAAACAGTGACAGACTCACACCAAAGTTGGCCGAATTAAATATAATAATGTAAATATCAGATTCATAACTGTATTTTACACACTTTTAACCAAACAGCTCTACGGCGCCACCTTCTGTAAAAATCCAATGGAGACTGGGACAAGTTTACTTTGGAGTAGGACAATGACATTTACCACAGTGACAGAGCTGATGAAGACAAACATAAAACACAATTGGTGCAATGCTCCACGTCACACAGGAAGTCGGCCATTTTGGATCTAAAATCAGCT
>JBBPFD010000721.1:0-7500 GCA_038363315.1 Mugilogobius chulae | reverse complement strand
ACACGAGCGCTGGGAGTGTCTCTGAGGCTCTGAAAACACAAATATATATAAATACTACAGTTCTACACAAACACGAGCGCTGGGAGTGTCTCTGAGGCTCTGAAAACACAAATATATATAAATACTACAGTTATACACAGACACGAGCGCTGGGAGTGTCTCTGAGGCTCTGAAAACACAAATATATATAAATACTACAGTTATACACAGACACGAGCACTGGGAGTGTCTCTGAGGCTCTGAAAACACAAATATATATAAATACTACAGTTCTACACAAACACGAGCGCTGGGAGTGTCTCTGAGGCTCTGAAAACATAAATATATATAAATACTACAGTTCTACACAAACACGAGCGCTGGGAGTGTCTCTGAGGCTCTGAAAACATAAATATATATATAAATACTACAGTTCTACACAAACACGAGCGCTGGGAGTGTCTCTGAGGCTCTGAAAACATAATAATATATAAATACTACAGTTACACACAAACACGAGCGCTGGAGTGTCTCTGAGGCTCTGAAAACATAATAATATATATAAATACTACAGTTCTACACAAACACGAGCACTGGGAGTGTCTCTGAGGCTCTGAAAACATAATAATATATATAAATACTACAGTTCTACACAAACACGAGCACTGGGAGTGTCTCTGAGGCTCTGAAAACACAAATATATATATAAATACTACAGTTCTACACAAACACGAGCGCTGGGAGTGTCTCTGAGGCTCTGAAAACATAATAATATATATAAACACTAATCTCTGGACGGTTTTGGTTGGTCGTTAAAGGAACCGTATGTAAGATGCACAACTAGTGGTTTTAAGAAGGTATTACAATCACAGACGAACACGTGTTGCCAGATTGTGAAATGGCTCATACATTGAAGATAGGACGCTACTGACCAATCAGGAACCAGATGTGTTATGAATCATGGGTAATACCCAGAAAGTCACTTTCACAGACACCTGACTCTTTGTAAAGGTTTGTTCCCAAATATTGCTTTTTAACACAATGTGGGAGGAGCCTAATGAGAACTGTGTAGAAACAAGTGCCTGAGCCAATCACAGACAGTTGTGTTTGTGTCCTGGAGCAACATCAGCTCAAACTAAACATGTTCATGACCAAGAAACCAAACTGGCAACCCAACTGAGAGAGTCATGTGAGGCTCATTCTGCTTTCTGATTGGATAATAAATGTAAACATCCACAAAGTGACTTCATGTCCATTGCTTTTTAATTAAGAATAACTCAGAATTACATTGACTTTCAGTAATAATAATAGTATAATTGGACTTGTTGATCTTGTATCTTTAGACACATAATTCATGTTTATAAAATCTGACATTAAAATCTTACACACGGTTCCTTTAACACAACACAGCCTCATACAACCAACTAAATAAATCTTCTTTAGGATAAGGCCTTGCTCTGGTCGTCTTTGCAGTGGCGGCTCCTGACTCATTTCTCTCTCTATGATCATTACATTGCCAATTATCAAAGCCCAATACTCACAATTATATTGTCTAAGCCTAAGCAATAAAAATAATATAATGTTACACCACTAGGTGGCATTGACGTGCAATTAAATGAGCTGTGGCCAACTTCTGTCAATAAAACTATAAAATCCACATCCAGACCAGTAACATGCATAAGCAGGTATTATATTTATAAAAACATATCTATTTGTTAATATTTAAGACAATAAACATGGAGATGGATGAAAACAAGAACAGAAAATACACAACTCTGAGTCCAACTTGGCACAAATACATGATTCTACATTCTCTTTTTGCTGTAACGTGTCTGATGTTTACATTTGGTTTCGGGGGTCGTAGCTGTTAAAAAGATCTTGTTTGAGTGACAAATATTCTGAGTTGGATCAGTGACCGCGCCGTCTCGGACTGTCCGGGGCCTTTTGTCGTCACGCAGACGTACGTGACGGCACATTCACCAAAACAGGTGAGACCGGCAGGCGAACATAGTTATTTCTGATTGGACAAGAAAAAGTCATTTGAATCGGTTTTAATCAACTCTAACTACACACCTCACAAATTTGTCCCCTTTCAGTGACGCCCTGCTCTTTGTAACTAACACTAATTAGATATTCTTACAAACATTAGCATCTCCTTTGTGGGTCAAATTAGGCCCTTGAAGCACCACATTTGGCCCGCAGGCTGTGTGTTCTGTGCTGACAGTGTTTGAGCAGCAGGTGGAGCTGTTCTGCAGTGAAGTGTCTTTAATGTGACTTTTATCATTTAAACTGTTCAGAGAGATTTTACACTAAAGAAAGAGCAGAGGGTCAAAGGTCAGAAGTTAGAGGAGAGGGTCAGAGGTGAGAGGTGACTTTACTCGGTCTCGTCCCAGCAGAGATCGGACTCTCTCCAGAAGTTGAGCCACGGCCAGAGAGTTTTTCAGCTTCTCCTCCAGAGCCTCCTGCAGGTGCTCCCACTCCCACGCTCCTGTAAAGACATATACATCTGTGAAACTGTCCACCCACTCCCCCAAAACCTCCCCCAAAGTGTCCCCCACTCCCCCACAGAGTCTGACCCAGAACGAACCCCAGAACCCTTCAGACCCTCCTCCAGAGCCTCCTGCAGGTGGTCCCACTCCCACGCTCCTGAAACCAGAGAAACCACTGTGAGACTGTCCCCCGACTCCCCCCAAACCTCCCCAGAGCCCCCACCACCCCCCACCCCACCCAGAACCAAACCCCCAGAGTCTGACCCAGAACCTCCCACAGAACCTCCTCCAGAGCCTCCTGCAGGTGCTCCCACTCCCACGCTCCTGTAACAAGTGTAGAAGACCTGGTTTAGACCTGGTTCAGACCTGGTTTTGGCCTGGTTTGGCCCAGTTCTCACCTCGGTAGATGAACATGAGCGTCTCCCACAGACACACACTGGTTCAGACCTGGTTCAGACCTGGTTCAGACCTGGTTCAGACCTGGTTTAGACCTGGTTTAGTCCAGTTTTTACCTCGGTAGATGAACATGAGCGTCTCCCACAGACACACACTGGTTCAGACCTGGTTCAGACCTGGTTCAGACCTGGTTTAGTCCAGTTTTTACCTCGGTAGATGAACATGAGCGTCTCCCACAGACACACACTGGTTCAGACCTGGTTTAGACCTGGTTCAGACCTGGTTTTGGCCTGGTTTGGCCCAGTTCTCACCTCGGTAGATGAACATGAGCGTCTCCCACAGACACACACTGGTTCAGACCTGGTTTAGACCTGGTTCAGACCTGGTTCAGACCTGGTTTAGTCCAGTTCTCACCTCTGTAGATGAACATGAGCGTCTCCCACAGACACACACTGGTTCAGACCTGGTTCAGACCTGGTTCGACCTGGTTCAGCCTGGTTAGACCTGGTTTAGTCCAGTTCTCACCTCTGTAGATGAACATGAGCGTCTCCCACAGACACACACTGGTTCAGACCTGGTTCAAACCTGGTTCAGACCTGGTTTAGACCTGGTTTAGTCCAGTTTTTACCTCTGTAGATGAACATGAGCGTCTCCCACAGACACACACTGGTTCAGACCTGGTTCAGACCTGGTTTAGACCTGGTTTAGTCCAGTTTTTACCTCTGTAGATGAACATGAGCGTCTCCCACAGACACACACTGGTTCAGACCTGGTTTAGACCTGGTTTAGACCTGGTTCAGACCTGGTTTAGTCCAGTTCTCACCTCTGTAGATGAACATGAGCGTCTCCCACAGACACACACTGGCTCAGACCTGGTTCAGACCTGGTTCAGACCTGGTTTAGTCCAGTTTTTACCTCTGTAGATGAACATGAGCGTCTCCACAGACACACACTGGCTCAGACCTGGTTCAGACCTGGTTTAGACCTGGTTTAGTCCAGTTTTTACCTCGGTAGATGAACATGAGCGTCTCCCACAGACACGCACACAGCAGAGGGTCCTTCACCACCAGCCGGGACAGGCGCGAGGTCACATGACCGCTCAGGAGAGGGTCCGTCTGCCTCGGGGGCAGGTCCTCGACGATGGCTGCCTCGCACGACATGAGAGAGTGAGGGGCGAGCGAGTGCTGGGCGATCGAGTCTCTGTCTCTGCAAACGCACCGGGACTGAGGACGCTCTCTGTCAACGAGAGAGAGAAGAGAGGGTTAAAGAGAAAGAGAGAGAGAGAGAAGAGAGGGTTAGAAAGAGAGAGAGAGAGAGAGAGAGAGAGAGAGAAAGAGAGGGAGATGGAGGGAGAGAGGGGGAGAGATGGTTAGTGAAGACGCCTCCTGACAGAGCCGACTAAGGTTGTGAGAGTTTAGTCTTGGTCTGGATCTCAGTCCAGATCCAGTGCTGCTCTGAGTCAGTTCTGATGGTTTAACTCCGGGTTTGTCCTTTTTTATGTCACAAAAATATTTTTATTTTGTATTTTATCTCAGTTAAAGTAAGAAAAAAGCTGATTTTTAGTAAATAGTACCAGTGTAAGGATATTGTTTGTAGTTTGGTTTGTTAGTCCAGCCTCAGACCAAAGCTCCAAACATCTGCACCACTGCTGAAAAAAACTCCTGACCAGACTCTACACACTGCAAAAAGGCATTTTAAAAATAAGAAAATGTTAGGGCCTGTCCCCACGAAGCCAAGCTCAGCCGTTTCAGCACAAATATTTGTCCTGAACCAACATCGTCCCCACGAAGCCGGAGTTTTAGGACTGAAAACGAAGATTTCTGAAACCACCTCTCAGGGTGAAAAGATTTCAAAACTCCGCTTTCTCTAGTGATGGGCAGTTTGAAACGCGCTTCCTGAACTGCTTCGAAGCACTAAAGCGCATGTGCTTCGGATCACTGCTCCGAACTCTGGTTCAAAACGCTGATCACGTGACCTCTGCGGTTCATGAACCGCTGCTGTTACAGAAACGTTTCACTAGGGGCTTTCGGCTCGAATCTAACTTTGGCTGATCGGGCTACTGACGAATCACAAAACAGCATGAGCGGTTTCAAACCACGCCCACAAGTTTAAAAGGCACTTTGCCGCTTTTAGAAATTGTGGGTTTGTGAGGCGAGAGATAGAGCGATTTTGAGAGATTTGACAGTGATTTGATTAGATTTTTTTCCCTTTAGTTAGAAAGTTAGTCAGTTAGCTTGATTGTTTGGAATTTAAGTACAATATATATTAAATATACACATTGTTAATTTAGAAACACAATATTGACACAGCATCAAGCATAGGCATTATTTGTGAGGTAGGTGTAGGTAGGTGCTAAAACCATCAACGGCAGAAAAACTTATATTCTTGAATAAAAATCTGATGTTAACTCAACTTTTGTTTTATTCAAACTTTAGTTTTCAAACAGAATCCAGGGCTTAGGGCCTATTTGTTCCACAGTAATATAGTAATAATGTAGAACTCATGATTATTTTGACTCCACTTCAGTACTTTATCTTTGTATGTAGGGACACAACAACAGTAGTATTTATTCATTTCAAATCTTTTAATGAAAACATTTCACCACCAGATGGCGGTATTCATGCGTTTCGAACCGCAGTTCGAAGTTCCGACCCATTTTGTTCATATGGTTCACAGTTTCATGGCGCTTTGCTTTGCCCATCACTAGCTTTAGCGTCTCCACAGTTACGCTGTATCCGGATTTTTTTTTTTTTTTTCTTTTTTTTTTTTTTTTTTTTTTTTTTTTTTTATTGCAATTGTTTTCAACATACAAAATAGAGTAATCCCAGAAATGGCAAAATAAACAAAACAAAGTCTCTTATTCTTTTTTTTTTTTTCTTCAGGATTATCTCTCCAGATGCAATAGTTGAGGGAGGAGGCGAGGCAGTGCCAGGACAGATATGGAACTAGGAGCAGAGTCGCAGTTTTGTTTATAGGATACCATGACCACACAATGGCTCCCACAATACTGATGAGCAGCACAATTTCCAGAAGAACCAATTTAAGCTTGTGAGCGATTTTTTTTTTTTTTTTTTTTCATGATGACATCACTGCCCCAGAGTTACGTCTCATCTGCAGAATGTACTGACCTTTACATGATGTTCACTGTGAAAATCTGCGTCTCATTTCACCATAAACCACAGAAGACATAAAGAAAAACAAAGCTAAATCCACTACAATTTCCATTAAATCCGTATTAAAACGTTGTCAAAATATTCCAAAGATTCTGAAGCATAAATCCACTTCCTGTGTCTCTTCTGTTTCAGATCCATGTTGTTCATTTAGAATGTTTGTGAAGTTTGTGAAAAGTTCTCCGCTAAGTTTTTGTTCATGTTAAACCTTTTTTTTTTTTTTTTTTTTTTTTTTTACCTTATTGCGTCACTTCTACTTCCTGTCTGTGTCAGTGTCACAGCGCCACACTCTGGTCAGATACAGGTATTACAACCGGATTCAGGCTGGATTTACAGATTCATTTTTACGATGATAAATCCTAAGCCAGCTCCAACTTTACGCAGATCGTTTTTAAAACAAACAATTATGTCTTAAAACAGAAACACATTTACTTCAAATAAGTTTTTATCTGTAGAGAAGATAAATCAGGAGAGAATCTCTTCAAACAAGTCAAAGAATCTGAGTCGGACTGATTAAGAGAACAAATCTTTAAATGAGACCAAAACGAGGATAGTTTTAAAAACGATCTGTAAACATGGAGCTGTCTGAAGATTATCAGCGTAACTGCGGAAACACTTAACCGGAGTTTTGACATCTCTTCGGTTTCAAAAATCTTGGTTTTGAGTGAAACTCCTGCTTCGTGTGGACGATGTTGGTTTAGGACAAATATTTGTGCTGAAACGCCTGAGACTGGACCAGTGTGGACAGACCCGAGTCTTTTATAATTAATATGCTTCATTCATGTCATTTTATCTAAGTAGTTTCTCCTTTTTGCAGTGCAGCAGCAGCAGCTCTGACTCTGACCTGACTCTGGACCTGACTCTGGAGACACTGACCTACTCTGGAGACCTGACCTGACTCTGGAGACACTCGGTGCCCCAGCAAGCAGCGACCTGAAGTACGGACTGGCAGCACACAGAACGGCGGCGTGACCCAGCCCAGCTCCTGACCCCGACTCAGAGCTGAAGAAGGAAACGTCTGCGAACTGGACGCCTCGCTCCAGGAGCCACTGCAGGTCCTGACAGAACGTCGACTCCTCCACTCGGATCGGGAGGAAGACGAGGCCTGAGGAAAGAGGGGAGGAAGGGAGGGAGGGAGGTGAGGGAGAGAGGGGAGAGAGAGAGGAGGGAGGGAGAGAAGAGAGAGAAGAGAGAGAGAGAGAGGACGGAGGGGAGGTAGGAGAGGAGAGAGAGAGAGAAGAGAGAGAAGAGAGAGAGGGAGGGAGAAGGAGAGAGAGAGAGGATGGGAGGGAGAGAGAGAGGGGAGGGAGGGCAGGGAGAGAGAGGAGATGAGAGAGAGGAGGGAGGGGAGAGAGAAGAGAAGAGAGAGAGAGAGAAGAGAGGGGGCGAGGGAGAGGAGGGAAGAGAGAGGAGAGGTGAGGAGAGGAGAGGAAAGAGGGAGGAGGGGAGGGGGGAGGGTGAGAGGG
>JBBPFD010000720.1:110637-139179 GCA_038363315.1 Mugilogobius chulae | reverse complement strand
GAAGGAAAAAGAATGAGTGAAGACAAAAAATATTGAGAACTAATAAGAAGCACATGGAGGCGCAAACATGGTGAGACGAGAAGGAAAAGAAGGGGGGGGGAAAGAAAAAAAAAGAAAAAAAAAAAGGGAAACTCTATACCCCCAGTGAGAAGCAGGGCA
This sequence comes from Mugilogobius chulae, assembly GCA_038363315.1. Taxonomy (NCBI): domain Eukaryota; kingdom Metazoa; phylum Chordata; class Actinopteri; order Gobiiformes; family Gobiidae; genus Mugilogobius; species Mugilogobius chulae. Next base: position 139,020 of record JBBPFD010000720.1, on the reverse strand, counting down.
ACCGAAAGAGAGTGTGAAAGAAAAGAAAAAGAAAGATGGAAGGAAAAAGGATAAGAGAGCAAGGAGAAAGGGAGCAAAAGAGGAAAGAGGTGGAGATATGAGACGAAAAGGAAGAAAGGAGGAGGAGAATAAGACAAATGGTGTTGAGAGATAATATGGGAGGAAGGGGATAGGGGAGATGAGGAGAGGAGAAAACTAGAACACAGAAAGATGGAGAAAGGGGGGGGAAAGGGAAGGGAAGCGGGGGGGAAAAAGAAAAAAAGAGAGAGGAGGAAGCGAGGTGGAGGATAGAAAGAATGGAGGGAAAGGGAGAAAATAAAAAAGAAGAGAAGAGTCAGTGAGGAGGAAAGAAAATAGGATTAGTTACTAGTTTAAACGAGGAGGAGAGAAGAGAAAGAGGAAAAGGGGAAAGAAAGGAAAAGAAAAGATAAAGAGAGCTGGGATAATAAAGAGGAGAGGTTAAAGAGTCGTGTGGTTAAGAGCCCCAGAGATCATTAAGTCTTCGGCGTCACTCAAATGAGGCGATGCTTTAATTGGTTATCAGTCTCACATCGTGTATATTGTTCGTTAGCGGGAAAAATTTTTCTTTAAAACCGGTTGCAAGTTTTAAAGTGTCTTTACACAGTTATACGTCCAAACTAATAAACGAACAAAACCTAAACATTATTTTCCAATAATCAATCAGATCTTAATCAATTCAGACTCTAATCAATCAGACTCCTAATCAATCAGACACTTTAATCAATCAATCAGATCAGAGACATACTGAGGCTGCAGACGGAGCTTTAGAGCAAACAGTGACGGCAGCTCTGCAGTCCTGATGAAGTTAGTCTCTTCTTCTCCTCTTCACTCTCACTCTTCTCTCTCTCTCTCTCCTCTCTCTTCTCTCTCTCTCTTTCTCCCTTTCTCGTCCTCTTTCCCCCTTTTGCTCTCTCTCTGTGTCTATTCTTCTGCTTCTCATCTTTCTTTCCTCTTTCTCCCTATCCCCCCTTTGCCATCTTTTCCCTCCCCTCTCTCTCTTTTCTCTTTCTCTCTTTCTCTCCTTTGTCTTTCTCTCTCTCTTCTATACCCCTGCTGTCACCCCCCTCTTGCTCTATCTTCTCCCTCTCTCCTTTTTTCCCCCTCCTTGCTCTCGCTCCTTTTCCTTCTCTCTCTCTCTCCATCTTTCTCATTCTCTCTTTCTCCCCTCCTCTTCTCTTTTTTCTCTCTCTACTTCTCTTCCTCTTTCGCTCTCCTCTCTCTCCGTGTCTGTCTCTTCTTCTTTGATTCTCCTCTTTCTCTCTTTCTCCTTCCTCCCCCTCTCTTTCCCAATTCTCTCCCCTTTTTCTTTATCCCTTCTCTTTTTCTTTCTCCCTCTCTTTACCCCTTTCTCTTCTCTCTCTCTCTTCTCTCTCCCTCTCTTTCTCTTTCTCCTCTCTCTCCCTTCTTCTTCTCTCTGTGTTCTGTCTCTTTCTCTACTTCTCATTCTTTCTTTCTCTTTCTCCCTCTCTCCCCTTAGCCGTCTTTCCCCTCTCTCCCCTCTCCTCTCTTTCCATCTAACTTCTTCTTCACTCTCACTCTCTTTTTCTCCTCTTTTGCGCTCTCCTCTTTCCACTCTCTCCATCTTAATTATTCTATCTTTCTGCCCTCTCTCTCTCTATTTCTCTTCATCTTTCCCCCTTTCGCTCTCCTCTTTCTCTCTGTGTCTGTCTCTTTCTTCTCTGTTTCTAATCTTTATTCTCTCTTTCCTCTTTCTCTCTCTCTCTTTCTCCCTCTTTCTCTCCGCTCTATCACTCGCTCTTTCTCTCTCTCTCTCTCCCCTTTGACTTTCTCCTCTCTTCTTTCTTTCTCTCTCTCTCTCTTTCTCTTTCTATTTTTTACAACCATCTCTTTCCCTCTTCAGTAAGTCCCTCTCACCATTCTTCTTCTTCTCTTCCTCCCTCCTTTCTCTACCCCTTTTTCTCTCTTCTATCTGCTCTCTCTCTCTCTCTCTCTCTCCTCTCATTCAGTCTCCTTCCTCTCCTTCTCTCAATCACTGCCACATAATGAATAATCTGGCACTCTCCCTCCTCTCCATCTTTCTTTCTTATTCTCTCTTCCTCCTCCTCCTCTCTCTATCTCATGCCCTCCCCTCTCCTCTTTCTCCCTCTCTCTTTCCCATCTCTCTCTCTCTCTCTCTCTCTCAATCACTGTCCCATAATGAATCTGCTGCTGTTGCACTCTTTTTCCTCCTCTTTTTCTCCGTCAAGTGCCAAACCACACTAAACTCTATCTATCCCCCCTCTCTTCTCTCTCTATCCCTCTCTCCATATCCTCTCTTTCTCCTCTTCTCTCTTTCTCTCCTTTCTCTCTCTCATCTCCCTCTCTCTCTCTTTCTTCTATATCACACTATTTCCCTTTCTCCTTTTCTCTTTCCCTATTCACTTATTCCATCTTTCTTTTTCTCTTCCTCCATCCCTCTTTCTCAACCCCTTTTTCCTCTCTTCTTTCTCTTTCTTCCCTCACTCTCTCCTTCTCTTTCTCTTTCTCATTCAGCCTCCTTCCTCTCATTCTCTCAATCACTGCCACATAATGAATAATCTTCTACTCAGGCACTCTCTCCCTCCTCTCCATCTTTCTCTCTCACTCCCCCATCCCACTCTCTCTTTCCACCTCTCTCTCTCTCTCTCTCTCTTTCCACCTCTCTCTCTCTCTCTCTCTCTCAATCACTGTCACATAATGAATCTGCTGCTGTTGCACTCTTCTTGCTCCTCTCTTTTTCTTTTTTCATGTATAAATGGCCAAACCACACTAAACTCTATCTAATCCCCTCTCTCTCTCCCTCCCCTCTTCTTCTCTCTCTTCTTTGTCCCTTTCTCTCTCTAAACTGGACGGAATCTCCACCAAACTCTTCCCTCTCTTTCTCCCTTCTCTTTCTCTACCCTCTATCTCCCTCCTTTTCCACACTTTCTTCTCTCTCTCTCTCCCTCTCCCCACTCTCTTCTTCTTCTCTCTCCCTCCCTCCTCTCTCTCACCCTGTCTCCTCTCTCTCTCTCCCCATCTCTTCTTTTTCTCTCTTCTCTACCTTTCTCCCTCCCCTCTCTCTCTCTTCACACACTCCCTCTCTCTTTCTCTCTCCCTCTCTCCTCTTTCTCTCTCTCTCTCTCTCTCTCCCTCTCTCTTCCCTCCCTCCTCTTTCTCTCTCACTCTCTCTCTTTCCCTCTCTCTCTCCTCTCTCTCTTCTCCCCTCTCTCTTTCTCTTCCCTCTATGTCTCTCGTTCTCTCTCCTCTCCTTCTCTTCCCCTCTCTATCTTCTTCTTCTCTCTCTCTCTCTCTCTCTCTCTCTCTCTCTCTCTTCTCTCTCTCTTTTTTTCTCTCTCTCTCCCCACACACTTCTCTCTCTCTCCCTCCCCCTCTTCTCTCCCCCTCTCTTTCTGTACAAAAGAACATTTCCTTCTCTTCTACCTGGTGCCGGTTGTTTCTCTATCTCTCTCTCTCTCTCTCTCTCTCCCTCTCTCTCCTTCTACCTCTCCTCTCTCTCTCTCTCTCTCTCCCTCTCTCTCCTTCTCCCTCTCCTCTCTCTCTCTCTCTCTCCCTCTCTCTCCTTCTCCCTCTCCTCTCTCTCTCTCTCTACCCCCCTCTCTCTCCTTCTGTAAAAAAGAACACTTCCTTCTCTTCTACCTGGTGCCGGTTGTTTCTCTCTCTCTCTCTCTCTCTCTCTCTCTTTTCCTTCAGTACAAAAGAACACTTCCTTCTCTTCTACCTGGGGCCGGTTGTTTCTCTCCCTCTCTCTCTCTCTCCCTCCCTCCTCCCTCTCTCTCTCTCTTTTCTTTCAGTACAAAAGAACACTTCCTTCTCTTCTACCTGGGGCCGGTTGTTTCTCTCTCTCTCTCTCTCTCTCTCTCTCTCTGGGGCTGTTTCTTAATAATAAAATCCTTTCTTATGGTAAAACTCTCAGTAAAAAGCTCTGGGACTGAAAATATGTTCCACGTTTCAAAGCTTCACATTTAAATGACAAAAACCAGGCTGGAACCGAATGATTTTAACACAAAACAACACAATAAAATATATTCACTCAACACTTCCTCCTCCAGGTGCAATCCCAGCATGCACCTGCACACTCCAAAGAGAAAAACTATAATCTAGTCAGCAGTTTAGTAAAGCTTAGACAGGTTAGACTATTGTAATAAAGGGACTATATTCAGTACATTGATCACATGTTGTTCACACAGAGAGAGAGGGAAAGACAGAGGGATAGAGAGAGAAGAGAGGAGAATGAGGAGGAGAGAGAGAAAGGGAGAGTAAAGAGAGAGAGAGGGGGAGAGAGAGAGAGAGAGAGAAAGAGAGGAGGAGGGAGATAGAGAAGAGAAAAGGAGTGAAAAAGAGAGAAGAGGGAGACAGAAAGATGATATAGAGGAAAGAGACAGAGAAAGACAAGAGAGAGGGTGGAAGAAGAGAGAAGGAAAGAGAAAAAAAGAGGGGGAGACAAGGAAAAGAAAGAGAGAGAAGAGGGAGAGAGAAGAAAGAGATCATAAGAAATGAGAGATAAAGAGACCCACACCCTTAGAAAGAGAGAGAGAGAATTGAGAGAGAGGGAAAGAGGCAGAGAGAGAGAGGAGACAGAGAAAGAGAGGGAAAGAGAGAAGGAAAGGGAGAGGGAGACGAGAGATTGAGAGGGAGAGAAAGAGAGAGGGAAAGAGAGAATCCTGCAGTGTAACATTCTGATCTGAGTGAGAGCTGCTGATCAATAACATTCGGTTCAGTCCGGGACAGAGCGGCTTTCCCAGTGATTAATACGACTCCGACGCTGCTCAGGCTCAAATATTTGTGACGTAATTCCATAAGATCCATTTTTTTTTCCTCCTGAACTCAACACAAAGTCAGTTTCCTTTACATTTCAGATTTGTCTTGAACTAATGGTGTTAAATATCAGCGACGCAGACTTGGCTCGGTGTTTTTATTTAAGTTAATAAAGATAAATCACTTCACACTTTCTTACATTATCACAGAGATGTTTTACACAGCGGAGACTGAGGAGGAGAATCTTCACATTTACAGATTAAATTAAATGAGACGTTGAGAAAGAGATTTATTTTTAGACGTAAAACTCGTTAATACAGATTTGCATTTGGACGAGCTGATTTACATTTTATAATCAGATCAGACTGAACGGATTCTCTGCTCTGAGGAGAACTGGAAATGTCTTGGTTTAGACCTGATTTAGAGACCATTTTGTGGCTTGAATGCTCTTTTCACAAGTTTAGAAGCATGTGTCAAGCTCTGAATGTGTACTTCACTTTCCACTTTCTTCTCTCATTCAAACATAGAACGCTTCCTCAGACGGATCATTTAAACAATCTGATCTGAGACTAAACTAGGGCTGTAGTCAACCAAAGAAATTCTTGGTCGACTAAAGACATGTCCCATCGACCGATTAGTCGACTAAAAAGGGGCGTGGCTAAAGCTCTGAAGCTAAAAAAAATATAGTTTGATCTGACAATTTATCTGACGCAAAAAGGCAAAAGTGCAATGGAGTTCATGCAAAAACAACAATTTACACAGAAAATGAATATGACACAGTGTGTTTAGAGTTTAGATTCTGGGCCCGAGCCCGTGCAGGCCCGACAACTACATGAGAAATGTGGGCCGGCCGGGTTCGGGCCAAGACGCAGAGCCGCACTGAACACGTGCGCTTCACGGATGATTGACAGCCGCGTCAGAACACGGCACAAAACCACCGCAGTGATTAAAAAAAGTCAGTGTTTAAGTGGCCAACTATACGGCGCGAGACTGAGGAGAGAGAGAGAGAGAGAGAGAGAGAGAAGACTTGTGAATAAGCGCGGAGCAGGAAAAAGAGAAAGGAGAACGAAAGACGGGGAAGGCACGTCTTTCGTTTCATCCGCGGATCAAGTAAAAGGTGAGGAAGAAGCAGAGAGAAAGTGCGCCGTTACGCGCTCGGGAGAAAAGAAGGAACAAGAGGGACGGAGGGAGAGAGAGAGAGAAAGAGAGAGAGAGAGAGAAGTGGAGGAAGCGCGTTTAGCGGCGAGACACACTTACATTAAACACGTTGGACATCATAAGAAGCTTTTTCTGTCATTTCAATGCCACAGTTCAGTGAGTGGGCGGGGCTTAGGCACAGGTTCCGGTCGGGTTCGGACACGATGTGCGCGGGCTCGGGCTGGGTCGACTAATACAAATTTTGGTTGACTAAAGCCCCATCGACCGATTAATCGACTAATCGACTAAAGAACTACAGCCCTAGACTAAAGTGAAAACACTAATGTGAAGCTGTTGTACAAGACAGAAACTCATTCTCTCATGTCATTAGTCCTGTTCGCACGGCCTATTATTTACCCAGGGACCTCATGTAAATTGTAATAAATCCAGACGTCATCTGAGTTTCTACTCCCGTGTGAATCGCTCATGTCTGTAAAAATGTCTGTAAAGTTTCCCCCGAATTTTACCTCCTGTAATTCTCCAAACTCAGACGTCCTCATGTAATTCTAAAGCCGTGTGAATGTGTCTGTCTGTTTTCAATCCGTGAACGGTTTATAAATGAATTGATAATGACTCTGCAGCTTATTTTACCTTCAGATTTGAACAAAAGTATTATTACTATTCTTTACGGATCATTTTCAAATGAAATTGTTGTTTTTTCTACGTTTAAATAGCTAAAGATGAATCAAACTACGATTAAAAGTCTGTGAACCAGAAGTACAACAACCTCGTCGTAGCAACAGAAGGTCGAGAAGATGGATGTTTGAGGAAAAGTTTGGACCGAACTGTGGACAGAACGCTGCAAAGTTTGGATTTTTTCACCGTAAATGGATTAAAGAGAAAGTCTTCGGTTGTTTTCATAAGAAATCTGATGTTGTGGATGTGATTCTGATAAACGACTCAACAACGTGACGAGGAAACACATTTACGCTGCAGCTCAGGTAAGTTTAACTTTAGCACATTCACGTTAAAACAGACTGAAAACACAAGAAACACTCATTTCATGAATGAAGTAAATAGTTGTTGCCCTAAATCATCTGTCGCCGTTTCCAGAAAGTCTGCAAAAACAAGACAATTACAGACATCGAATGTCTGTAAAAAACTCTGAGGTCGTGGGGTCATTAAAGTTTACAGACGTCCTTAGGTAAATATTATGTCGTGTGAATAGTACTATTGTGAGAAACACCTGAAAATTATTTTGCTTTAACTTTGTTAAACTTGATTTAACTTTAGTTTGTGCATTTATTAAACCAGAAATTATACAAAGACTGATTTGAAACACATTTGCTGTTGTTTTCTCCTCAAACTGCTCTCTCTGCTTATTTAATAAACAAACTGAACATGGACTCACCAAAAAATGTGCACACGCACACAAGAAAAGCAGTGCTGTTTATTGCACAGATATAAACAAAGAAGCACTGGTCTGTCTTGCATACACGGTAGGTGTGTGTTCAAGAGTGCTGATAATTTGTAATCATTCAAGTGGTTTAAATAATGTGATGTGAAATGTATTTGTGAAGGAACTATAACTAAAGGTTAAGTGTCTTTGAAGCAAACCAACATTCCAAAGGACTGGTTTACAGTTGACCTCTGAACTAGAGACCTGCATCGGGCGAGAATTCCCGCGGGACCCGTGAGCAAACCCTCGGGATCGGGCGGTTTTCACGTTGCCTCGGGCGGGAAACGGGCGGTCAGGCTAAACACCTCGGGTCCCGACCGGACTCGCGCTCTCTCCGCTGTCTTAAAAATATTACGAAGCAAGAAAGAAATACTGCTTTGTGTGCGCTGCTGTTAAACAGAGAGACGCAACACTGGCGCCGCTGCATTTCCTAGTCTAGGATGCGTATCATCTGTGTGTCCTCGCGCCAGCAGCAGCAGCAGAACGGGTGAAAACTTTCCCAGAGGAATGAATGAAGGACTGGCTTTTACGCACGAGAGATGGAAATAATACACAGAGTTTGGGCAAGTAAAGTGTTTGTTTAGCAGTAACTGGAGGTGTGAGGAGCTTTGTATTTCAGGTAAGAAATACACAGACATCATGGCTTTATGATTGAATGTGTCAAACGAACATAATCATTTTAAGACTAGATGCAGGGAGTTATGCAGAGTTTAGTCATTTGTGTCAGTGTTGTTCTGCCCTGGGCCGCCACGCAACCTCCTGTCACCAAAAAAAGAAAAAAAGTCGGGACCCGATGGGACCTGCGGGGGTTTCTCAGGCGGGCAGGCACACTGGGGGCGTCGGGATCGGGGCGGAAACGGTCACGGTATGCTTCGGGATCGGGCAGGAACGATCATGAAAATCTAGTCCCGTGCAGATCACTAGTCTGAACTGTCACAGAGCTGGTCTTGCTACAGGTTTGCAAGTCGACAAGATCTAAGTTCAGATTTGTTGTCACCAAGTCTGAGACCGGGATGAGATCATCGAGTGGACATTTTGAGAAGACAAGTAACAACCAAAAATGTCGAGAAGCGAAGACTGAAAGACCAATCAACGTATCTTTGCCAAAAGGAGACGTTTGGAGGAACAAAGTTTTATTTTGAAAGTGCCACAAACTTGGAGTCCCGTAGCAGCTCATAATCTTTACCCAAATCAGTGTCGAGCAGTTTTATTTTCTCACTGTAAAGCACCACCAGCATTGATTTTGCTTGGTCTCATACATTACTATACATTATTATTTAGGACACACCAAATAGGACACACAGACTCGCACATACAAACATCTAGACCTATCACTTGCTTCGTTTTAAACCCTGGAAAATGTTGTTGATATTAATGTAGTCTCATGTTTCTTATATTTAAGCTCAATCTCTCGTCTCTGCGCTGATAAAACACACGCAGCAGTCTGTCTCCATCAGATAGTCACGGGTTTAACCTTGAACACAGTTTGTCCAAAGTCGTTTAAAGACAACACAGTTTGCAGCTAAAGAGAAAGAGATCCAGGGTTTTGCGTTTTACCTTTTTTCCTGTTGAAGGCTCGGTTCATGGTGTAAACGCTCTGATCTTCTCCAGAACTGGGCCAAAGTTCCACCTGCAAGACAAACAGCAAAGACGTTTAAATGTTGTTGTGTCTGCGTTTGGACCTGTTTTTCTCAGTTTTATCTTTTGTTTGTGATGCTTTAGTTTGTTCTGTCCTGCGTCTGCTTCAGAGACACAACACAAACGTCCTTCAGCTGCTTCTAACTCCAAATACAGCTGGGAAATAAGACTAAAGTTTACTGAATATATGAACATTGAAACATGTAGAGGAGACCGGGGACAATTGTAACACTTTTTTCCTAATTTGACATATCAGCTTAATCTTAGGTGAAGTTCTGCTTAAAACTACATGAAATAAAAGCTGCAGATCTTGGCTTGACAAGTGAACAGGTTTAGATTCACTAGAGCGATTTATTTTGAAGCTGTTATCATTTGAAGACAAGAAAGTCAAGTGTTACAATTGTAACACAACATGGGGCAATTGTAATACATGAAATTACAACAATTAATATTTATTTTTTCTTTATTAACGATAATACATTTGACAGACTGAAGGTTGTCCACATTTAAACCAACTTAACTCTGTAATCTTATTATAATAAAACACAACACTGCTGTTACAGTCTGCTCTAACTTTACTTATGTCTTTTTCCAACTAAAATGAGAATTATTCTGAACAAATATTAAGCTTTGATAAAAATCAGTAAAACAAATGATACACAAACTTGTTTGGACAAAAAACATAAATGTAAATAAATCCCTCCAAAATAAATTCATAAAATGGCCGAGGGGCAGTTGTAACACAGATGAGGGCGGCCATGTTTGGAGGATTTTTTTCTCTGTTAGCATTCATATTTGTTGTTGTAAAACTGACCAAACACAGACCACAAAACCTATATTTAAACATATAAAGATGACAGACATATCTTCATCACATCTGTGTCCAGAACAAAAACATGAGCTCATGTGATGTGTTTTTTTTATGTAAAAAGTTTCTTGAAATCTTAAATCTCTTTCCACTCAAACAGCCGGTGGAGATGAAATGAGCAGGTTCTTCTGGTTTCTTCTGCTACGAATGAGAGCCTCTGTTACATTTGCCCCGTGTTACAATTGGCCCCGGTCTCCCCTACGTGTTGTAGACGTTTGACAACTAAATCTGTAATAGTCTTCTAAATCTTTTACTGCAAGGTTTGCAAGCAACAAAAGGAAATGAATTTGTTGAAAATTAGGAACCAAAATATAGTCTGCGTTTTGAAAATAAGGTTTTCCTGTTCCCTTTTTGTATGAACTTTACAACTTTCTTGACCATTAAAAAAATTAAAAAATAGCTTTAGAGCTTTGGCATGCATCCTTTTGTAGTTGATGCAGCCACACAAACAGTGGAAACAAATCGAAAAAGCATCGTTGTCAACTAACTAGGGCTGTCGTGATTAGTCGACTATAAAAAATCGATGACGCAGATTTGCTTCATTCCATTTTACATCAATAAACCACCACGGAGTCGTTTGTTTCAATGGAGCGGATAATTTTTGTCTGACGTAGCACCACAGGAACTTCAGGGGGCAGTATTCTACCTGCCTCTACCTGAGAAGAAGACACGTGCAGCTGCAGGAGCCAAATAAAACAAATATGGCGGAACAGCAACAAGACACGGATTTACCGGAGAAAAAAAATAGACTCAAACATTCTAAAGTGGCAACACTTCCATGAAAATAAGACGGTAAGATTTGTGGCATGTAAACTTTTAAAGCCAAACTCATGTTTCACGGCAGCACGACGGTTATGCACGACACCTTAAACACAAGCATCCTGGTGTTTTGGCGTCGTCCTCACCGTCATTGCCCTCCAGGTAACTTTAACTCACGTTAAGTTAACAAAACATGAATGAGATCATATTTTCTGTAGCGTTTTCATCGTGCAATTAATTCTGCATCTAGCGCTAACTTAAATACGCTTGGTCATCGGTTTTCTCAGGGCTGCCAACTTTTCACCAAAGCCTGGAGTGAGATTTCGGCGGCGTTCGAGCTTGTTGTTGCAATTTACAACATGAACATTTGAGAATCGTTTAAAGCATGATGTTAGCACGAATGTGTTTGGCAGATCACGTAAAAAAAATAAATAAATCGCTGACTAATCAACTATTAAAATAATTGTTAGTGACAGTCCTACAACTAACTACAAGAGTTTATCTGTGAGAAAACCAAAGTTCTGTTGCTAGATAAACATTTGTGAATGAAACTCAACCTACGACCCTTAAGAGTTACATTCAGGTGAAAAAACACAAAGAAAAACACTGTCTCAAGCTTCAGGAGACAGACGTCTGTCAGACCGGTTCAGACCTGATCCAAACAGCTGCTCTCGTCCTGTTTTGTGGTTTTAATCAAAGAAGTTTTCCCAGCTAAGCAGATGGAAAGCGTCTCTTTCTGCATAACGTATGCACAGTAGAGCGGAAAGTGACGTCGACCGAAAATCCCTCTATAGAAAAGCCAAAACGTAACGTAAAACACAAACCCACGTGACGACATTTTCTTTAGGTTTAACAGGTAAATCTTACTTACTTGTTAAACCCCAAAAAAATGTCGCCATGTGGGTTAAACAAAAATCTGTGGCTGCTGTACGGCTTTTTGTAACATATTGAATTTTGTTGTGTATCTTTGTTTCCTTGGAAGACAGTGTTGCAGCAAAGACACATGTCCATAGTTTAAGCTGCGTTCATAAACTATGCAGCATCCAATGTGTCCAGTTTACGTGTTAAGTCAATGTAAACTCGCGTCTTGATTTGAATCCAGCGTGGTGAAATGTGCTTGTTCAGGCGACTGCTGATGCTGCGAAGTAGACGCTTCAACCTGCGTCAGACGCCTGAGTTGGGCAAAACAATACAAACAAAAAGCAAGAAAGAAAGAAAGAAGCGCGTCATGGGTGTAAAAAGCGTCCCTGTCCCCCAAAAGTTTAGGGTGTCTGTTAGGGTGTCAGCTTCAAAAATATTCTGCATCGAATAGGGCTGGGCTAATCAAAATAATTAGATAAATTCGAAACTTTAAAAATCGCCGATGTGAAAAATAACCAAATCGTAAAATCAAGCTGCGTTGTGACCCGCGCTTTGCAGAGCTCTAATAATAGAAAAGACAAATCAAAACCTTGCGCCTGTTTAGCTGTTTAGCCAGCCTTTAATCACATAATAACAGCCACGATTGGAGGAGGTTCATTTAGCTCAATCTGTTAAAGTTACAAGTTTGTTGTTTTCTCCGCGGGTCAGTTGGACGTTTTCAGCGCTCAGACTTGCAAGACTCTTCTGGAAAAGTCCCGCACAATCTAGCGTCTTTTTGATTTGTTTTCACTGTTGCTAGAGCCGCTTATGCTGTATGTGCTTTTTGTTGGGTTTTCTCTGATAGAGTTAATATTTTCAGTCTTCTCTCTCCAAAGCAGCCGACTCCGCCCCTTTTCCCACGATGTTTAAGTAACTATGGCAACGCAGTTTGAGTGACAGGAGTGAGTTACGAATATAGATATGAAACAACAACAAAAAAACATAATGATGATGATTCTAATACGGCCTAATAGATACAGATGCTCATAACCTGCAGCAGCAACAAACATTAATAGTTTTAATATGAACTAAAACAAGTTCATTGGCTCATCCTTTGTAGATGCTTTAAATATTATGAGTTCATAATAAATACAATTGATTAAAAAAGGAAATAGTCCAAAATGAAAAAAACACTTAGGGTTATGATGCTACTCAGTCAGTCACATAAAAGAAAATAGAACACTTATTCTCAAAAATGTGCCAGGTCCACATTGAAACAGGTCTGCTCTAAGTACATGTTTGGAGATTTATAAACAGTACAAAGTGTGTGTAGAGTTTTAGACATTTAGAGTTCAGAGTTTAAGCAGAAGTAAGAGGAGGTTTGTGTGGACGCAGGCCAAAGCTCTGACCTGTTCACCTCTGACTCACTGCTCCAGAATGTGAGGTTTGGACTGAGCCTGGAATCTAACCCACAACCTCCCACCGAGAGAGGAACAGAAACACAGAGAGGAGAGAGGAGACATGGAGGAGAAAAGAGGACATGAATAAGAGAGAGAGGAGAGAGAGGAGAAACAAGTGAAGAGAGACATGGAGAGGAAAACTCAGATAGGACACAAAGAGGAGACATCAAGGACAGAGAGGAGAGAAGAGAGAAACGAAGGAGAAACTTGAAGGAGAGACATGAGAAGAGAGACAGGGGAGAGACATGAAAGATTTTTCTGTATGTGTTTCAAAGTCTAAAGCCCAGGTCATCGAAAGGCAGACTCCGCTCCGGATTCGGACCCAAGCACTGCCCTGCCTGGACCGGACCGCATAGCCCTCCTGCCAGACACTTGCATAAAGAATGTAAACGAGATTCTGTAAAGAAGCGCTGTTTAAGTGGTTCTTCTCCTGCGTAAAATTAGAGAGGGTTTTAGAGAGGGTGGGACACAGAGAGACACACATGGGACAGAACAGGCTTGAGTCAGAAGAGACTTAGAATAACTCACAGACTCACTGATCAGCTCTGATTCTCCTCCACAGCAGGTCAAATTCATCCATCAAATTTTTAAAAGGGAAGTAGAATAAATCATTAAAAAACGAATACTTTATTATAACATAGTGTGAAAAATAAATATTTTTGTAATAAATTTTAATTGCAGTATATAGTCAAGTTTAAAAATGTCTCGTGAAGTTCAGGACCTTGGCCTGGAAAAATTTCCCCCAGCTGGAGCTTGCTGAAATCTTGTTGGTGACCCATGGTCTAAAGACTAGACTCTAGAGCAGACATGGGCAAACTAAGGCTCGGGGGCCAGATGCGGCCCGTGACCGGGTTTAATCAGGCCCTCAAAATATTTTTGAAAAATAGGTGGTAATCTTAATATTGCATTTTCTTAATTGATTTAGGTGTTATGGTCTTAGTAAATGTCACAATATATACACATAGTAATACATTAGTCAATTTTCTATTAACATGTTGGTGTATTTATATATATATATATATATATATATATATATATATATATATATATATATATATATATATATATATATATATTTTTTTTTTTTTTTTTTAGGAAATTGGCTTGCAGTAATGACCCTTTGTTACACCAGTGATTGCAGTCCGGCCCTCCGCCACTGGATTCAAATACGGCCCTTGTGAAAAAAAGATTGCCCACCTCTGCTCTAGAGAATGGTTACAAATTTGTTCAATCAGCTTTTTGCAGTGTAAGAACTTTGTGTTGTTCCTGTAACATTGTAGCCCCGTTTCTGGTGTATTCCCACAAAAAAAGCATCAGGAACCAGGGAGGCCAATGTGAGGACTTAGCTCCAGACTTGTTAAAGTTTACTGATGCCGGTGAGAGATGGACAGATGTAGTCCGTACGCTAATGAGGAGGTACAGCAAGGCTTTGAGGAACACTAAAGCTATAGCTGATGAGCATTTATCACACAGCTGAGCAATGCCGCGAGAAATAAATAAATAAAACAGGACAATGAGAAAATCAAGGACCACAACAAAAAAACAAAACAGCGAAGGATTTCCCGTCCTCGACCTGGTAAGAGTCTGGACGGGAAAGTCTGGACTGTCCCTGGATCTTCTTTTGAGCAGTGCGAAAGGTTTAGAATTGGTCCTGTGAAAGAAGAGCTGTAGAAGTGTTCCTGACGCCTGGCTCTTGGCAAAAACGTGTGTAACTGATCAAGGCAACTCCAAAAATACAATAAAATATGACAGGCTAGACCAAGGCTGGGCCAAATTCGAACCCGGACTGCGATCATTGGTGTAACAAATAATCATTATTGCAGCACATTTTTGTAAAACATAGGCTTTTTAATCTACTATTATGACCATTCATTGTGATAATCTTAGGACATCAAGCAGTGACACCTGAGCCCTGCACTACGAAGCTAGATTTGGGATTTTGTGAGGTTAAAGTTCTGGGTTAAACCTGGTCTGGCGGTTCTACAAAACTACGTAGAGAGAGCAGCGGTGAAATGAGGAAATGCAAAAGTCACAGCGTATTCTTTTATATAAATTTGATTCGCACGTATCATATTTATAAAGAGGAGCCAGATCTTATATTAGGTCTTTTCCATTAGTACCTGCTTGGCCCTACTCTACTCTACTCGGCGCGACTTAGCCCTGGTGCGGAGCTTTTCCATTTGGGGCTGATCTCTCCGACCAGGTACTTTTTAGTACCTGCTCTACCCCAGGGCCAAGTCGAGCCGAGCAGATACTAAACCTGACGTCAGACGCACGTCGCCTGTTGCGTCACACAAGTACCGCTGATTTGTTGTTGTTACTGTACGCTAACGTGAGTCGCCGCTAAGCTAGCTGCCGATAGCACCGTAATGCTTCTACATTTCGTACTCTCTGTAGCAAAAAACAGCTCAGTGACATAAAAAAACGAGTCCGTTGTCCCTATCCGCTAAATACATAAGACAGTAGTTCTATGAGTGTGTGCGTAGACCACACGGGCTTGTACGTAGTCACATGCAGGTTACCTGTGCTGCTGCGGGGTCCTGCTTCTCACAGTAAACACTGATGGACATCCGATGCACACGTTTTGAAGCAAGAGATTATAATGCAGCTTCGTCAGGACAGAGAGACGGAGGAGGAAGATGGGACAGCTGACTTGTGATTGTACATTGGAACGGACGTGAAGAAGAGGTGAGTCAGTGAACGTGTTGTTGTTTTCTATGAGCTTGCATCATGTCCCCATTTGGGGAGTGACAGTGTTGGCAATTGTACCGCCCAGCTTCACAACAGCCCCACTCGGCCTCTCTTGTAATGGAAATGCTCTCCCTCTGAGCGGGGCAAAGCCGGGTAGAGGCGCGTCGAGTCGAGTCGAGTAGAGTAGGGCCAAACAGGTACTAATGGAAAAGCCCTATAAGTAGCCTAACACTGAAGAATCCTGTTTAATCTTCATTGTCAAGAAATAATGATTGAATGCACTTTGTCAGATTTGGCTGTGGATCTTTACGCATTTACACTTGTCTAAAGACACAGCTCATTCAGACTAAGCGGTCATCAAGAATATTCAGGGTTAACAGATCCAGTTGTGAACTCGTTTCGTAGGACAGTTTATGGAGAAAGGCTCATGTCTGGTTTAGTCAACCCGGGTTAGAGAAACTTATCCAGGATAAGTTCAGCGACGTTCATAGTACAGGCCTCTGCTCCATGGCCAAGTTAATTCAATAAAAGAAACATAAAGAATAACACTTATTCTTAAGTATGTGCCAGGGACCACTCTGAAACAGTCCGAGGGTTTTCAATGAATGCAGTGAACAGGAATATACGTATTTAAGATTTCACAAAGCATGAAGATTAACTTCACCAGTTTGTCTGTTTTATTGAGGTTTATAATTGTCTTTTGTGCAGTTTAAGTCTTGTAATAAACTTGTTTCAGTCTAGTTTTAGTCCTGCTTTAGTCCTGCTTTAGTCTAGTTTTAGTCCTGTTTTAGTCCTGTTTTAGTCCTGCTTTAGTCTAGTTTTAGTCCTGTTTTAGTCCTGCTTTAGTCTAGTTTTAGTCCTGTTTAAGTCCTGCTTTAGTCCTGCTTTAGTCTAGTTTTAGTCCTGCTTTAGTCTAGTTTTAGTCCTGTTTAAGTCCTGCTTTAGTCCTGCTTTAGTCTAGTTTTAGTCCTGTTTTAGTCCTGCTTTAGTCTAGTTTTAGTCCTGTTTAAGTCCTGCTTTAGTCCTGCTTTAGTCTAGTTTTAGTCCTGCTTTAGTCTAGTTTTAGTCCTGTTTTAGTCCTGTTTTAGTCCTGCTTTAGTCCTGCTTTAGTCCTGTTTTAGTCCTGCTTTAGTCCTGCTTTAGTCCTGTTTTAGTCCTGTTTTAGTCCTGCTTTAGTCCAGCTTTAGTCCTGCTTTACTCCTGCTTTAGTCCTGTTTTAGTCCTGCTTTAGTCCTGCTTTAGTCCTGTTTTAGTCCTGTTTTAGTCCTGCTTTAGTCCTGCTTTAGTCCTGTTTAGTCCTGCTTTAGTCTGTTTTAGTCCTGCTTTAGTCCTGTTTTAGTCCTGCTTTAGTCCTGCTTTAGTCCTGCTTTAGTCCTGTTTTAGTCCTGCTTTAGTCTAGTTTTAGTCCTGCTTTTGTGTAGTTTTAGTCCTGTTTTAGTCCTGGTTTAGAACTGCTTTAGTCCTGTTTTAGTCCTGTTTTAGCCCAGCTTTAGTCCTGCTTTAGTCCTGTTTTAGTCCTGTTTTAGTCCTGTTTTAGTCCTGCTTTAGTCTTGTTTTAGTCCTGCTTTAGTCCTGTTTTAGTCCTGCTTTAGCCCTGTTTTAGTCCTGCTTTAGACCTGCTTTAGTCCTGCTTTAGTCCAGGTCTGGTTGTGGTTTAAACATTCTTTTCTTAATCACATAAAGATGTCATTTCTTTGCGTAAACTCCCGGTTGTGAAATATTTCAAAAACACTGCATGTCCTTCCAAAGTCAAAGGTATATTCCACAACTGTTACCTAGCAACCACACTGTAAACCTGGACCAAAAGCAACACAAACGACACAGATTATTTTGATTATATTTCTCTCCATATTCGCTCTAAAAACAGCTTCATTTTTCCGCCGACTCAACAAACCAAGAGAAAAACATCTGAAAACACTCGTTACCTTCGGTTTTCCGAGGCTAAGATCCGACTTTTCCCACTCCGTGATTTTTGTCCCGAGAAGAAAAGAAAAGCTAATTCTCCGAGGATTCGATGTTTGTTAAAGTGTAAAATAGAAGTGAAGATCGGGAGAGATAGTCACGCAAACGGAGGAGAAAGAATGAAACACAACAAGAGGGAAGTGGAGAGAGAGAGAGAGAGAGAGAGGAGAGAGAGAGAGAGAGAGAGAGAGAGGCGGCTTAATAGTTTTCAGCTGTGAACCAGATGTAGGAATTCACCGCAAACACAGAGAGAGAGAGAGGGAGGGGAGGAGAGGGGGAAAGGGGGAAGAGAGGTGAGAAGAGGGAGACAAGAGAGGGGAGAGAGAGGGAGAGAAAAGAGAAAGAGAGAGAAGGGAGAGGGAGGGAGAGGAGAGAGAAAGAAAGAGAGAAAAGAGAGGGGAAGGGAGAGAGAGAAAGGAGAGAGAAGGGGGAGAGGAAGAATGAGAGAGGGGGGCAGGGAGAGGAGAGAGGGAGAAGAAAGGGGGAAAGAGAGAAGAATGTGGAGAAGAAAGGGATAGAGACTAGAGGGAGTGAGAAAGATGGGGAAAGAGAGAAGGAGGGAGAGAGATAAGGAGGGTGAAGGGAGAGAGGAAGAATGAGAGAGAGAGGGAGAGAAGAGAGGGTGAGAGAGAAGAATTAGAGAGAGGGAGAGTAGAGGGGGAGAAGAGAATAAGGTGAGAAAAGAGAGAATGGGGGGCAAAGAGAAGAGAGAGGGGGGAGAGAAAGAAGAAGGAGGGGGAGAGGTAGAGTAGAGAAGAGAGAGAAGAGGGGGAGAGAGGGAGAGTAAGGGGGAGAGGGAAAAAGAGAGAAAAAAGAGAAGGAGGGATAGAGAGAAAGAGAGAAGAAGGGGGAGAGGGAGAAGAGAAAGAGAGAAAAGAAGGGGAGAGGTAGAGATGAGAGAGAAGAGGGGAGAGAGAGAGAGAGAAGAAAGAGAGAGAAAGTAGAGAAGAGGGGAGAGGGAAAAAGAGAGATAGAAAAAAGGGGAGAAGAGAAAGGGAGGGAGAGACAGAAAAGAAGGAAGTGGGGGGAGAGAAGAAGAGAGAGCAGGGGGCAAAGAGAGAAAAGAGGGGAAAGTGAGGAGAGAGAGGGGAGGTAGAGACAGAGTGAGGGAGGGGGGGAGAAGAGAGAGGAGTGAGGAAGGAAAAAGAGAGAAACAGATGGGGAGGGCAAGAGAAGACAAAAGTAAGAAAGAGAGGGAGAAAGAGAGAGAAGAAGTGAGATGGAGTGGGAATAAAGAGAGAGAGAGAGAGAGACTGAGAGTGAGAAAAGCAAACTTCCTCCGCCCACAGAAGAATTTGTCCTGAATGTGCAAAAAGTAGAGACAGTCTGACCTGCGCCTCAGACAGAAAACACACACACACACACTAGAAACACACACACAGAGCAGCGGTGAATCAGCACACACTCACGTCACACACAAACACACACCACACACTCACACATATGGACTTAGAAATAATAGGCCTTGTTTGCTCCACAACAACAGTGAGCTTCACAAATCCACTGAAGACAAAAAAAACAAAACTACTCGAAGTCGATATTCAAATAGGTTGTGTTCACATGTCGTGCTATGTCCAGAGCCAGTTTTTCCAGCTAATAATAATGAGCTTCATTCATGAAAGTGTTCTTAAAAATCTATGTAACTTCCACTTTAAGAAGCTGCTGAGAAAACTCTACGTCAGATTCATGACGAGTTCAAAAGAAGCCAAACTCCTTCTTAACAGCGCTTACACCAAATTCACCAAACTCCAGGCTTACACCAAAACCTTCAACCTTTCCAGAACATTCTTAAAAGGAACCCCGAATATTTACATAAATAGATCGAAAATACTTCGCGTAGGTATACTTGCTAAAAAGTAGAACTTAAAGTAAACAAATATTCGCAGTTTGACGTAAAATTGTCATGTTTACAACAACTTCCTGATATTACGGGCGCCGCCATCTTGAGGTGATGACGCAGAATCGTGTGGCGCACTGGCGCAGTGAGCGTCAGTCGTGAGACGCAACAGCTGCGACAGTTGCCGTTGATCTGGTTAACAGGAGCGTCAGTAGTTTTTCGTCGACAACACAGTGTAAAATGGTACATTGAGTGGCTTTTGGTTGTGATTTCGTCTCGGGAGGAAACAAGGAGAATGCGGTAAGCTTTCATAACTTTCCTCGTAGTTACACGATTCGACGTCATACTACCCATAATGCACTGCGTTGTAAACAATGATGGCGTCTTCCGTGAAAATATATTTCTTAAAAGTTTAATAAAACGGTAGATTTTTCAGATTATTTTTGTGTGTATTTATATCTTTGATGATATAAGGAAAACTCGAAAACAAACATTAAAAAATTCTCGGGGTTCCTTTTAAAACGCTTGCCTGACCAGTCTGCCCCTCCTCCATTCTGTTTGAATGCAGAAGGGTCTGAAACTGAAGAGATAGCCAATGATTTCGTCGTCCAAAGTTAGGACGATCCAATCACAAACGCCCCCCCTCCCCCCTTTCCCTCCTCCCCTCCGCTCCGCAATTTCAAAACTTCTTTTCTAACCGTCTCAAAATATTCAAGATGGCGGACGTAGCTGATAGAGCATTGTTTTCGGCTCTAGCTTCGGTTTTGAACAATTAGGAACGTGTTCAGAGCTCACATAGGTCACTGCTCCATTGAAAAAATCCTCGCGCTACATATTTACTATACCAACCGGTTTAGCGCGTCGCTGCATCATGGGGGAATTTCCGGGTTTTCTGTGATTGGTTCACTCCGCGGTCGGAAAGCCCGTCCTCGAAATTGAACCCCGGCGCTCTGATCCCAGACCCTTTCTTCTCAATTCAGGTCAGGCAATTAAAACGCTGCATGTGGTTACACTTAAACTCTCAGCTAAAGTTAGGCCTGTGGGTCTTTGTAGAGCTTCACACATTAACGCGTAATAATCGCTGTATTAACGCACCACGTGTTTAATCACAATTAATGATTTTGACACCGTTTACGCAGGTGACCAGGATTCAGCCAAAAACATGAATGAAAGCCCCCGCTCTGCTGCACCAGTTCTCCTGGAGAAACAGTCCACAAACAGAAGGAAGAGAGTCCTGCTGCACAGACAGTGTGGTAGAGACGAGCCTCAAGACTTAGGTTGTTTTCACACTTAATAGTCCAGTAGACTCGGTTCGAATTTGGACCAAATTTGATACATTGTTAACATTTTCAACTGGAGCGGTTCACTTTCACACTGCTCTTTTGTCAAACGAACTAAGCCTTTTAAGAAGCTTGTCCACTCCTTCACATGTGGTGGCGCTGTACCCAAGCCTGGAAGTCCCCCCCCCCCTTTTTTTTTTTTTTTTTCTAAATAAAACACAAGTACAGGGCTATAAGTGCTCTGTTTGATGTGTGACCAGGAGAGGACACACTTGATCCATCCAAGTTGGCCTAATTTTGATTTCCATTTATTTATTTCCTACTACACCACCGCCTGACAACAGGGCAACAATTCTGCTGAGGCTTTGCCTATTAGCTCCAACAAAGTGTGCTTTTATGTTGGTTGTATTTACCTAATGCTCTGCGCTATAGTCCACTTCCTGCTTTTGAAGCGGTCTATAGTTCACTTACGTTCACATCTGCATTCGAACCGTACCAGAGTTCACTTCAACCGAACAGAGACCTACGTTCACTTTTTTGATCCGAATCAGAGTTCACTTGAGCATTCACACCTGCCCAAACGAAACAGACTTTCTGGGCAAGTGAACTAGAGTTCGATTAAAGCGTACTAACCAGTGCTAGTGTGAATGCACCCTTAAATATTGGCAATTGGTACAAGTAGGTTTGGGACGATATACGATATTATCGCTAATCGCAATAATTAAGAGCCGCAATAAATTTTTGAATTGATACTAGTAATAATAATTACAAAAATGATAACAATAGTAACAATATAATGGTAAAAAAAAAGTAAAATATTAGTTTTATTAGTATTATTATTACTATTTGATGTTTGTGAACTACCATTGTTATGGCTATTGTTGTCATTGCTGTTAAAAACTCTGTACTACCTAACCCCCCCCACTCCCTCCCTTCTTCTTTTTTTATTTATATGTCTATATATGTATTTATATGTTTGTCTCTCTTTTATATTTTCTCTTATTTTATTTATTTCTTTATTTTATTTTGATATATTTATTTTGATTTGTTTTCTGTCTGTCTAGGTTTTGTTTGTTTATTGTATTTGTTATGTTTTTGTCTTGTTCTGTTTTGTATTGTTTGTGTTTTCTTAGTGTTTCCTGCACTCAAAAAACAGAGCCGCTATTAAATAATCATGGCGTTTTTGATAATCGTGATAATCGTACGTGACGATAATCACGATTAAAGCAGCAGATGTGCACCTGTGTCTTCATAAGAGCATTTAAAATCTGACGCTGTGAACTGTATTATGGTTAAACAAAGAAAAGGTTCATGTGTTAAAGTTAATTAATGACTCTGAGACAAAGTTAGTAGATTTTTGCTCAACATTGTAAACATTTGTTCACTTTGAATCATTATTGATTGTACTTAGACCAAAATACAATAAGTATTTGTTCAAACACAGACATATTGTGCACTTATAAATATTTCATATTTCGGTGCACTTTTACGTTTAGTAAATTATCACAATTATTTTGGTCACAATAATCGTGAGTGCAAATTTTAATATCGTCCCATCCCTAGGTACAAGTAGCAGGTATGACATTATATGGTAAATTGAGCTGTGCAATACACTGCATTTTAGATAAAATCGTGAGTGCCATTTTCAAGTAGCCAAGTATTGAATATCAAACATAAAAAAAAGGCTAATTAAAAATAAATATTTTGCAGCTTGCATACTGTAGGTCAACAATATAATATATAATAGACATAAGAATCAAGCAGCTAAAATTAGCTGTAATACAAAAATTAAATGGGTTATCAAATTCTACAGTGAACGCAACCGACTGACATCAACAAAAAAGCTTTAGTACACGTTTTAACACTGTTTTGTTGGATTGAAAAGAAATTGTTCGAATATTATCATCGAGATATGCCAAAAATCTCGATAACAATTTTTGTCAATATCGCACAGCCCTAATGGTAAAACAATTTGTAACTCAATAAAGTAGATGACAGACGATGCACATGAATCGATGACCCATTCACTTTTTCACACAACAAAATGTCCACACAGTTCAGTCGCTGCATAGTTTCAAGAAATAATCTGTTTGTGAGTTGAAAGGAGAAGCTGGACACGTCTGAACCATCTCCAGCTCTGACGCAGGACAAACTTATAACTCTTACTCATCCAACGTTTAAAAGGAAACGGCTTCACTTCAGTCAGCAGAACCGAGAGTGTGGTCAGAACTATCAGGAAACACAGCAGAAATACAACAGAAAAGTCGAGTTTAAACATGAGACACTTCCACAGAATCAGCAGGATTTACACGACGACACAAACGAAGAAACTCTGAGCGGTTCAAACCAGGCTGCTTATTCTGTCACAATGAAGTCAGTTTCAATCCTTCTGATCCTGTTTAAGAAGATAAAACTGGTGTAACTTATGATTTGGTTTGAGTTTAGAATGTTTGAGTGAGACACAGACAGTTATTGTTTTGTAGCCACGACTAAAAGTGGGTCATTGGGTCATTTAAGGACTGGAGTGTAATAACAAAACTCTGAGCCCCAGATCTAAACGTAAACATTTATGTAACACTTTTTACAGAGTCAAATACAGACGTTGTATAATAGAAATGGGTTGAGATCTCGTGCCACAATCAACCTGTCACGATACTGTGTGCACACGTACAGAATGAGATTTTTCCTTGGTCATAAAATTATCTTTGAGCAGCTGTAGTAAAAAGTCTCCTCCACACACAGACTTAGCCGACTTATTCTGACAGAAAACTGTCTGAACCATTGGTCACCAACCTTTTTTAGCTCGCGAGCTACTTTTAGTCTGAGCACAGCCCGGAGATCTATCTATAAATCTGCATTATTTTAATTAATTAGTAGAGCTGGGCAGCGATTACATTTTTTTAAGTTCAATAAATAGCTATTTTACCCTATTTTTTTCTCCAAAAGATGATTTTTTTAAGTATATTTAAGGTTCTTCATTTTGTACAGTGTACAAGCCTGCAAATGTTGTGGTATTTTGATAGATATTATATTTAGATATATAATCTTAGCCACTCATAGAACTATAGTTACACTAGGTAACTGACATTTTGAAAACCTGGTCCAGTTCTGGGATAGTCCTGGTTAAAACCAGCTCAGTGTCACTAAATACACTGTGGGAAGTGAAACAAGGCCGTTTTTAACGTTTTCAAAGGAAACATCACAAAACACGTGTGTAAAAGTTTGCGCATCGCCGCTGATCTAGCGCTGATCTCCGTGCGCATATTTAATGAGATGTTAACGGTTTCAAGTCTTTAACAAGACGTAGCTCCGTGGTTCTTGGGTCTTTTTGGACGATTTAAACACTCAGACGAAGCTCACTTCCTTGTATTTAAATCGCTAGCAGCAACGGAGCAGATCCTCTGTTTGTGGACTGTGTATGAGAGCGAGGAGGAGAAAAAGGGCGCAGCTTCAGCAGTGCGGGCCCTTTCATTCATGCTTTTTGGCTGAACCACGTGACCTGCGTTAACGCCGACAAAATATTTAATCTCGATTAAGCACGTGCTGCGTTAACGCCGCGATAACGCGTTAACTTGCCCAGCCCTATTAATTAGCGATGTTGAAACTTTTGATTTTTAGACTAGTCTAGACTTTATTGAAACTTTGTTGGCCTATAGACTTTATTTAATATTATAGTAATATTTGATCAAAATGTAAGTCATAGCCTAAACCTGCTACAATGTAACAGAGTAGGCTTTATTTACAAATAAAATATTGTGGCTACCAGAGTTGAAGCTATCATCCCCCTCTGGTGTAGCACTTCAAACTACTGTCTTATGAGTGATTGGTGATTACCATGGTAACAGTGAGGGGAGGGGCTTGAGAAAGTCAACTTTCCTTTGACTCACATCAATTTCAAACAAGCTGCTGTAGGTTGGACAACACAGCGTGAG
Organism: Mugilogobius chulae; assembly: GCA_038363315.1. Taxonomy (NCBI): domain Eukaryota; kingdom Metazoa; phylum Chordata; class Actinopteri; order Gobiiformes; family Gobiidae; genus Mugilogobius; species Mugilogobius chulae. Next base: position 114,399 of record JBBPFD010000720.1, on the reverse strand, counting down.
CAGGAAGACGTCTGTGACACTACCAGTCTCCTCCCCCTCCTGCTCCTGTGTCTCTTCTCTCTTTTGAGTGCCTGTGTTCAGGAGCCGCGCTGGCGGCTGGAGTTGTGCGGCCTCTGTGCGTTTCATAGAGACGACAGTGGAGAATTCCTGCTGACACATTTGCGCTTGTATTTTGCGCTTGTATTTTGCACGTGTATGTCGCGCGTAGCTTGCGGTTAAAGTTCGTATAAACAGGCGGGACTTTGGGATCGACACCCACTGCCTCAAAGATCGACGGATTGGTGGTCCCTGGTTTGAACTTTGTCCCAGCTTTTAATTTGTAAGGATAGGACCAATATTGGCAGAGAAAATGAGTCAAACATTGTAAAAGTTAAATATATAATATACATTATACAGCGCAGTGCAGTTAAACATATAAAATAGATCCACACAGAGATATTTTGGCCTGTGTCATCAATAAGTTTGTAAAAAGTATGAAAGTGTGTCTCCTTGTCTGTCTGGTCCCTGTCAGCGCTGTAGAGGCAGGAGAAAGGGGGCGGAGCCTGAGCAGAGGCAGGAGAAAGGGGGCGGAGCCTGAGCAGAGGCAGGAGAAAGAGGGCGGAGCCTGAGCAGAGGCAGGAGAAAGAGGGCGGAGCCAGAGCAGATCAATTTCAGTCAGATCATTTAAATAATAAGAACACAAGGTGACAGACATCATGAAAGTCTAATTTTTCTTGGTAAAATTCTGAATTAAAACAAATAATGCAAAATATTTTAAAATCTTGTGGGCTCGTCTTGTCTTGTGAAAATGTTATCTTGTCCCATGAATGAAAACATATGAGTAAAAATAAAGTACCTCTAAAAACACAACAATGGGGTTCTCCGTGAGTGAGATCAGGATCATGCTTTTTAGCTTTGCCTCGCCTCCATATTCTATTGTTTTGAATGTTCAGGTGACATCTTACAGGGTTTTATAATGTTTCTTTATGTCTGAGCCGGTGTTAAAACTCAGGTGAGGTGTAATTTTCCAATATTTGTTCAACGTAATTGGATTTGTTTGAGTCAGTTCCTGAGTTTTTGGGTTGAACAGGGTTTTCCACACGACTGGAGTCTGAGCAGCTGTTCAAGCAAAAACTATACACAGGAAAAATAAAGACGTGAAAGAGGAGAGACAGACACGCCCTGAGAGAGAGAGAGAAAGGGGGGGGGGGGGGGGGGGGGGGGGGCAAAGAGAGAGGGAGAGAGAGAAGGGAAGGAGAAAGAGAGAGAGAGGATTGAGAGAGAGGGAGAGAGAGAGAGAGGAAGGAAGAGAGAGAGGGAGAGAGAGAGAGGGGAGAGAAGAGAGAGGGAGAGAGGGGGGGGGGGAGAGGGGAGAAAGAGATGGGTTGAGAGAGAGGGAAGGGAGAGAGAGAGAGCGGGAAGAGAGAGGGGGAGAGAGAGAAAGAGAGGGAGGGCGGCGTACGGGTGAGAGAGGGAGAGAAAGATTGAGAGAGAGGAGAAACAGAGGAGAGAGAGAGAGAGAGAGACAGAGGGAGGGAGAGAGAGGAGAGAGAGAAGGAGCGAAAGAGGGAGAAAGAGAGAAGAGAGGTGGGAGAGAGAGAGAGAGAGAGAATAATCCACACACCTTGCTGAGTTTGAGGGCAGAAAGTAGAAAAAAGTTAATTAGTAGCAGGAAGGGGAGGGACTGAAAATAGACATGAGGGGATTACACCTTAAAAGACACAGAGAGAGATGAGAGAGAGAGAGGATTACCAAACACCATCTTTAAAGTGGAACACCCCCTCCCCCGCTCTCTCTCTTTCCTCATACATTCTTTCGTCTCTCACTCCACCCTCTCCTTCATAACTTTCTCTTCTGATCTTTTTCTTCCTTTTCCCTCTCTGCCCACCTTTCCCTCTCTCTTCTATTCCACTCTTTCTCTTTATTCCTTGTTTCTCTTCTCTCCTAGTTTGCTTACTTTACATATCTCTTTCTCTCTTGTCTCTCATTTCTCCTGCTTCTTACCACTTTTTTCTCTTTACTCTCCTCCATCTCACTTTCTTCTCTCTCTTTCTCTCCCTCCTCTTTTGTCTTTCTTTTGTCTCCGATTGTTCCTCCCTCTCTCCTCCTCTCTCTTATCTCCTTTTCTTCTCTCTCTCTCTTTTCTCTATTTTATCTCTCCCTCTTTCTCTCTCTCTGTCCTTCCTCTTTTTATCTTCTTTCGTTTCACACTGCTGTAGAGCACACATCCGCGTCGCGCTCGCGTTCTCCTATCTCTTCCTCTTTGCCCGCCCAGCGCGGCCACACCCACTCCGAAGCGGCCTGGCTAGACGCGCAGCTCGCCACCTAAAGATCTCATGTCTACCGGCCGGGCCTCTCACTCTTTCTTCCTCTCTCTCCTCTGCTCCCTCAATTCACTCCTCTCTCTTTCTTCTCTTTTTTACCTCTCCCTTCTGTCCCCTCCTCCTCTACAAGTTCGCTCCTCCTAGCTTTCTCTCTCTCTCTTCTCCTTTCTCTCACCTCCCTCTTCTCTCTCTCTTTCTCTCCTCTCTTCTTCTTATCGTACCCACTCTCTTCTTTCTTGTTTCTTCTTCTTCTTCTTATCTCCTCCCTCCGTCGTATCGTCTTCTATTATTTTATCTCTCCCTCTTTCTCTCTTCTTCTGTGCCTCCTCTCTCTCTCTCTCCCTCCCTCATCTCTTCTTCTTTTCTCTCACTCTTTCTTCCTCTCTTCTCTCCCTTCATTCTCCTCTTTCTTCTCTGCTCCTCTTCGTCTTACTCTCTCTCTATCTCTCTCTTCCTCTCTCTCTCCTCTCTTTTACCTCTCCTTCATGTATCTCCTTCTTTCTCTCCTTTTGCTCCCATCTTCTTTCCCCATTTCTCTCTCCTTCTCTCTCCCTCTTTTCTCTTCTCTTTCTCTCTCTCTCTCCTTCTCCTCCAGCTCACTCCCTCTTTTCTCTCTTCTCTTTCCTCATCTTCTCTTGATGCTCTCGTTCCCTCTCTCTCTCTCATTCTCTTCATTTTTATCCTTTTCTCCTCTCATGTTCCTCCTCTCTTTTACTCCGTTTACTTCGCTAGCAGTTTCTTCTCTTTCCTACTCTTGTCTTCCTCTCTTCTCTCCCTCATTCTCTCTCTTTCTTCCTCTCCTCTTCTCTATCTCTCTCTCCTCTCTTTGTTATCTCTCGCTTCTGTATTCCCTCGTCTACTCTCCGTTCTCCTCCTCTTTCCCTCTTTCCCTTTCCCTCTTTCTCTCTCTCTCTTCTCTCACTCCCTCTTTCCCGCTCCCTCATTCCTACTCTTCTCTTATCCTCTCCTATCTCTTCTCTCTATCGCTTTCCTCCTCTAACATCTGCCTGATCTCTTCCTCCTTTCTCTCTCTCTGTCCCTCTCTTGTTATCTCGTCTTCTCCTCAATCTCCTTCTCTTTTTCTCCTCTTTCTTCCTCTCTCTTTCTACCTCATTCTCTCTCTCTTCTCTCCTTTTCTCATCTATTCTCTCTTCCTCTGTCGTTTTTTAACTTCTCCTCCCTCTCTCCTCTAAACTACAGCCCTTTTCTTCTTTACAGAATCCTTCTCTTTCTCTTCTGCACGCCCAGCACCACTCGTGGTTATGTGGATTTCTCCAGTTTTTAATGTGCTGGTTGGGAAAAGCCGGCTTGGCGTTGGTAGAAGAAGGAACACGTCTGGGCCCTGGCCCGAATACTCACAGCCAACGCGCAACAAACTCACTCAGATCTCTGATCTGGTGGATCTGATATATTAAAAGCCCTGTACGTGAGGACGAGCGAGGAGCGCGCAGGCCTGAGC
>JBBPFD010000720.1:31622-106193 GCA_038363315.1 Mugilogobius chulae | reverse complement strand
ATAGAAAGAGGGAAATGAGAGAGAGAAGGAGAGAGAGAGGGGGAGAGAGAGAGAGAGAGAGAAGAAGACCGTGAAGGTGTCCAGAAAGAGAGGAGAACGAGCTGATGAAGGAGGCCATGACCTGGACTTTCAACAGTCTGGACACATTTACAGTATTTGAGAAGACACAAGAGCTGAGAGGGACCACGCAGGTGTTCAGAGGAGAGAGAGAGAGAGAGGGAGAGGAAAAGAGAGAAAAGAAGAGAAAAGAGAGGGAAGGAGAGATAGAGAATAATCCATACACCTTGTGAGTTTGAGGGGAAAAGTAGAAAAAAGTGAATTAGTAGCAGGAAGGGGAGGGACTGAAATAACATGAGGGATACACCTATAGACGGAGAGATAGAGAAAGAGAGAGAAGAGAACGAGTCGATGGAGGAGGCCGTGAACTGGCCTTTCAAACAGTCTGGACACAATTATTTAACAAGACACGAGAACACTGCTGTAATGGGAGCTGAGGGGAACCATGCAGGTGTTCAGAGAAGAGAGGAAGAGAGAGAGGAAGAGAGAGAGAGAGCATGCAGGTGTTGATTACATGCGTTATTGTCCTGTTATCTTTTTGTAGCAATTACAGTATGTTATTGATAATATTGAAATAACTACAATATTTTTTCAAGTAAATATTTTGTATATTTATCTAGAAAAACAGCACTTCAAATCACAAGTGTAACTAAGGATGTGCAACCATATAAAAGTCTGGGAGGGACACAAAAAGTAAATTAATTTAAATCACAATGGAGTTTGGGACGACCGTGTATTGGAGACGTCTGAGTATCTGGGATAAGCAGAGGTTGTTACGAAAATGTATGTTGGCCTCTACCTTTTGAATCAGCACTGAGCTTTTCTTTGACCAAAATAACACTATGGGTTTGAAGTTTCTGTCAGTCCTTACAGCTGTTCTCCTCTGTGTCTGCTTTAGTTTGATCCAACACAAACGCGTCTTCAATCCTCATGACGTCACCTTCCAAGGCTCGATCATAAAACAAAAAAGTTGTATTCTGCAGCTTTCTCACACCTTTTATTTCCCTCTGTGATGAACAATCAGCCTCACGTTTAGCGACAGAATGATGAATGCTCGTTAAAAGCAGCATTTCCTCATTAGCGTTTCATTAATTAACCAATAAAATCCTTCACCTGCTTCACGTCGGTTTTACTGATGAGCGGTTTCCATCGGATTGTCCTTTCCTCTTCACAAAAATGTCGTAAACGCAGACAAAACTATGGATATAGACATGTGGGAATCCAAGAAAAATTACATAAGGAGTCCATTTGATATTGTTTGTTTTGATATTGTTTGTTTGGCTGCGAGAGGCTTAATGCTACCAGTTCTTAAATGTATTTTTGTTATGATCTATTGTTATGACGGACATTGCATTAACCTGTTCATAAACATGTTTTGAAGGAGCCTATTGTTATGACGAATACTGCACTAACTTGAAAGAAACTATTGGTATATTGGTGTTTCGAAAGGCTCTACTGCTATGATTAATACCACATTAACTAGAAAGAGTCTGTTGTTATGAGTGATGCTGCATTAACTTTAAAGGAACTATTGTTATGACTAGCACTGCACTAATACTGCACTATTGGTATAAACTTGCTTTGAAAGAACCTATTATTATGACTGATACAGCATTGACCTGCATAAACTTATTTCAAAAGAGCCTATTGTTATGATTTATACTTAACAAACCAAAACAGGCCTATTGTTATGATAAATATCACATTAACTTGAACGGAACTATTGCTGTGACAAATACTGCATTAACTAGTTTATAAACTTTTCTCGAAAGGGCCTATTGTTAGTGGCTGACACTGCACCAACCTGTTACCAAGCTTGTTTTGAAATGGCCTATTGTTATGACTGATACTGCACTAACCTGAAAGGAACTATTGGTATAAGCTTGTCTTGAAAGGACCTATTTCTTTATGATTTATACGGCATTAACTAGAAAGAGACTAATGTTATGACTGATGCTTAACAAACCAGAACAGACCTATTATTATGAACAATAAAGCATTCACTTTAAAGAACTATTGTTATGTTCAATACTGTATTGACTTGCTGAGAAACTGGTCTTGAAAGGGCCTATTATTATGACTAATACTGCATTAAACTGTTCACAAAACTTATTTTGAAAAAGTATATTGTTATTATTTATACTTAACAAACCAGAACTGGCCTATTATAATGATCAGTATACTGGATACTTATTATGGCAAAATTTGCTTTAAAGTGACTCATAGGAAAAATAATCGTGCTGTACGTGCAGTGTTTCAAAGCGAAGTGGCCACAAAACCGTATGTCCAGTTTTACTGGAATGCGCATTGACAACTTTCCATGTCAATAAGTTTGGTTATTACCGTATAAATACATGATTACGAACAATGAGAAAGGAAGCTTTTTTGAAAATCTTACATAAAATTTACCCAGTAAAGCATTATATGAGAAAAGACTTTGTCTCATATATTTTGGAACTGTCGTTACACCAAACTGTTTTTGAAGGATTTTTCTAGATTTGTGATAAATAAGGTGTACAAAGACTTTGTATTGTTTTATAAGCATGTTATAACTGGATAACTTGAAAATAGTAGGCTCATAGATAAGGTTTACATAATCAACTTATTGCTATGGCTGACTAAATTTTATTCAAAAACCGAATTGTATGGTTTTCCAAGAAGTGCAGCTTTAAATGGAGTCTGTCTGTAATTCTGACAATCTAAAAGCTATAAACTTTTGTTATGACCTAGACTTAATAAACCAGAACTGGCCAATTATTATGGTCAATACTGCATTAACCTGTTCTTAAACTTGTCCTGAAAGGGCCTATTGTTATGACTGACATTGCATTAAACTCTTCAGAAACTTGCTTTGAAAGAACCTATTTTTTAAGACTGATACTACGCAGCTAACCTGAAAGGAACTATCGGTCTAACCCTGTCACTGCACTATAACCTGAAAGGAACTATTGGTATAAATTTGACACAAAATGGCCTATTACTATGACTGATACTGCATTATCCAGTTCATAAGCATATCTTGCAAACCAGAATAGGCCTATTGTTATGATCAATACTGCTCTAACTTTAAAGGAACTTTTGCTAGGACTCATACTGCATTAACCGGTTTAAAAAATGTTTTGAAAGGGCCTATTTTTATGACTGACACTGCACTAACCTGAAAGAAACTATTGGTATAAACTTATCTAGAAAGAGCCTATGGTTATTGGCTGACACTGCATTAACCTGTGCCCAAGCTTGTTCTAAACTGGCCTATTGTTAAGACTGTTGCTGCCCTAACTTCTTCAGAAACTTGTAAACAGCCTATTATTATGACCACAACTGCATTAACCTGTTCAGAAACACATTTTTAAGGCCTATTGTTATTACTTCAAAACCTTCTAATCTAATGTGCATCTGACACTTTTACCAGCCTTTAACTTTTATATTTGTATTTTATTTTTGCTTCATAATACTTTTTAATAATACTGTTTGTAGTTATTTCATGTAAACTTGTTTTATAACAGTTGTGGCTGTTTGTGAGTCTTTCTTGTGTTGAAATGAAAGTGAGTAAGAGACGACGTCATAAATCTTTAACACTGGAATGTGGCGGGAGTGGAGCCATCTGTGGAATGTCTCCAGCAGGAACCGTCACCATGGCAACGCTCAGAGGTCCGAGGTCGGCTTTGAGGTTGCGGACACCACATGTTTAAAATGTGTATGCATTTGTTATAAAACTGTCCACAAGTTGACACAATTGGAGTAAACAGTACATGAATTTGACCAAGACCAACTTCAGAGGTTGGACTCTCCTTTTGTATCTTTTGTCCTGCTTTAATTGTGCCCAGTCTGGGTGAGCTTCTGCTCCTCCTCACATTCACACTGAGAAGCTCCTCCCACTGCTCTCTCCCTCTCTCTCTTAAGTCTCTCTCTCTCTTAAGTCTCTCTTGTGCCAAAGACAAACCCTCAGAGTCTCTGATCCAGGAGAAATGGCTCAGCAAACTGTGGACAAAGAAGCTCTTTCCTGCTCCATGTGTTTGGATCTACTGAAGGATCCGGTGACTATTCCCTGTGGACACAGCTACTGCAGGAACTGTGTCCAACAGCACTGGGACCAAGAGGACGAGAAGCAGCTCTACAGCTGTCCTGAATGTCGCCAGAGCTTCAGCCCCAGGCCTGTCCTGAACAAGAACATCATGTTAGCAGGTTTAGTAGAACAGCTGAAGAAGACTGGGCTCACAGCGCCCCCTGCTGACCGCTGCTCTGCCGGGCCTCAGGATGTGTCCTGTGATGTGTGCACTGGGAGGAAGCTGAAAGCTGTTCAGTCCTGTCTGCAGTGTGTGGCTTCTTACTGTGAGAGCCACCTCCAGCCTCATTATGATGCTGCAGCTTTAAAGAAACACCAGCTGGTGGCGCCGTCACACAAGCTCCAGGAAAACATCTGCTCTCAACATGATGAAGTGAAGAAGATGTTCTGTCGCAGTGACCAGCAGAGCATCTGCTCTCTCTGCTGTGTGGACCAGCACAAGGGCCACGACATAGTGACGTCTGCCTCAGAGAGAGCTCAGAGGCAGGCAGAGCTGACGGCCAGGAGGGCCTGCTGCTCCAGAGCCTCCAGGACAAAGAGACAGACCTGAAGAGGCTCCAACAGGAGGCCCAGGACATCAGCCGCTCTGCCCACACAGCAGTGCAGCACAGCAGGGACAGCTTCAGAGAGATGGCCCTTCTCCTGGAGAAAAGACGCTCTGAAGTGGAGCAGCAGATCCGCTCCCAGGAGACGACCCAACTGAGCCGAGTCCAAGAGCTCCAGGACCGACTGCAGCAGGACGTGACTGAGCTGAAGAGGAGCATCTCTGAGCTGGACACACTGGGCCTCACTCCGGATCATAACCAGTTTCTACAGCTCTACGCTTCACTGTCCACAGACACACAGAGCACAGAACCAGCCAGGATTCACACAGGGCCCGGAGCCACTTTGAGGAAGTGACCAGAGCTGTGACAGCGCTCAGGGACAAACTGCAGCTCACTCTGAGTCCAGTCCAGGTTTTACTGTCGCCAGCTGAGCCCAAGACCAGAGACGACTTCTTACAATATTCTACACAAATCACTCTGGACCCAAACACAGCTTACGCTTATCTGTCTCTGTCTGATGGAAACAGAAGAGTAACATATATGAGAGAAGATCAGAAGTATCCTGATCATCCAGACAGATTCAATGTTTTGGGTCAGGTCCTGAGCAGAGAGAGTCTGACAGGCCGGTGTTACTGGGAGGTGGAGTGGTGTGGGTGGTCACAGGTTTATATTGCAGTTTCATACAGAGATATTGAGAGAAAAAGTGGCTATTCCCAATATTCTCAAAGTAAATTTGAAAATACTAATAAATCCTGGACATTACACTTCAAGAAAAACATCCGTCCAGTTCAGTTTAACTCAGTGGAGTCTAAAGTCTCAGGTTCAGTCTTGTTCAGAATTGGGGTTTACCTGGACCACAGTGCAGGGGTTTTGTCCTTTTACAGCGTCTCTGACGGGAACATGAGCCTCCTCCACAGAGTCCAGACCACTTTCACTCAGCCTCTGCTCGCTGGAGTCGGGTTTAGTTCGCATGAAGACACAGCATTTTTCCCTAAACTGGACCTTGAACCCTTTAAATAACCACCACAGACTTGACACAATATAGACTTGTTCAGAGCCTCATTCGAAGGAGCAGAGCCGCACTGGTGCCTCCGCAGAGTTTCCCCATAAGTTTCTTTACAAAACGAGTAAACTGTACTAGCAATACTAAACGGTTAGGAAATTTAACAATGACTTCTAATGAGTCTCTGACCTCTCCTCATGTATTCCACGGGTTTGCACCAGTGACTCGCTTTATAAATCGTGATTTCTGTGGGTTAATTAGCGATTAAAGGCAATAGAAACACTGAGGGATCACTATCTAAACAAATACATTGCCACACAGGTGCAGTTTACTGTGAGTCTAGTTCTCCACTGATAATTGATAAATAATTAACACAACTTGCACAAAATCTTAGGCATTGTCATGATAACTCACCTCCTGTGCTTTTACGCAAATTACGTCGTCAAACTCATCATGGGATTTGTATGATCAAAGCTTTTCTCTTCTGCACATGAGTTTTCCCATAAAATATAAGTAAATATCAGGCCGCTGAATGTCGGACACTTACTAACGTCACGCTAACATTCAGGAGCTAACTGTACATGGAGCCGCTTGCTGTTCGTTGAATTGAGTTTTAACCCCTTCTTATTTCTGCCTTTTTTTCCTCACACGCCTCACTAAAATCAATAAAAATGATCCTTTGGAATTCAGGTAAATGGCTGGGGTCTTTTTAAAGCTTTATCTCTGTAGTTTTTGCTTCTGATGTCCAACAGGCTCTCATCAGAAGTGAGAACTTTCTCCAAGCAAAGAAAAACAAAATCTAAATTCCGCCAATTTTTTTTTTTTTTTTTTTTGGTAGATAAAAGGATTGGTAAAGCTTGTGTTGACAGCTGAGACATAAATGACACTAGATTTGGTATATTTTGGGTTTTGACCATTCCTCTGTAAAAGCTGAAGGCAACTGAGTTAAAAATGAGCTTTAGGACCTAAAATTACTCAAAAAATCTAGTCAGAGCAATGCAAAAGTCCTAGTAAAATATTTGAAATTTTTGGGGATTTTTTTTATTTGGAGGTTTACAGTAGAAATCTGAGTCTGGATCGTCCCGGAGACTAATCTTTTAATTAATTTAATTGACCTTTATTTAACCAGGGAAGTCCTACTGAGATTCAGAATCTCTTTTGCAGGGGAGCCCTGGGGGAAGGGTCAGGGGAGGCATTAATGGACATGTTTTTAGATGTAGGAGGAAACCTACGCAGACACGGGGAGAACATGCAAACTCCACGTAGAAAGGCCCCGGGCGGCCCGGGAGTCGAACCCAGGACCTTCTTGCTATGAGGCCAGAGCGCTAACCGCTGCGCCACCGTGTCGCCCATCTTGCTCTAAATAAAAGAGATACAATGGGATTTTTATATTTAACCTTTCCAGGTGCTTCATAGTATGATTTTTTCAGACACTCAACAAATGGAATTTTTAAAGCAAAGTGGGACGTCCCTTCGAAGAGCCGCCGGAATGATAAGGGGTTTTAAAGAGAGTTTTGCGATTTCTTAATGAAAATGCACCTGCGTAGCTTGAAAAGCCTGAGACTGGGCACCACTCAGGGCATCTCTGTTTACTCACAGTAAATGGGTCTATAGTGTTATTGTGTAGTAAAAACAATCTTTTGTTTAACTTAGACCAGTCAAGAGACATTTTGCAACTTGAAATTATTTTTGGTCGTCCTATTCTGAAAAGTTTGGGAACCACTGACTTAGCTAAAACAACAACAAATTATAATAATAAATGTCTAACAAATGTGTTTATTTCTATTACAGCATGTTGTATTCTTATATATACTGTATGTTCTAAGTTCATGTTGTGTAATTTTGTGCATATTTTACATCTTATACAAAGTTATTTCTCGTGTAACGTCTGTTTTTCTTTACTACAACAATAATACTAATTTTGCTTTGTGTTTTCCTTATTATTTTTATAACAATAATAATGTTTGTAAAACAGCAAAAGAAAAGATAATGTACAATTCTGAAATCAGCAATAAAGTCATTAATCCATTGATGTGCAAGAAGATAAGACTGTTTTTATGTAAAGAGTAGGATCAGTATAATCATAAAGTTAGATTTATTCCTTAAAGATAGTTAGTATAAATAGAAATAGCAGTAGATCAGGGGTCTGTGGTGGAAACTATTTCTCTATGGAAAAGGATGTAATATTCCCAATGTTCGAGCTTGTTGAAATATAAAACAGAAAGCAGTTTATTCTTCTGTTACAGGATAAAGACAAAGCATCAACCCATCACCTACTCCCTTTGAGTGTCATTGTTCTTTGTATATTCTATTACATGTACATGTTAAACATGAACTCTTATGTTGCTCATATAAACTAAACTAAAAAATCTTCCCAAAATGTCCAACGGTGTGTGTGTCTGAGTGTGTGTCAGGGTTGCCAGGTTTTCAGAGAGCAACAAACGACGATCTAGCCTTTGAAAAAAAAACATTATGTGTCACAGCAGAACAAAGGTGAATGGTTTTGACTTATTATAAAAAGTATTTGATCATCAATAAAGGATTTAAAGTGTGAAAATGTGCTAAAAGTTTATATTTCTGTCATTAGTGAGAACATTTTCTTGAATCAAATTGGGGGAAAACTGCAAAAAATCCTCTTGTTTATTATGTCAAAGCCCAACAAAATGCAACTGTCAAAATTCACAAGAAGCCCATAGTCGCTATAACGAAGCAGACTTGGCAACTCTGCTCCTAAGTTTCTCTGGTGTGACCTTTATACATGAGTGACGCAGCTTCATACATATCAACAGGCACCAGTTGATCTCACTCAGGTGTTAATCAGCTTTTACAGTTTGGGGGAGCGACCAGCAGACAGACAAAAGACTTCCTGGGTGGAGTTGACTCCCTGCAGAGAGTCTCACACACAGTTTAAACCATCACAGAAGTCTTTCTTAATAAGACACACAGTACATGTTGATACATTTCCATTACAGGATCTCAAACTCAAATGAAGCTGAGGCCAAAAATGATCGAAGTCAAAGGTGATCAAGGGCTGTGTTTTAAAATAAAGCTCTGACTAAAAATATGTTCACATTCATTCTTTTATATTGTTTTCTATTAGGCCTCCAAGTGATTAAAGAAAAAGTGATTATAAGTTGGTAACTAGGACCAGACTGTCCTTCCCAGAAAAAAGATGGAAGAATTTTCTGTACTTTGCAGTATTCCCAGGTCATTTAAAATTTTATAGACACTAGGGTTTTAACAGTACAATAAATAAACACAAATTCGGTTTGTTGTGTGCAGTTTATATTGCTGGGTTTCAGATGACATCACAACATTCTACAGGCCAATGTTTCCCTCACCAACCAATAACATGCACGTTAGGGTAATATCCTCCAGCTACAGTAGTCCTGACCAAGCCTAGCAACAACACCTGGAGATGGGTCCCCGAGCGCTGCACTGAGGAGTCACTGCTCCTGAGGAGATGCCCCAGAGGCATTGAAGGATCCAGGGTCAAATGCAGAGGACTCATTTCCCTACGGGGACAATAAAGTCTACCTTAAACCTTAACCTTATTCCAATCAGATTGGGGGCAGCTAAAATGTAGTTTGTTTAAATTAAGTTTATTTTTGTAAAACAAAAGCTAAATGGGTCCAGTCGCCCCAGAAATCACCACTTTTTAAATTTGTAAAAAAAAAAAAAAATTGAAATATTTCGTGGCAAAGTTCAGTGTTATAGAGAAAAGTGCTTCTTGCCCCCAACCTGAACTTTAACTGACATGAATTCTAGAATGTGAAACCCAGCAATTGTCGAGCCATAATCAATACTAATCAGAAATCATTCAAGGAGCCACATGAAATCATCCAAAGGGCCGCATTTGGTCCCCGGGTCGCCAGTTTGAGCCCCCTGTAGTAGAGCAATAAGAATGCATAAAATAGTGTAATTTCCATACAATTAGTCCATCTTTTCCATCCTTGAAGCTAAGTATAGTATTATTATATTAATATTATAATAGTATATATTTGTATTGTCTTATTTCATACTTGTTATACTTATTCCCTTTGCATGCCCTTATAGAGGGATTTTGGGTCGACGTCACTCTCCGCCCTACTGCGCTTGCGTCCTGCAGAAAGCGCGCCTCTCCATTTGTTTACATTGGGAAACTTGTTCGAATTAAACAACGAAACGGGACGACAGCTAGCTGCTTTCATCAGGTATGAACCGGTCTGACAGACGTCTGTCCCCTGAAGCTCCAGACAGCGTTTTTCTCGCCGTTTTTCTCACTTACCTGAAAGTAACTTCTAAGGGTCGTAGGATCGAATTTCATCCATAAATGTTAGCTTAGCAGCAGAACTTTTGTTTTCGCAAAGTGATAAACTCTTGACGTTGGCGAGAACGGAGCTTTTTTGACTTGTTTCCACTGTTGTGTGTATGTGCGGAGGCTCTTTCTACAGGCGGGGTGCGCGCGCATCGCCCGTGTTGATAAACAAAAAATCCCTCTATACTTTGTATTATATATTTTAAAAGTATTTTTTATCATAGCTAATGTTTTTCTTTTTATACAATTATTTTATTAATATTGCATGTTGCACATTAACATTGAAGCAAGTTCCTTTTATGAATTTTGTTTTTCACTGACAAAGGCAATAAATCTATTTGATTCTGATTCTAATAATATGTTCATAATATTAATATTAATAACAATTTTATTTTCATAATATCAGGGTTGTCCATTTTATTAAATGTATTTTTACTTAAAGGTGCACTTTTGGCCCAAAATAAACTTGAATAAATGCATATTTTTGTCATTTAGATGCTTTTGTTACACAAAATAATTCATAAAAATCTGTGTTTTTACTTTGAGCGGGCTTACATGGCCACAACATAGTCTTTTATTTGGTTTGGAGGAACCTGAACACATCTGTTTCTGCAGAAAAGCTGTTTCTTTTGCTGATTTATTTTTTTTTTTTTTTCATGTTATGGAATAAAATGTGTTCATATCCTTTCACAAAGTCCCAAAGTATAGTTGTAACTTTCTATTTCTGCTGAATTGTGCAGATGACTTTTCACCTCCAGAAAGTTACACTGTGCACCTTTACATATGTGTTTTAATGTGTTTTATTTCTATGTTTTTTCTGTTATTTTGTAATAAACCTGATTAACTGATTGAACTACTTCATCAAGATTTTCATAATGTGTTTTAGAGACTCTTATTTAATGAGACATGTAAAAGAAACAAAAGTGCCGCTGTTGTTTATCTGCTTTTCTTCCACTGTTTACTTGAGTTTCTCTTTGTACACGTCACACACAAATTCAATACTCAGCACTGTTTGTTGTTATTTGTATTTGTTATCAAACTGTAGCTGCTTTTTCTGCTTTAGTTGTGTTATGACTCTTACATTAGAAACTGTAACGTGTCTCCATTGACTCTTGTACATTTTAACCACTCACTGCTGACATGTCATCTACACTTTCATGAGATATCCATTTTTGTCAATATCTCCCAGGCCTAGTCACAAACAAACTCAATATTCAGCAGGAGTTGTGGGTCTTTGTTTTCATTTAGAAATAAAATGTCTTAATGTGTCAGTAAGTGCTTGAACGATAGTCATCTTGATTTTATTACATTTTTACTGTCTGAAAATAAGATTCGACACATTCCAGTGTTGAAATGCTATGTTTTTTTTTATATATATTTTAGCAAAACAATCCCCTTTGCTCTTGTTCTAATGGCAAATCTAGTTTTAAAACAGTTAAAATGTGCTTGAATAAAGATATATATGACCTAATTCAAGCAATTATGAACTAATTATCCAGTTTAAGATGGTGACTTTTTACAGCACACACCTCAGACTTGATTTGGTCTTACTTCAGTCCTGGTGTAATTCTGCTTTATTGTTTGGTCCTGGTTTAGATCTGATTTTAAGCTGACTCCAGGTTCAGATTTAGCTATATTACTGCAACATTAGTTATTATGTCTACAGAAACAAATGGCCCTCTGAATAATAAAGTTGAATAGCCTTGGACTACAGTAGTATGTGTCATTCCTGTATAAACCCTGTGATTCAGTTTGTGTTGGACTCTTCCATGTCCCTCCTCTCTCCTGCTGTAATGGTACGATCCACTTTTCCGGGACTTGCCCAGTGTTTTCTATGAGAGTGCGACTGTTTGGGTCTAAACTGCCACAAGTAAGTCTTACATTACCATCATCTTTGCATTTCTGTTTTGTTACTAAGCTTATTTAGCTGTTCACTAAATACATTGATCATTTATTGTTTAGTTAAAGACACCGTGTAACTATATAACCAAAGAACAGACTTATAAAGAAGCATGGTTTTGTAATTACTTGTCAATTGTGTTGAATAAAATATATATGCGTCATTATTTGAAGTGGGTTTGCTGCATTCATGTGCCCTCGGAAACTAGGACGTCCCGAGCTCCGACTGGGAAAATTGTGTTTGAACACTGCTCGGGTCGGAATTTCAGCTACTTACGGAGTATTTACTGGTACTTGATGGTATTACCAGTGGTACTTACTGGTAACTACAGTGGTACTTGTAGTGATACTTAGAGTCACAAGTACTGGTAACTAAAGTGACAGATACCAGTATGTTTAGTATTAATTATAGTGATAGTTACTAGTACTTAGTTGATAGTTACTGGTACTTTTGTGGTACTTTTGGAGTGATAACTAATAGGGATTATGGTGGCATCATTTGTACTAATTATTGGTACTTATACGGGTACCTTTAGTGATACTTAATTGTGTACTTGGTGGTTCTATTTGTGACGCTACACAAACAAGGTAAAGACTGCTATGAAACAAGTTTATTATTAGATTATGATAAAAAATATAAAGCACTTGGAAATCTAATACATAGAGACACCTCAGATGTGAAACGTATATTAAAGGTTGTATGGAGGATTTTCAAAAATTGTTTGTTGTCAGTCTTGGTCAAAAACAATTGCATAGATTTGTAACAGCCTTGTACTTATGCTAAACAAAAAAAGAATTATAAAAATATATAAACTGTGGACATGATAAATTCAGTAAAACGTTGACCAATAGATAACGAGGTACCTCTGTTATCTATTCTCCTGTTAACCTGTCAAGCAAACCCTCAGTGTTCCTAAGTAACTCATTGGCCCAGTTGCAGTGAAGGGCGTGGCCCTGGGAGGAGAAACACATGTGCATCATTTGAAAAACAGAAAACAGCTGTTGGATTTGAAAAATCCTCCATACAACCTTTAACAATTTACAAGATGTTCGTCTACAAACCCAAAAACAAAACATTTACACATTACAGCTGTTTAAGCTTTAACTGGTACTTAAAAGAACCGTATGTAAGATGCACAAGTGGTTCTTAAAAGGTATTACAATCACAGATGAACTTTAGCAACATAACTGTGTTGGAGAAAATAAAGACGCATCGCAGACAGTTGTGTCTGTGTCCTGGTGCAACATCAGTTCAAACTCAACCTGACTCATGGCTCTAAGAAACCAAACTGGCAACCCAAATGAGAGAGTCGTGTGAGGCTCATGTTTACATAGTGCTTTGAGGCTCAAAACACTATGTAAACATCAACAAAGGGACATCATGTCCGTTGCTTTTTAATTAGGAATAACTCAGATTTACAATGACTTTCAGTAAAAAATAATAGCATATTTGGACATGTTGTCCTGTATCTATGGACACATATAGGTCATGTTTATGAAATCTGAAATGAAAATCTTACATACGGTTCCTTTAATGTATGAAGCACTAGCTAAATTACAGTAAAAGTGGGTAGTAGTTACTATAAAAAAAACACTGACAGCTGGTCTTCTTGTAAAGTGGAATACAGTGGTACCTTGCTGGTAGTTACTACATTAATTAACTGTTATAATAATAATAATAATAATAATAATAATCAGACAGACAGAGAGACAATCAAAACAACAAGCAGGCAATTTCACAGACAGATCAACAGACAAGAGACAAATTAAAATAAAATAGAATAAAAATAAAATAAAACAATAAAATGTTAAGAAAAGGCCATTCGATAAAAGTGAGTTTTAAGAAGTGATTTAAAAGATGTCACTGATGATGCAAGCCTTATATCCTCAGGCAGGTCATTCCAAAGTCGAGGAGCCCGGACCGAAAAAGCCCGGTCACCTTTCGTCCGGAGCCTCGACTTTGGAACAGCAAGCAGGGACCTGCCTGAGGATCTAAGGCTGCGGGGGGGGCTCATAGGGGATTAAAAGTTCAGAAATATAACTTGGTGCAAGACCTAAACGAGCTTTAAAAGTGATCAGTAAAATCTTAAAATCAATTCTAAAACGCACAGGGAGCCAGTGGAGAGAGGCTAAGACAGGGGTGATATGTTCCCTTCTGTTAAAACCAGTGAGAAGCCTAGCTGCTGTGTTCTGAACAAGTTGGAGGCGGAGATGGATTGCAGTCAAGGCCGGCGAGAAGGGAGTTGCAGTAGTCTAAGCGGGAGAAAATTAGTGCGTTGGTGACTTTTTCCAGATCTGAACGGGTGAGTATGGACTTTATTTTGCTGATGGTACGGAGATGGAGAAAGCAGGAATACGACCCACTGTTAATTAACTCCAACAGTGGGTCGTATTTTAAAGTGTGACAAGGTGGTAACTCACTGATAGTTACTATAGTAATTGATAGCTAACTGACACTGACAGCGGGTCATATTAATTATCACTCAAAAAGTACCACAAAAGTACCAGTAACTATTGATCAAGTACTGATAACTATCACAATAGTTAATACTAAATATACTGGTAAATGTCACTTTAGTTATCACAGTACTTGTGACTCCACTACAAGTACCACTGTAGTTACCGTTAAGTACCACTGGTAATACCACCAGAAGTACCAGTAAGTACCCCCGTAGTTACCTATTAACTAGCGGGCGGTATTTTAAAGTGCTACCAAGTTTTCACATGACTTTTTCACGAATCTGCAAAGAAAATCAAGATGAAGTCATGCAAATGTTTGTTGGTGTCACTGCTCCGACGTGTTGTTTTACAAGCTGCTGTCATCATGAACGGGAAGTCCGATCATTACGTAGGTACCTCCGAGTTTCCCAGAGACCATGAATGCAGCAATTGTGTGTCCCACAGTCCTAATTAATATACATGACATCATCGCTTACATCACTCATTCAGAGATCAATCCTAATTCAGTGTTTGTGTCCAAGCGGATGCATAAAAAAATAATATAATTACCTACTTCTCACACAAAAACTGTACTCTGCAATATGCTGTCAAACTTTTTTAATATTAATGAGCAGAAGTCATAAACACAAAGCCAACGTCAGTCAAACTAAACCCACGTTCAAGCTATTAAAAAAACAAAAAAAAGCTCCAAAGCTCAATTCTGACGAGACAAGCTTGTTCCTGCAGCTAAATGAACTAGAATTGTCAGGACTTACATAAGCTACAAGTGTATAATGTTTTTCAGATGGTGAGTCCATGTTTAGTTATTGTATTAAGTAGAATTGTTTGTTAAAAATCTAATAGAACCAGAGCAAAGTTTAGAAGTCTGTTGTAAAGAAAATAACTGCAAAAAGAAAAACGCTCGTATTTAAGCTGTTTCTGTTTGTGCAGTATAACAAACATTTATAAATCAAAAATGTCATTGTGAAATAATAAGCCTTTAGTGAAAAAAAAGGAAACACAACAAGCTCCTTTCTCGTGTTAACTTTGGATCAGTTTGTGGTTCTGCTGGTTTGTCAAGTTTTCAATAAAATAAATAACAGTAAATGTCCTGTCCAAGGGCGTAACTTTGGTTTCAACTTTGGGGGGTCGAGATTCTATCATTGGGCAAATGCCTAAATATTCATTTAGCCGGACTAAATGTGTTAACAGCAGCCTAATACCTGCCGTACGTCCTGCAGTCGCGTACATCGATGAGCTCCTCTTGTGTGGGCTATGCTTGTCTCATTGTTACATCAAGACAACAACACAAAATGCAAAGACACAAATATTGGTGCTGCTATCGCTTTTCTGCTTATGATTCAAAGTATGTCAGCCTGTAGTGCGCTAAAGGCACACACACCGACAGACACGAGCGCACACACACAAGCAGACAGCGGTCCAGACAGAGAGCGCATAGCACACACGTGAGCACATGTATGAGCCCAAACAAACACGCTAACGCAGCTGTGTTGTCACTCACCTGCTACGCTGTCTTCATCCTTCGTGTTACGAGTGAAACGTTTAGTCCAAAGCTGCAGACTCACGATGACAAAGTCCGATTAGTTCGATTTCTTCTGAAAAGTTAAACTCCGCTGGGACACTTGACCTGAGTCCAGTAGTCTACAAGTCCAGTAGACGTTTCCAGAAAAGTCCAAGGCGTTCACGCACCGGCATATTTCTCTCCGTTAAATGTAAAACTACTCTCTCCCAAACTTGTTGTTTACAGCAGTCCTCTCGCTGATTTCCCCTCTCACCTCTGACTTCTCTGACGCTGCCGTGACGTGGAAGCATCTGATTGGTTAATTTTCTGCTCTCTGCTCTGCTTTCCGCCTTGCTCATTTAACACACAAAAGCACATTTATAAGCACTATAGCTCAGAAAATCTACAGTCACGTAAATCCAGAGGGTTGTGGTGATGTTATGGTAGGAAGAGTCAGGTTAGAAACAGTAAAGATATTAAAATAATCGTATATTAGAATGACAACTGCAACGACAAACTGAAGAGGTGGAGCTCATTTGCATATCTGAGGAAACGCTACTGTTTGTTACAGATCTTTCCTTTTTTTTGACTAAAAATCTAATATGGTTATTGATTTTAGCTTGCTCTCTTCCTAATAACAGTCAAACCAACGTTTTCTGTTCACTGAACTCTCTCCAGTGACACTAGAGTTACACCATGAGCTAAACTGACAGACCGAACACTTGGGTCGGAATGAGCGCATTGGATTTAACATGGGCGTACCCAGGACCGACAGATTAAAGGCCTGGTAATGGTCAAGAAATAAATGTAAAGTAACTGTGATCAATAATTTAGACAGCGTAATACGCAGTAAAACGACTTATATGCGAAGCGCGACACCGAAAATAACCATCAATCAAATACAGTCGAAATATTGGGGGGGTTAAAATCAGCGTCTCCAAATATTGGGGGGTCATGATCCCCCTAACCCCCCGTAAATTACGCCCGTGGTCCTGTCCTCACATGACTCTGACAAACACAGAAACATTAGAGCTGAAATATTTGGACATTGAATTGTCATTTTTCAAAATGTGGACATTCACACTTGAGCTAAGTAAGCTGGGTTCAGTGTGAATCTGATTTAAACTAAGCAAAGTCTTAAAATACTGTATAACAGTCTAGTCTTTAAGGCTGTTCCCAATAGAACGCAAACTTGCTATTAGCATTTGTTGTTAAGCTTAAAAGCTTCTTCTTCACATAAAAGTTCTAGTCTGCACTAAATCTGTTGATATGTGCAATGTGTGCTTTGTCACTGATGTCCAACACAAGTTTCTCCTGCCAGGAGACAATATAATCTAGACTTTGAACTCTCTTTTATGTATTGCTTGTTTGTGCCACATGACTCTGTGTCTAAGGCTGTAAACTGTCGACAGAGATTCATGTTGAGCTGTAATAAACCTGTGTTTGTGTTTTTAAGGATCTGCTGCTGGTGCTTCTCCTCACATCTGCAGGCTCTGGTCTCTCTCACTCTTTAGTTTCTGTCAAAGAGAAACTCGCTCTGATCCAGGAGAAATGGCTCAGCAAACTCTGGACAAAGAAGCTCTTTCCTGCTCCATGTGTTTGGATCTGCTGAAGGATCCGGTGACTATTCCCTGTGGACACAGCTACTGCAGGAACTGTGTCCAACAGCACTGGGACCAAGAGGACGAGAAGCAGCTCTACAGCTGTCCTGAATGTCGCCAGAGCTTCAGCCCCAGGCCTGTCCTCTACAAGAATATCATGTTAGCAGGTTTAGTAGAACAGCTGAAGAAGACTGGGCTCACAGCGCCCCCTGCTGACCGCTGCTCTGCCGGGCCTCAGGATGTGTCCTGTGATGTGTGCACTGGGAGGAAGCTGAAAGCTGTTCAGTCCTGTCTGCAGTGTGTGGCTTCTTACTGTGAGAGCCACCTCCAGCCTCATTATGATGCTGCAGCTTTAAAGAAACACCAGCTGGTGGCGCCGTCACACAAGCTCCAGGAAAACATCTGCTCTCAACATGATGAAGTGAAGAAGATGTTCTGTCGCAGTGACCAGCAGAGCATCTGCTCTCTCTGCTGTGTGGACCAGCACAAGGGCCACGACATAGTGACGTCTGCCTCAGAGAGAGCCCAGAGACAGGCAGAGCTGCCGGCCAGGAGGGCCCTGCTGCTCCAGAGCCTCCAGGACAAAGAGACAGACCTGAAGAGGCTCCAACAGGAGACCCAGGACATCAGCCGCTCTGCCCAGACAGCAGTGCAGCGCAGCAGGGACAGCTTCAGAGAGAAGGCCCTTCTCCTGGAGAAAAGACGCTCTGAAGTGGAGCAGCAGATCCGCTCCCAGGAGACGACCCAACTGAGCCGAGTCCAAGAGCTCCAGGACCAACTGCAGCGGGACGTGACTGAGCTGAAGAGGAGCATCTCTGAGCTGGACACACTGGGCCTCACTCCGGATCATAACCAGTTTCTACAGCTCTACGCTTCACTGTCCACAGACACACAGAGCACAGAACCAGCCAGGATTCAGACAGGGCCCCGGAGCCACTTTGAGGAAGTGACCAGAGCTGTGTCAGCGCTCAGGGACAAACTCCAGCTCACTCTGAGGCCAGTCCAGGTTTTACTGTCGCCAGCTGAGCCCAAGACCAGAGACGACTTCTTACAATATTACACACAAATCACTCTGGACCCAAATACAGCTTACACTCATCTGTCTCTGTCTGATGGAAACAGAAGAGCAACATATATGAGTACAGATCAGAAGTATCCTGATCATCCAGACAGATTCAATGTCTGGAGTCAGGTCCTGAGCAGAGAGAGTCTGACGGGCCGGTGTTACTGGGAGGTGGAGTGGTGTGGGTTGTCAGAGGTTCATATTGTAGTTTCATACAGAGATATTAAGAGAAAAAGAAATATATATTCTGATAATTCTGAAAGTAATTTTTATAATAATAATAAATCCTGGACTTTACACTGTAAGAAAAACGTCCGTCCAGTTCAGTTTAACTCAGTGGAGTCTAAAGTCTCAGGTTCAGTCTTGTTCAGAATCGGGGTTTACCTGGACCACAGTGCAGGGGTTTTGTCCTTTTATAACGTCTCTGAGACAAACATGAGCCTCCTCCACAGAGTCCAGACCACTTTCACTAAACCTCTGCTCGCTGGAGTCAAGTTCAGTTCGAATGATGACACAGTATTTTTCCCTAAACTCGACTTTAAAACCTTTGAATAACCACCACAGATTTGACACAATATTGAGTTATAGCGTAGTAAAGATCATTTTTGCAACTTGAAATGTGTTTATTTCTATTACAGCATGTTGTATTCTATATCTTCTGTATGTTCTAAGTCCATGTTGTGTATCCTGTGCATATTTTACATCTTATACAAAGTTAATCCTCGTGTAACGTCTGCAAACGATTTGTGTTTCTTTACTACATCAATCTTAACCATTTTGTTCTCTGTTTTACTTAAATTTTTTTTATGACAAAATACTAATGTATCAGGTTTGTAAAACAGCGAAAGCAAAGATTATGTACAATTCTGAAATCAGCAATAAAGTCATTGTTCTATTGATGTGCACAATTACATTTAACAAGATAAGACAATGTAACGAGTAAGATGAGTATAATAGTTGGATTTATTCCTGAAACATAATTAGTATAGAGGGAAGTAGCAGTAGATCAGGGGTGGAAACTATTTCTCTTCTTCTCCATTTATCGTTATGGAAATAGCTTGGTGATAAAATAGGAAGAAGTTTATTCTTCTGTTACAGGCAGGGGTGTAGCACCAAATTCTGGGCCCCAGGTACAAACTTTGTTGATGGGCCCCTAGTACATAAACATGTATTTTATTTATTTACATAGGGCCTACATCCTTTGCCAATTTGTTATATAGAGCGGCAGCTTGTTTAAATTGCGACAGTCCAGTTAAATCTTGACCAATATGAAACTAAAGAAATGTTGCCCCAGAACTTAAATTTGTTCTAATTTCAGCTTGGTTTTAATGATTAAATTAAGGTTAATAAATAAATAAATAAATGGCTAACACTAATAAAAAGCTTTCTCATTAAAAAAGTGTCATTTTGAGTAGTTATTGCTGTGTCTGGGTCATAAAACATCTCTTGTGCTCGGAGGTTTGTGGATAGTGATTAGCATCACAAAATTAGCTGGTGATTATATCAATGATTAAAATGATTTATAAGCAATTAAAATATACTAAAAAAAAGCAGTACACTTATGGGGGCCCTTTCCTGCCCTGGGCCCTGGGGAAACTAGTTCCATACACCCCCCCAGTCCGACACCCCTGTTACAGGATAAAGACAAAGCATCAACCCATCTTCTCAAATGTCCAAGGTTTACTCAGTGTCTGTCCTTCTTCCTTCTGAGTGTGTGTCCTCCTAAGTTTCTCTGGTGTGACCTTTATCCCCAGGAGACACAGCTTCATGCATCTCAACAGGCAACAGTTGATCTCACTCAGGTGCTAATCCACTTTTACAGTTTGGGGGAGCGACTGGCAGACAAAAGGTTTTTTGGGTGGAGCTGACTCCCTGCAGAGTCTCACACACAGTTTAAACCATCACAGAAGTCTGTCTTAATAAAACACAGATACATACTGATACATTTCCATTCCAGGGTCTCAAACTCAAATGAAACTGGGGCCAAAATGATGAAGTCAAAGGTGGTCAAGGGCCGTGTTTTAAGATAAAGCTCTGACTAAAAATATGTTCACATTCATTCTTTTATATTGCTTTAGGCCTCCAAGTGATTTAAGAAAAAGTGATTATAAGTTGGTAACTATGGCCAGACTGTCCTTCCCAGAAAAAATGGAACATTGTATGTAATTTGCTGTATTCCCAGGTAATTTTAGATTTTTCAGACACTAGGGTTTTAACAGTTAATACAATATGTTAAAACACAAATTCGGTTTGTTGTGTGCAGTTTATATTGCTGGGTTTCAGATGACATCACAACATTCTACAGGCCAATGTTTCCTCCACCAACCAATAACATGCACGTTAGGATAATATCCTCCAGCTAGGGTAGTCCAGACTAAGGGGCAGTTTATACGACAACGAGTTTTCACGAATCCGTGACGTTTCCATGTCAAATTGGCTTCTCTTTTACACGACAACGAGCTACGTGTTCATTGAATCGGCGTTCCACTGGATACGATTCAAGAGGTAGTTTCACCGAGGACGTTCAGTGGATACACCGTGGTATAAACAGGAAAACACGGTTTCAATGAAGACGGTCACGTCACTGACGTGCAGTAGCCGCTACTTTAACACAGTAGAAGAAGACTGCCCAGTCACCAAAAATGTCTCTTAAACCAAAGCACCTTCATTCTCATAAAGTAAAGCCAATGCGTCCAGCTTTCTTACCTGCGTATTGCAGAGGAGGAAACACAAAACTAATCCAAGGCATCTCTGGGTGTTGATTCAATGAGTCCATTCAAATTCGTGTGTTAAAAAAAAAAAATAAAGTTTGCGAGCCGTCTTCCCAGTGTTTGTGTCTAGCTCTCGGCGATCTGTGTCTTTTTACCTCCGTGTTTGATTCAAGCAAGCAATCTCCCTTTTTGCTCGCGCGCTGGTCCTTGTTGCTTCGTTTGTCATTTTATTGATATGAAGAACTTGTAAACAGGGTTGCCAGATTTTCAGAGAGCAACAAGCGACCTGGCCTTTGAAAAAAGCCCAAAACAAGCGACTTCAGGCACTCAATAAAAAGTAGTTAAAATAAGCAATTAATTCAACATTATCATTCACAGCAAAACGTTGGCAATGATTTTTTGCATATTTTAAATAGTATTTGATCATTAATAAAAATTTAAAACATGAAAATATGCAAAAACTCCATATTTTTATCAATAGTGGGTAATTTTCGTGATATTTCACCTGAAAAAACGTAAAAATCACCTTGTTTATTACGTCAAAGGGTGGCAAAGGAGCAAGCCCAAAAAACCGCAACCCGCGCCCGTCAAAATTCATAAGCGACTTTCCAAAAAAAGAAGCCCAAAGTCGCTTTAAAGAAGCGGACTTGGCAACTCTGCTTGTAAACCTGTCAATGCTCGTGTTATCATAGGCTGGGTTCACGGTGAGGTCATCTGGAGTCCTAGCACAATACCGCCACCTCCTGACGCGGCATAAGAACTACAGCATTTTCGGTTTATTTGTGTTTCCATGTAAAGGAAGATTAACTCGCCACGACGCCATATAAACTGTGAGCACAAAACGTTACGACTGTGACGGTTTTCTTGGGAACGTCGTCTTGTAAACTAGGCCTAAGCCTAGCAAGAACATCTGGAGATGGGTCCCCGAGCGCTGTACTGCTCCTGAGGAGATGCCCTAGAGGCTTTGAAGGATCCAGGGTCAAATGCAGAGGACAAATTTCCCTACAGGACAATAAAGTATATCTTAAACCTTAAAACTTATTTCAATCAGATTGAGGGCAGCTAAAATGTAGTTTGTTTAAATTGAGTTTATTTTTGTAATACAAAAGTTAAATGGGTCCAGTCACACCAGAAATCATTACTTTTTAAATTTGTAAAAAAAAAAAAAAAATTGAAATATTTCGTGGCAAAGTTCAGTGTTATAGAGAAAACTGCTTCTTGCCCCCAACCTGAACTTTAACTGACATGAATTCTAGAATGTGAAACCCAGCAATTGTCGAGCCATAATCAATACTAATCAGAAATCAATCTGGGGCCACATGAAATCATTAAAAGGGCCGCATTTGGCCCCCTGGCCGCCAGTTTGAGCCCCCTGCTGTAGAGCAATAAGAATGAATAAAATAGTGTAAATGACATACAATTTGTCCATCTTTTCCATCCCTGAAACTAAGTATAGTTTTATTATATTAATATTATAATAGTCTATATTTTTATTTTCTTATTTTATTACTTGTTATACTTATTCGCTTTGCATGCCTTTATACTTTATATTATATATTTTAAGTCTTTTATATCACAGTTATTTTTTTTCTTTTTATACTATTATTTTAATAATGTTATATGTAACACATTAGCATCGAAGCAAGTTCCTAGTTTGTGAATTTTGTTTTTCACTGACAATGGCAATAAAATCTATTCTGGTTCCGACTTTTATTCTAATAATATGTTCATAATATTAATAAAACAATTTAATTTCATAATATCAGGGTTGTCTGTTATACAAAATGTATTTTTACTTAAAGGTGCAAAAATAAACTTGAATAAATGCATCTTTTTGTCATTTAGATGCCTTAGTTACACAAAACAATTACCGTAATTTCTGCCCTATTGAGTGCACCTGAATATAAGCCGCACCAACTAAAAAATAAAAAAATAAAAAAGTGCATACATAGGCCACACTTATTAATAGTAAGTCTATGAGAATCAATGATTTTGCTGCATTGTTGTATAAGCCGCATAGTTCAAAGTTTCCGAAAAAAGTAGCGGCTAATAGGCCAGAAATTACGGTAATACAAATCTGTGTTTTTACTTTGAGTGAGCTTACATGGCAACAACGTAGTTTATTATTTGACCTGGAGGAGCCTGAACACGTCTGTTTGTGCAAAAAAAGCTGTTCATTTATATATATTTTTTTCGTGTTATGTCATAAAATGTATTAATCTTCTTTCACAAAGTCCCAAAGCATAGTTGTAACTTTCTATTTCTGCTGAGTTGTGTAAATGACTTTTCACCTCCAGAAAGTTACACAGTGCACCTTTAAATATGACAATATGTGTTTTATCTGTTATTTTGTAATAAACCTGATTAACTGATTAAACTACTTCATCAAGATATTCATAATTTGTTTTAGAGCCTCTTATTTAAAGAGAAAGGTGAAAGAAACAGAAGTGCTGCTGTTGTTTATCTGCTTTTCTTCCACTGTTTACCTGATTTTCTCTTTTTACACGTCACATACAAACTCAATACTCAGCAGGAGTTGTTGTTATGTGTATTTATCATCAAACTGTAGCTGCTTTGTTCTGCTTTAGTTGTGTTTTGACTCTTACATTAGAAACTGTGACGTGTCTCCATGACTCTTGTACATTTTTACCACTCACTGCTGACACACAATGCTGCAGAACCTCAACACTAACTCTCCTACAGTAGTATGTGTCATTCCTGTATAAACCCTGTGATTCAGTTTGTGTTGGACTCTTCCATGCCCCCCCTCTCCTCTCCTCCGCTGTAATGGTACGATCCACTTTTCCGGGACTTGCCCAGTGTTTTCTGTGAGAGTGACTGTTTGGGTCTAAGCTGCCACAAGTAAGTCTCGTATTATCATCATCTTTGCATTTCTGTTTTGTTGCTAAGCTTGTTTATCTGTTCACTAAATACACTGATCATTTATAGTTTAGTTAAAGACACTGTGTAACTATATAACAAAAGAACAGACTTACAAAGCAGCATGTTTTTGTGATTACTTGTCTTTGTTGCCATGAATAAAATACGTGTCATTATTTGAAGTGGGCTTGCCTGGCCACAAAATGGACGAACGTTTGTCTCGGTGGAGGGCTTCTTCCTGTTTGTTTCAAGAGGCAAGCTGCTTTATATTTTAACATTACGGCATAAAAACAAAATATGGTTTAGAGCTATTCAAATGCGGCCCACTAAGCAGTATATTTTGGCCCAACATGAAAAAAAGAGGTCATGGACTTAACCAGGGTTTCCCAAACATTTCAGACTGGGAACTCCCAAAATAACCATGTAACCCATTTGTGACTGTAACTAAAATAGAGGTCTGTAATAATTTCAAGTTAAAACCATTAAACTGAGCTAAAATGCATTTGCTTTAGTAGTTAATAACTTTATATGACTAAAACTCAGTCAAACATTATAAAAACAGATAAAATACCAAGTAATAATTGTAGAATTACATCTTGAAATCGTCTGGCGACCTCCAGATTTTGCTTTGCGGCCCCCACTTTGGGAACCACTGGACTAAACCATATTTCTTGTTGGACAAAATGGTCCGGTCAATGTTCTTAGTGCACTGTGTTAAGCATAATTTGAATCAGAGTCAGTCATGCCATTTAGGACCTACTAGATGTTATGGTCTAGTTTTGTTCAAAATGTATTCCAAATGTGGATCAGGTTTATTCAAGTCTGAATGTGGATTGACACTGAGTTTGTTTTGGCTTGGTCCTCTTTCTACATGACAGCACATTACTGTTTTATTTTGTATATATTTGGTAAATAGTGCTGTTACGAGATACAGTATTTGTTTGTGTGCAGTTCAGTTTTGTGGTCCGGCCCACACATCACAGCCCTTTAACAAATCTAACCACTGTTAAATAGAATTGAATAGCCCTCGTTTAAACTTTCTTTATATTAAATTGTCTAGTTGAATTTTCACCTCCAAAAAGTCACACAATGTCACTTTGATTGCAATCCATGAGGTACATTTTATCTTATCTATCGTATTTCTTGTGTTGGCTTTGATTACTTATAACTTTACAAAGTGATTTCTGTCAAATATGCCTTTGGTGAGTCGACACAGTTTCCCTTCCTGTTCAGACTGCAGCAGGGAGCATAATGTGTGCGCACCTTCCTAATTAATATGCATGACGTCATCGCTTCCAATCGTGTCCAAGTAGAAGCATAAAAAATTATATAATTACCCACTTCTCACGCAAAAACTGTCAACCTTTTTATATTTATGAGCAAAAGTCATAAACACAAAGCCAACTTCAGTCAAACTAAACCCACGTTCAAGCTATTAAAAAAAATAACAAAAAGCTCCAAAGCTCCATTTTGACGAGAGAAGCTTGTTCCTGCAGCTGAATGAACTAGAAGTGTCAGGACTTGCATTAAATAAGCTACAAATGTATAATGTTTTTCTGATGGTGATTCCATGTTTAATCAATGTATTAAGTAGAGTAATTGTCTTTTAAAAAATCTAATAGAACCAGCGCAAAATATTGTACGTTTAGAAGTGTGTTGTAAAGAAAAAACCTGCAAATAGGGAAAGGGAAACGCTCAGATTTAAGCTATGTTTCTGTTTGTCCAGTATAACAAACATTTATAAATCAAAAATGTCATTGTGAAAAGTCAATAAAACAAATAACATAATTAAATGTCCTGTCCTTACATGACTCACACAGAAACATTAGAGCTGAAATATTTGGACATTGAATTGTCATTTTTCAAAATGTGGACATTTACACTTGAGCTAAGTAAGCTGGTTTCAGTGTGAATCTGATTTAAACTAAGTCTTAAAATATAGTCTAGTCTTTCCTAATTAAACAAACATAATGATGTTCCCAAAAGAACACAAATGTGTCATTTGTTGTTAATCTTAAAAGCTTCTTCTTCACATAAAAGCTCTGCACTAAATCTGTTGACATGTGTGCAATGTGTGATTTGTCCCTGATGTCCAAGACAAGTTTGTCCTGCCAGGAGACAATAAAAGTGAATATAATCTAGACTTTGAACTCTCTTTTATGTATTGTTTTGTTTGTGCCACATGACCCTGTGTCTAAGGCTGTAAACTGTCGACAGAGCTTCATGTTGAGCTGTAATAAACCTGTGTTTGTGTTTTTAAGGATCTGCTGCTGGTGCTTCTCTTCACATCTCCTGGCTCTGGTCTCTCTCACTCTTTAGTTTTGTTTCTGTCAAAGAGAAACTCGCTCTGATCCAGGAGAGATGGCTCAGCAAACTCTGGACAAAGAAGCTCTTTCCTGCTCCATGTGTTTGGATCTACTGAAGGATCCGGTGACTATTCCCTGTGGACACAGCTACTGCAGGAACTGTGTCCAACAGCACTGGGACCAAGAGGACGAGAAGCAGCTCTACAGCTGTCCTGAATGTCGCCAGAGCTTCAGCCCCAGGCCTGTCCTGAACAAGAACATCCTTGTAGCAGGTTTAGTAGAACAGCTGAAGAAGACTGGGCTCACAGCGCCCCTGCTGACCGCTGCTCTGACGGGCCTCAGGATGTGTCCTGTGATGTGTGCACTGGGAGGAAGCTGAAAGCTGTTCAGTCCTGTCTGCAGTGTGTGGCTTCTTACTGTGAGAGCCACCTCCAGCCTCATTATGATGCTGCAGCTTTAAAGAAACACCAGCTGGTGGCGCCGTCACACAAGCTCCAGGAAAACATCTGCTCTGAACATGATGAAGTGAAGAAGATGTTCTGTCGCAGTGACCAGCAGAGCATCTGCTCTCTCTGCTGTGTGGACCAGCACAAGGGCCATGACATAGTGACGTCTGCCTCAGAGAGAGCTCAGAGACAGGCAGAGCTGCCGGCCAGGAGGGCCCTGCTGCTCCAGAGCCTCCAGGACAAAGAGACAGACCTGAAGACGCTCCAACAGGAGGCCCAGGACATCAGCCGCTCTGCCCAGACAGCAGTGCAGCACAGCAGGGACAGCTTCAGAGAGATGGCCCTTCTCCTGGAGAAAAGACGCTCTGAAGTGGAGCAGCAGATCCGCTCCCAGGAGACGACCCAACTGAGCCGAGTCCAAGAGCTCCAGGACCGACTGCAGCAGGACGTGACTGAGCTGAAGAGGAGCATCTCTGAGCTGGACACACTGGGCCTCACTCCGGATCATAACCAGTTTCTACAGCTCTACGCTTCACTGTCCACAGACACACAGAGCACAGAGCCAGCCAGGATTCACACAGGGCCCCGGAGCCACTTTGAGGAAGTGACCAGAGCTGTGTCAGCGCTCAAGGACAAACTGCAGCTCACTCTGAGGCCAGTCCAGGTTTTACTGTCGCCAGCTGAGCCCAAGACCAGAGACGACTTCTTACAATATTACACACAAATCACTCTGGACCCAAACACAGCTCACACCAGACTGTCTCTGTCTGATGAAGACAGAAGAGCAACATATACGAATAAATATCAGAAGTATCCTGATCATCCAGACAGATTCAGTTACTGGGAGCAAGTCCTGAGCAGAGAGAGTCTGACGGGCCGGTGTTACTGGGAGGTGGAGTGGTGTGGGTGGTCAGAGGTTCATGTAGCTGTTTCATACAGAGATATTGAGAGAAAAGGAGACACTTCTCAATTCGGGTTTGGAAGTAATAATAAATCCTGGGCATTACACTGTAAAAATAACATCCGTCCAGTTCAGTTTAACTCAGTGGAGTCTAAAGTCTCAGGTTCAGTCTTGTTCAGAATCGGGGTTTACCTGGACCACAGTGCAGGGGTTTTGTCCTTTTATAACGTCTCTGAAGGGAACATGAGCCTCCTCCACAGAGTCCAGACCACTTTCACTAAACCTCTGCTCGCTGGAGTCGGGATCAGTTCGTATGACGACACAGTATTTTTCCCTAAACTCGACTTTGAACCGTTTGAATAACCACCACAGATTTAACACAATATTGAGTTAGTTATAGTGTAGTAAAGATCATATTTGCAATTTGAAATGTGTTTATTTCTATTACAGCATGTTGTATTCTATATCTTCTTTATGTTCTAAGTTCATGTTATGTTTATATTTTACATTATATAAAAAGTTTTTCCTCGTGTAATGTCGGCAAAAGATTTGTTTCTTTAATACATCAATCATAATGTTGTTCTGTGTTTTACTGTATAATAACAATAATAATGTTTCACAACTCTGTAAACAGCAAAAGCTAAGATTTTGTACAATTCTGAAATCAGCAATAAAGTCATTGTTCCATTGATGTGCAAGAAGATAAGACTGTTTTTATGCAAATCAGTGATGAATGTAAAGAGTAAGATGAGTATAATCATAAAGTTAGATTTATTTCTTAAAGATACTTAGTATAGATGGAAACAGCAGTAGATCAGGGGTCTGTTTCTCTTCTTCTTCATTCATCGTTATGGAAAAGGGTGTAATATTCCAAATGTCCAAGCTTGGTGAGACATAAAAAAGGAAGCAGTTTATTCTTCTGTTACAGGATAAAGACAGAGAATCAACCCATCTCCCAAAATGTCCAAGATTGACTCAGTGTCTGTCCTTCTTCCTTCTAAGTGTGTGTCCTCCTAAGTTTTTCTGGTATGAGCTTTAGTGACACAGCTTCATACATATCAATAGGCACCAGTTGATCTCACTCAGGTGTTAATCAGCTTTTACAGTTTGGGGGAGCGAGCAGCAGACAAAAGGTTTCCCAGGTGGAGACGACTCCCTGCAGAGCGTCTCACACACAGTTTAAACCATGGATCTATTATATTACTGTATCTGGACCGGACATTGCTGCTTGTAGCTGTTGTAAATCTGCCCCAGTGGTCGCTCCATTGGTACAGCTGTGGGAAAATCCCTCTACAGGCTAGAAAGTATTTTTTCCTAGAGCGCAATGCAAACAGAAACTGCTCATGTTCAGCAGAAACAAACTGTCAGATTTTGCAGCGATTCTTAGTTTCACATCATAAACTTTTTTCCAGTTCAAAAAGTTTTTGTTTCGTATAAAACAGCTTTTTAAGCTTTAGCTTCGGCTAACGCTACTCATGCTGTATCTCCCGCTCTGATTGGTCAGAACGGTCACATGTGAGCTTTCGGCTTGTTTCAGATTCACTCAGCTTGAACTTGTTCCGCTCCTCGTGCAAAGAATTATGAGGGAAACACAACTGCGCATGTTCCATAGCCTGTAGCGCAGCTAGCAAAAGGCTAAAGCTAACGGCCATGATGGTCACAAACACCAGTGAGCAACAGCCTTTGACGCACAGCACCCGCCATCTTTGATCACCGGGAATTGGTTTTAACCCATCACAGAATTCTTTCTTAATAAGACTTACAGTACATTTTGATATATTTCCATTCCAGGGTCTCAAACTCAAATGAAGCTGAGGCAAAAATGATCGAAGTCAAAGGTGGTCAAGAGCCGTGTTTTAATATAAAGCTCTGACTGTTATACAACATATAAAATATGTTCACAATCGTTCCTTTATATTGTTTTCTATTACATATGCCTCTATGTGACTAAAGAAAAAGTGATTAAAAGTTGATAACTAGGGCCATGTACTTTGTTGTTTCTCCAGGTAATTCTAGATTTTTCAGACACTAGTGTTGTAACAATAAACACAATATGCTGTTGAGTACAGATGCAGTTTATTGGCCATAATCAATACTAATCAGAAATCAATCTGAGGGCCACATGAAATCATCCAAAGGGCTGCATTTGGCCCCTGAGCCGCCAGTTTGAGCCTCCTGCAGTAAAGCATTAAGAATGAATAAAACAGAGCAAATTACATACAATGTGTCCATCTTTTTCCATCCCTGAAGCTATTGTTCTATTAATAATATAATAGTATACGTATAGTTTTACTTGCTATACTTATTCCCTTTGTGCATGCCCTTATACTTTATATTATATTTTATTTTTAAAGTATTTTTTTTATCATAGCTAATATGTTTCTTTTTATACTCTTATTTTATTAATGTTATATGTTGAACATTAACATCGAGGGAAGTTCCTAGTTTGTGAATTTTGTTGTTCACTGACAAAGGCAATAAAATCTTCTGATTCTAGTAATACAGTTTGTTCATAATATTAATAAAACCATTTTATTTTCATAATATCAGGGTTGTTCGTTTTACAAAATGTATTTTTACTTAAGGTGCACTGCGCAACCTTTTGACCAAAAATGAACTTGAATAAATGCATATTTTTCACAATTTAGACAAAATTATTATTATTAATCTGCGTTTTTAGTTTGAGCGAGCTTGCATGGTCACAAAATAGTTTACTATTTGGTTTGGAGGAGCCTGAACACGACTGTTTCTGCAGAAAAACTGCTCCTTTAGCAGATTTTTTTTTCCATATTATGGCATAAAATGTATTAAAGGTGGGGTAGCTGATTTTCACAATGAATCTGACAACTTCCTTATAAATCCTTCAACATATACTTAATATCGACATGTATTCATTTTTGTTGCATTTATGGCTTATAAACTTCTTTTTATAAACAACAAAGTGAAACTGGAGTGACCGCCCAAGATCAGCCAATCAGAGCGCAGCATTCAGCTCCTGATTAGAACTAAAATTCTTTATCATTCAGTTCAGACAGTACTCAGAGGTCTCATACAAGTGCTGTATTTACTATATACTTTTTAGTAAAAAGCACAAAATTGACTAATTTACAGCTACAAAAGTTAGCTACCCCACCTTTAATCTCCTTTTACAAAGTCCCAAAGTATAGTTGTAACTTTCTAATTCTGCTGAGCTGTGTAGATGACTTTTCACCTCCAGAAAGTTACACAATACACCTTTAAATATGACAATGTGTGTTTTATTGTATGTTTCTTCTGTTATTTTGTAATAAACTTGATTAATTGATTGATTGATTGAACTACTTTATTGAGATGTTTGTAATCTGTTTCTTTCACATTTCTCACAAAATAAGAGACTCTAAAATCGAAGTGCTGTTGTTGTTTATCTGCTTTTCTTCCACTGTTTACTTGAGTTTCTCTTTTTACACATCACACACAAACTCAATACTCAGCAGGAGTCGTGATTATTTGTATTTATTATCAAACTGCAGCTGCTTTTTCCTGCTTTAGTTGTGCTTTGACTCTTACATTAAAAACTGTAACGTGTCTCCATTGACTCTTGTACATTTTTACCACTCACTGCTGACACACAATGCTGCAGAACCTCTACTGGAACATCACTAACTCAAGCTCTCTCCTCCAGTATGTGTCATTCCTGTATAAACCCTGTGATTCAGTTTGTGTTGGACTCTTCCATGTTCTCCCCCCTCTCCTCTCTCCTGCTGTAATGGTACGATCCACTTTTCCGGGACTTGCCCAGTGTTTTCTGTGAGAGTGACTTTTTGGGTCTAAGCTGCCACAAGTAAGTCTTACATTACGATCATGTTTGCATTACTGTTTTGTTGCTAAGCTTGTTTATCTGTTCACCAAATACATTGATCGTTTATTGTTTAGTTAAAGACAAAGAACAAAGAACAGACTTATAAAGAAGCATGTTTTTGTGATTACTTGTCAATTGTGTTGAATAAAATATGCGTCATTACATGAAGTGGGATTGCCTGGCCACAAAATGGATGAACGTTTGTCTCTTCCTGTTTGTTTCAAGAGACAAGCTGCTGTATATTTTAACATTACGGCATAAAACAAAGAATGGTTTAAACTTTCTTTATATTGAAATGTGTAGTTGACTTTTCACCTTCAAAAAGTCACACGGTGTCACTTTGATTGCAATCTAGGAGGCGCATTTTATCTAATTTGCACATATAGTATTTCTTGTATTGGATTCGATTACTTATAACTTTAGTTATATATTTACAAAGTGATTTCTGTCAAATATGCCTTTGGTTAGACAAACAAAGTGTGTCTTCCTGTTCAAACTGCACCATGCTGCATTCATGTGCTCTTGGAAACTAGGAAGTCCCGAGCTCCGACTGGGAAAATTGTGTTTGAACACTGCTCGGGTCGGAATTTCAGCTCGGAAACTTGTCTGGAAGTGTTGGACAAAGGCAGGACTGCATGAGACTGGAGCAAAGACTGACTTAAAATGAAATAGATTTAGTTTTATATCACACACAGTGTTCTCCTTCACCAGTAAAACACATTTAAAACCTTAACACAGACTAAATGAGTTTACATCAATGCAACTTTACAGGTTTTCTCTGAAAACATTTTTTTATCGACCTTTTACCAACAAGAAAAGGCACAGTTCCTCAATAAGTTCATGAGTTACAACAATAAAAGTTTCCAGTAGCACTTTATAATACCGCTCGCTAATTACGGGGGTACTTACTGGTACTTCTGGTGGTATTACCAGTGGTACTTGTAGTGGTACTTATAGTCACAAGTACTGGTAACTAAAGTAACAGTTACTGGTATGTTTAGTATTAATTATAGTGATAGTTACTAGTACTTAATTGATGGTTACTGGTACTTTTGTGGTACTCTTGGAGTGATAATAATAGGGATTATGGTGGTATCATTTGTACTAATTATTGGTACTTATACGGGTATCTTAATTTTGTACTTGGTGGGCAATCTAATACAAAGAGACACCTCTTTATTTTGCTTACAGCCACAACAGATATGAAACATATATAAACAATTTACAAGATGTTCGTCTACAAACCCAAAAACAAAACATTTACATACTACAGCTGGTTAAGCTTTAACTGGTACTTAATGTATTGAGCACTAGCTAAATTACAGTAAAAGTGGGTAGTAGTTACTATAAAAAAAAAAAACACTGACAGTTGGTCTTCTTGTAAAGTGGAACACAGTGGTACTTTGCTGGTAGTTACTGCATTAATTAACTGGTAATTAACTTCAACGGCAGGTCGTATTTTAAAGTGGGACAAGGTGGTAACTCACTGGTAGTTAATTGATAGCTAACTAACACTGACAGCGGATCGTATTAATTATCACTCAAACAGTACCACAAAAGTACCAGTAACTATTGCTCAAGTACTGATAACTATCACTATAGTTAATACTAAACATACTGGTAACTGTCACTTTAGTTACCAGTACTTGCGACTCTAAGTACCACTACAATTACCACTGTAGTTACTGTTAAGTACCACTACCACCAGCAGAGTTGGCAAGTAACTAAGTATTTTTACTCAAGTACTGTACTTGAATAAAAATACTGCTGTCTAGTTTTCTAGAGTATCATGCACTTTACTTGAGTATTACAAAAACTGGTGACTTTTTACTTTTACTTCTTACATTTGTCAAGAAGTATCTGTACTTTCTACTCCCTACTTTTAAAAAAAAGTCAGTTACTTTTTAAAGTCCAGAAATACCTGTTAAAACCAGGTCAAAGCTGCTGTTGCCAAGGTATCTAACAAATGATACAAATCTGATGATTTATAATTAATTTACTGTAAAGACCCTCTCACACTTCACATCACAAATTAACTTTGTGCAATGCAAAAAAAAAATTGCATTTCTAGATTGGTTAAAATGTCTTAAAACGTAGATTTTAATCTTTATTTTTTCAATTTTTCTTCTAGTTAAAATGGTTTTACTTGATGTACCTAGATTATAAGATGTCTTTTCTGCCTTGATTCAATACATTTGTTCTTATTTCAAGTTAAAATATTTGCTGGTGAAGTAAAACATTTTTACAAATGTGAGTCAAGTCAATCTCTTAAAAAGAATCAGAAATGTCTTGCAACAAGCAAAACAAGCTGCCAAACTTCTAGTAGTAGTAGTTTTAGCAGAGACTACAGAATAACATTTGACAGTGTGATTGTACTTGAGTAAATTTACGTTTACTTTTCTACTTTTCCTCAAGTAAAGAAATTCCAGCAGGACTTTGACTTTTACCAGAGTCATTTTTACACAAGTACCTGTACTTTTACTTGAGTAGAGAACTTCAGTACTTTTGCCATCTCTGACCACCAGACGTACCAGTGAGTACCCCCGTAATTTCCTATTAACTAGCGGGCGGTATTTTAAAGTGCTACCAAGTTTCCACGTGACTTTTTCACAACTCTGCAAAGAAAATCAAGATGAAGTGATGCAAATGTTTGTTAGTGTCACTGCTCATGTGTGTTCCACAAGCTGCTGTCATGAACGCTCTGATTTTGGGAAGTCCGATCGTTACGTAGATACCTCAGAGTTTCCCAGAGACCATGAATGCAGCAATAGTGTGTACCCACCCTCTGAATTAATATATATGACATAATCAGTGGTTAAAGTGGGCCGGAACGGTCAGGAACGGCGTTCCGGCACCTTCAATGCCCTCCAAAAAAATATAAAAATAATAATAATAATAATAAATTAAAAATAACATTGTTATAATAAAACAAACACTTGCAAAATGATTATAGTAATTAAGGGATTGAGTTGTAGATGCAATGAGTTGCAGTTGCATTTATTTGTTGCTTCATTATATTTATAAGCGATCAAGTCACAGCGGGTCAGTGAAATGAACAACTGGACCCTGAACGGTACACGAGCCACTCGCTGCACAGCGCAGGGGCAACTGCTCTGTCTGTCTGAGGACAGGGCTCATCTCACAGCGGGTCGAGTGGCTCCAAAACGAAACTTTAAGGACTTTACTTTTATCAACACAGAGCTCAAAGCTAAAGGCGACGTTATGACGTGATAATCGCGCGTTCCTCGAGACAACAGGGCCGCGGAGGGCGAGCCCCTCCCGCTGGTGCTGTTTTGGACGTGAGGAAGTCTGACCGCGCGGTGCGCACCAACGATCGAGAGCGATATAAGCATCCAAATAACCGCGTGTGGTTTTACCGCGCTAAAAATGACTTATAAATTGGCACAAATATGTTAAAGCCCAGCACTGAGGGCAGAGGGACAGGAGCAGGAGCAGTGACAGGGGCAGGAGCTGTGACAGGGGCAGGAGCTGTGACAGGGCAGGAGGGACTCAAGGAGAAGAGAGGAGCTGAGGGAGTGCAGTGTACACAAGCTATTGTGATTTACAATAGCTTGTGTACACCAAATTATAGAAAAATGTCTTGTCTTATTTTTTGTGGTAGCCTATTTTTATTATAGCTATATATTTTTTTTTAATCTAGAAATAAAACCAGATAGATAGATAGACAGATAGATAGATAGATAGATAGATAGATAGATAGATAGATAGATAGATAGATAGATAGATAGATAGATAGATAGATAGATAGATAGATAGATAGATACATCATAGATAGATAGATAGATAGATAGATAGATAGATAGATAGATAGATAGATAGATAGATAGATAGATACATCATAGATAGATAGATAGATAGATAGATAGATAGATAGATAGATAGATAGATAGATAGATAGATAGATAGATAGATAGATAGTTTAACATTTTTCAAAAACTTTCTTGTTTTAGCAGCTACTACATTTGTCAGAACAAGATTAAAACTGACTGACTCTACTAAAACCCAGTTTGACACGGGCAGAGCTAAGGGATGCATCCAGGGCTGAGGCCCCCTTATTCTGGTCTCTAGTTGCCTCTTTTATTTAATTTTTATTGCCTGATGTCTTTTTATTTATGGTAAAGTCATCACATAATACGAATATCACATCTAAATCTCACCAAAATGCAGGAAATTGCATTGAATTTTTCAAAATTTTGAAGAGTGGCCTAATTCCAGCCACTCAATGTCAAGACACATTAGAGAATTTCTCACTTCTGCATCCTCCAATAGCAAATATAAGTGACAATATAAGAAAAGAAAAGACTATTTACTATTTTCAAATCCTTTTGGACTTTGTATGTTCAAAATCTTGCGTACGGCCCTGAACTTAAGATAGAGTTCCCCCACCTCCCAAATCCCACTTTAACCACTGGACATAATCGCTTACGGCACCCATTCAGAAATAAATAATATACTTATTACGTGCGCCGTTATAATTAACTACTCCTCACACAAAAATTCTACTCTGCAATATGCTGTCAACCTTTTTATATTAATGAGCAAAAGTCATAAACACAAAGCCAAATTCTGTAAATAGTAAATAATCAATCATTTGTGTGTTATTGAATAAAAAAAAAAAACATGAGGGTGACATTTCATCCGCACAAATGCACCTTTTTCACTTTGACTGCGTTTATAACCTCAATCTTTATCAAAGCTTTTTTAATTTTTCAACACAGAAAAACAGACCATTTCTTAGGGTTGATAAAGTTCCATTTTGACTAGAGAAGCTTATTCCTGCTGCAAAATGAACTAGAAGTGAGTCAGGACTTACATTAAATAAGCTACGAATTTATAATGTTTTTCAGATGGTGATTCCATGTTTAATTAATATATTAAATAGAGTAATTGTCTTTTAAAAATCTAGTAGAACCAGAGCAAAGTTTAGAAGTCTGTTGTAAAGAAAACACCTGCAAAAAGGAAAAGGGAAACACGTATTTAAGCTACGTTACTGTTTGTGCAGTATTTCAAAAATAAAAAATGTCACTGTGAAATACTGTAACTAGCAAAACATGTAAAAGTCAATAGTGACCAAGCCTTTAGTGATAAAAAAGGAAACACAACAAGCTCCTTTCTTGTGTTAACTTTGGATCAGTTTGTGGTTCTGCTGGTTTGTCAAGTTTTCAATAAAATAAATAACAGAAGTAAAAGTCCTGTCCTCACAAGACTCTGACAAACAAATCGGATTTAAATTAAAATATAGTAGTCCAGTCTTTCCTGGTTAAACAAAACTAATGATGTTCTCAAAGAAACGCAAACCTGTTAATAGCATTTGTTGTTAAGCTTAAAAGCTTCTTCTTCACATAAAAACTCTGCACTAAATCTGTTGATATGTTT
Organism: Mugilogobius chulae; assembly: GCA_038363315.1. NCBI lineage: Eukaryota > Metazoa > Chordata > Actinopteri > Gobiiformes > Gobiidae > Mugilogobius > Mugilogobius chulae. The sequence goes on along the minus strand of JBBPFD010000720.1, from coordinate 69,222 downwards.
GCAATGTGTGCTTTGTGCCTGATGTCCAAGACAAGTTTCCCCTAAGAGGAAACAATAACAGCAAATGTAATCTAGACTTTGAACTCTCTTTTATGTATTGTTTTACTTGTGCCACATGACTCTGTGTCTATGGTTGTAAACTGACGACAGAGACTCATGTTGAGCTGTAATAAACCTGTGTTTGTGTTTTTAAGGATCTGCTGCTGGTGCTTCTCCTCACATCTCCAGGCTCTGGTCTCTCTCACTCTTTTGTTTCTGTCAAAGAGAAACTCGCTCTGATCCAGGAGAAATGGCTCAGCAAACTCTGGACAAAGAAGCTCTTTCCTGCTCCATGTGTTTGGATCTACTGAAGGATCCGGTGGCTATTCCCTGTGGACACAGCTACTGCAGGAACTGTGTCCAACAGCACTGGGACCAAGAGGACGAGAAGCAGCTCTACAGCTGTCCTGAATGTCGCCAGAGCTTCAGCCCCAGGCCTGTCCTCTACAAGAATATCATGTTAGCAGGTTTAGTAGAACAGCTGAAGAAGACTGGGCTCACAGCGCCCCCTGCTGACCGCTGCTCTTCCGGCCTCAGGATGTGTCCTGTGATGTGTGCACTGGGAGGAAGCTGAAAGCTGTTCAGTCCTGTCTGCAGTGTGTGGCTTCTTACTGTGAGAGCCACCTCCAGCCTCATTATGATGCTGCAGCGTTACAGAAACACCAGCTGGTGGCGCCGTCACACAAGCTCCAGGAAAACATCTGCTCTCAACATGATGAAGTGAAGAAGATGTTCTGTCGCAGTGACCAGCAGAGCATCTGCTCTCTCTGCTGTGTGGACCAGCACAAGGGCCACGACATAGTGACGTCTGCCTCAGAGAGAGCTCAGAGACAGGCAGAGCTGCCGGCCAGGAGGCCCTGCTGCTCCAGAGCCTCCAGGACAAAGAGACAGACCTGAAGAGGCTCCAACAGGAGGCCCAGGACATCAGCCGCTCTGCCAGACAGCAGTGCAGCGCAGCAGGGACAGCTTCAGAGAGATGGCCCTTCTCCTGGAGAAAAGACGCTCTGAAGTGGAGCAGCAGATCCGCTCCCAGGAGACGACCCAACTGAGCCGAGTCCAAGAGCTCCAGGACCGACTGCAGCAGGACGTGACTGAGCTGAAGAGGAGCATCTCTGAGCTGGACACACTGGGCCTCACTCCGGATCATAACCAGTTTCTACAGCTCTACGCTTCACTGTCCACAGACACACAGAGCACAGAACCAGCCAGGATTCACACAGGGCCCGGAGCCACTTTGAGGAAGTGACCAGAGCTGTGTCAGCGCTCAAGGACAAACTGCAGCTCACTCTGAGGCCAGTCCAGGTTTTACTGTCGCCAGCAGAGCCCAAGACCAGAGACGACTTCTTACAATATTCTACACAAATCACTCTGGACCCAAACACAGCTCACAAAATTCTGTCTCTGTCTGATGGAAACAGAAGAGCAACATTTATGAATAAATATCAAGAGTATCCTGATCATCCAGACAGATTCAGTGTCTGGGAGCAGGTCCTGAGCAAAGAGAGTCTGACGGGTCGCTGTTACTGGGAGGTGGAATGGTGTGGGAGGTCAGAGGTTCATATAGCAGTTACTGAGACAAAAGAACGCTCTTATGATTATGAGTTTGGAACTACTTTAGACTCCTGGAGTTTAGACTGCAAAAAAAACATCCGTCCAGTTCAGTTTAACTCAGTGGAGTCTAAAGTCTCAGGTTCAGTCTTGTTCAGATTCGGGGTTTACCTGGACCACAGTGCAGGGGTTTGTCCTTTTACAGCGTCTCTGAAGGGAACATGAGCCTCCTCCACAGAGTCCAGACCACTTTCACTCAGCCTCTGCTCGCTGGAGTCAGGATCAGTTCGTATGAAGACACAGTATTTTTCCCTAAACTGGACTTTGAACCCTTTGAATAACCACCACAGACTTGACACAATATTGAGTTATAGTGTAGTAAAGATCATTTTTACAACTTGAAATTTGTTATGTCTATCACAGCATGTTGTCTTTTCTGTATCTTCTAAGTTCATGTTGTGTATTCTCTTATAAAAAGTTATTCCTCATTTAATGTCTGCAAATATTTCTGTTTCTTTACTACATCAATCATACTAATGTTGTTCTGTGTTTTACTTAATATTAATAACATTAATAATGTTTCACAACTCTGTAAAACAGCAAAAGTAAAGATCATGTACAATTCTGAAATCAGCAATAAAGTCATGAATCCATCTGTTTTTATCCGAGTTTTTATCTCTCTAAACACTGTCAAATTGGAAATACTGTATATCTGTCAAGTTATAAAAAAGACCAGCGAGATGGTGACCTATAGTAACAGACAAACATGTTAAGAGACCTATAGGTTATAAGTGTGCGTTAATAGACCCAGGGCTGATACAGGCTGTAGTCCAGTGTATGTCAACTTTGCTCTTTCCCGCCTAAGATTTCTGCCTAAAAAAATAATATTAAACTGTAGTAAAGTGTATTTTTGTTCACTATAACCTCGTCATCAACCTCATCATCCCCCAAAGACTCATGCATTTGACTTGCCCCAATAAGCCAACTAACAAGAAACCCTGTAGTTATCTTTCACACCTTTAATATCCTTCTTTCATATACAAATGTCCTTAACAGTTGTAACTCTGTCCTTTACTTTGACACCAACCTGCCAAGAAACTGAAACTGGAAATGAACATATTTACTGCAAATGTGCATGAAGAAGTGTTGTCCCTAAACAAATAAATAAAATATTAAGTGACACAGCATAATAAAGTGCACATTTGCATAACACTTAAGGAACAATGGTCAAATAAAAGCAACAGGACTCACAATTTTTATGCTCTGAACTTGTCTAAGAATTCTGAAAAGTTGACAACCTAGTAATTGTGTGCTTATTGCCCCCTCCTGGACAGTTAATGCTTCCTTAAGTAAATACAAATAACTGTATTAGAAACTGTATTAGATGTGTAGACAGACCTATTATATGTAGTCATTAATTGAAAAAAAAAAAAATAAAATAAAATCTGGCCCTAGCAATGTTTTTGTGAAAATATCTGGCCCTCCACTAAAACTAACTGAAGACCCCTGCTGTAGGTTATAGGTGTGTTACTTTATGACAAAATATGGTCTGTGAATGAAGAGTTTGTAGTGAATGAACATGTTTAGTGGCTCAGACTTTAGACACACAAACATTCTCTGCAGAAAAACTATACGGAAATATAGAGTCATAGTGCCACATTGCCTTCACTACATTTATTTTCACACCATTTACGTCTGAAGAAACTAAACTTAAGGACAAAGACTCATTTGCTACAGTCTGCTGTTTCAAGAACAAAGCAAGAATGATATACCAGAATATATTTGTTCTTTCTCAAACAGGCTCAAACATTCCTCTTTGAAATAGCTTATGGTCAGGCTAGTGAGGAACAGACTCTAAAGCATGTTCTAGTCAGGGTGCCCTACGAGCAATTATACTGGGGAATGTATGGACACTTGAGCACTATCCTCTCACTTCTCCTGTTTCCTTGTAAATAACATTGCACTACAGTTCATCTCTGGTCTGTTCTTTGTTATTCACTCATCTCCTGTCCCACTCCCCTCTTGGGGTGCAGGGTTGCCAGATTTTCAGAGGGCTACAAGCGTCCAAACCTTTGAAAAAAAAAAAAAAGCCCAAAACAAGCAACCTCAGCCCTTCAATAAAAAAATAACTAAAATAATCAATTAATTAGGCACGATGCATCACAGCAGAAAGAGAGTTATCAATTTTGGCAGAATTTAATGGGTATTTGATCACTAGTAAAGACTTTAAAGGTTGAAAGTATGCTAAAAGTTCATCTTTCTTTCATTTGTGAGTGTATTTCTGTAAATAAAACTTGTAAAATGTCAAAAAATCACCTTGTTCATGACGTCAAAATGCCTCAGAAGCAAGCCCAAAAAAACACAACTCACGACTATCCAAATTCACAAGCGACGTTCCAAAAAAAGAAGCCCAAAGTCGCTATAAAGAAGCGGACTTGGCAACTCTGGAGTGTAAGATGCTGCTGTTCCAGTGACGAGGGCCAAACCACTGATGACGGACCCCTCCTTCCTCCTGGACACACGCCCCACCTCCCTCTCCAGGATTAGCCTGTCCTGGTCCTGCTAGATGAGTCAGACCTCTTCTTCACTGTGGTTCTTCTACAGGTTTCTCTTTTACCCTTAGAATTTTTTTTTGCCGAAAAGGAGGGTCTAAGGACAGAAGAAGAGTCTAAGGACAGAAGGAGGGTCTAAGGACAGAAGGAGAGTCTAAGGACAGAAGGAGGGTCTAAGGACAGAAGGATGGTCTAAGGACAGAGGAGAGTCTAAGGACAGAAGGAGGGTCTAAGGACAGAAGGAGAGTCTAAGGACAGAAGGAGAGTCTAAGGACAGAAGGAGAGTCTAAGGACAGAAGGAGAGACTAAGGACAGAAGGAGGGTCTAAGGACAGAAGGAGAGTCTAAGGACAGAAGGAGGGTCTAAGGACAGAAGGAGGGTCTAAGGACAGAAGGAGAGACTAAGGACAGAAGGAGGGTCTAAGGACAGAAGGAGAGACCAAGGACAGAAGGAGAGACCAAGGACAGAAGGAGGGACTAAGGACAGAAGGAGGGTCTAGGGACAGAAGGACTAAGGACAGAAGGAGGGTCTAAGGACAGAAGGAGAGACCAAGGACAGAAGGAGGACTAAGGACAGAAGGAGGGTCTAAGGACAGAAGGAGGGTCTAAGGACAGAAGGAGGGTCTAAGGACAGAAGGAGGGTCTAAGGACAGAAGGAGGGTCTAAGGACAGAAGGAGAGTCTAAGGACAGAAGGAGGGTCTAAGGACAGAAGGAGGGACTAAGGACAGAAGGAGAGACTAAGGACAGAAGGAGGGTCTAAGGACAGAAGGAGAGACTAAGGACAGAAGGAGGGTCTAAGGACAGAAGGAGGGACTAAGGACAGAAGGAGAGTCTAAGGACAGAAGGAGAGACTAAGGACAGAAGGAGGGTCCAAGGACAGAAGGAGGGTCTAAGGACAGAAGGAGGGTCTAAGGACAGAAGGAGGGACTAAGGACAGAAGGAGAGTCTAAGGACAGAAGGAGAGACTAAGGACAGAAGGAGGTCAAGGACAGAAGGAGGGTCTAAGGACAGAAGGAGAGTCTAAGGACAGAAGGAGGGTCTAAGGACAGAAGGAGAGTCTAAGGACAGAAGGAGAGTCTAAGGACAGAAGGAGAGTCTAAGGACAGAAGGAGGGTCTAAGGACAGAAGGAGAGTCTAAGGACAGAAGGAGGGTCTAAGGACAGAAGGAGAGTCTAAGGACAGAAGGAGAGACTAAGGACAGAAGGAGGGACTAAGGACAGAAGGAGAGTCTAAGGACAGAGGAGAGTCTAAGGACAGAAGGAGGGTCTAAGGACAGAAGGAGAGTCTAAGGACAGAAGGAGGATCTAAGGACATTTGCTTGGCTTAAAAAAAAAAAAAATGATTTGATATTAGCTCTATTCTGACCCAGGGAATGTGTCTTTGGGACTTATGTTTAAAACCCCTGTGATGTAGTTTGTTTTAGACTCTTCCATGTCTCCCCGCTTAAATGGTACGATCCACTTTGTCAGGACCTGCTTAACCTGGGTGTTCTGCCCAGTCTTACCTGAGAGAGTGTGATTTATAGCTGTCTTTAACACGCTCATCTAAACCAAAAGTAAGTTTCAACTGTGTTAATATTTGGATTTATACTATATTATCGATATTTAATGTCTATTGTACCAAGCATTTATTGTTTAAAGGCAAAACGTCTAACTTTTGATTAAAAAAAATGGGTTTGCATGCACAAAAGAAGCCAAAACATTATTATTCCCTTTAAGAATTGTTGATCGACTTTTGCCATGAAGCATCCAGTTTTTCACGATGTGTAATTACTGCAAATTTCTTTCGTTGTAACTTTATTTACAAAGCAATACTCGTCGAACATGCCTTTGGTTAGACGTCAGCGTTTTCCTTCCTGTTCAAACTCGCCTGGATTATTTTTGCACGCTGTGAATTACAAATTGTAAAAGACAAAACAAAGACAGGGAATTTCTGAGGGTTGACAAAGCTCCATTTTGATGAGAAAAACGTATTCTTGCAGCTAATAGCACGCTTTACAGTTTACGTCACAAATCCGGACAAACAAATCGGTGTTATGCCGAAAAATGCATCCCCTCCTCACGGGAACGCATAAACTCTTGAAAACTGGAATTTGTGAATATTAAACTTCACATGACGACTTTATATCTTATGTGGTACAACATTTTGTGTTAATAAACTTAAAATTATGATTGAGACGTGTTTTATAGTCGTTACCTCACTAGTTCAACCCAGTCTCACTAAAAATACGTACTAGAATTACGTTTTTGCAAATTCAAGATACGGGCCACATACAGTACGTGGACGCACCATATCTGTACGCATATTTATAATATACTGTATAACAAAATAGCTGGGCCTATAGTCATAGTGAACTATGGGAAGGAAAATGTTGTTTATAAGGTTAATTATCGCTAATGATAGGTCAATTTGTTTTTGTTTGAGACACTCCTAACGTGGATTGCCGTGTTTATGAAAATGTAAAATGTATATGTACAATTAAGCGAGTGTTATTAGTCTTTGTTTACGTGTATTGCCACGTTAGTGGAAAATGTAAAATGAATACGTAAAATTTCAGTGAAAGACTTCATTGAAAAATTTAGTATATTAATGTTTGTGTTACGTGGATTATCAACGTTTTTGCGGCTCATTGGTGCTCGCAAAAAACTAATTTAAGTTGTTAAAATTGTACATTTAAAATTTTGTAATCCAGATTACGTTTTGGGGGTCAAAATACGTAAGAAAATGACAAATTTTAAATTGCAAAAACATAATTCTAGTACGTATTTTTAATGAGACTGGGTTTGCAACCGTCTCATGTTCCGATGGTAACGATGTGCTTTCGTTTAGGCTTTCCTCTGTTAAAAGCCGTTTCCTTCCAGGCTTGGGTGGGCAGGCTGTTTAGTTGGGACGTTCTGTTGGGGTCCTTCTCTTGCACCGCTGCTTCTTCCAAAGCTCACAGTCTGTTAGCGTTGCTAGTTCTGGTTCGTCAGCCTCGATCTAGGGCCTTTCCCACCGTCAAAGTGCAGCAAACAAATGTACGTGTTTCTAGTTATCCTCTCCACACTTTGGAAATCTGCCCGACCACAAAAACACTGCCATCGTCTTTACCTTGGCCTGCTCTCTTTCCCACTGTGTCATGTTGTTGCAGAAACAGGATGAAAACGGTTCCCTCTGGCAGCCGCTCAGGATATCTTAAGTCCGATGTGCATAGTCCCCAACAGCAGTGTTTTGTGCCTCCTCGATTAATCAGAATTTGGTTGCTCACAAGCATCTACGCCGCGTTTGGGTTTGTCTGTCCAAAATTGCACCCACAATGCTTTGCAGCGTGACGTCACAATCTATCTTTAGAAACTGGGGAAAGCACTATTGAACTAGAAGTGAGTCAAGACTTATAAAGTAAGCTACGAATGTAAAAAAAAATTCTAAATGTGCAATGGAGATTTAAAATATTTAAAGTTTACAAGTCAGTGTAAAAAAAGAAAAAAATGCAAATAGAAAAAAGGAACTCTCGTATAAATCAAAAATGTAATTGTGAAACAATTAGGTTTTCAATAAAATAAGTAAAGAAGTAAATGTCCTTATTTACTGCCCCATTTTCCATAAGGGATGAAATATTTGAACATTGAATTGTAAATTTTGTACATTACACTTATATTTGAACTAAAGTTGCTTCAGTGTGAATCTGATTTAAACTAAACAAAGTCTAAAAAGACAATTTGAATACATGGTCTTTCCTGGTTAAACAAAGGCAAATTTTGTTCTCATAGAATGCAAATATACTATTTGCATTTGTTGTTAAGTTTAAAGGCCTCCTCACATAAAAAACTCGCACTAATTCTTTAGACTTTGGACTCTATTTCATGAATTGTTTTGCTTGTGCCACATGACCCTGTATCTATGGTGTTAAAGTGTCAACAGAGATTCAAATTGAGTAATGAAATCGTGTTTGTGTCTTTAAGGATCTGCTGCTGGTGCTTCTCCTCACATCTCCAGGCTCTGGTCTCTCTCATTCTTCAGTTTCTGTCAAAAAGAAACTCGCTCTGATCCAGGAGAGATGGCACAGCAAACTCTGGACAAAGAAGCTCTTTCCTGCTCCATGTGTTTGGATCTACTGAAGGATCCGGTGACTATTCCCTGTGGACACAGCTACTGCAGGAACTGTGTCCAACAGCACTGGGACCAAGAGGACGAGAAGCAGCTCTACAGCTGTCCTGAATGTCGCCAGAGCTTCAGCCCCAGGCCTGTCCTCATCAAGAACATCCTTGTAGCAGGTTTAGTAGAACAGCTGAAGAAGACTGGGCTCACAGCGCCCCCTGCTGACCGCTGCTCTGCCGGGCCTCAGGATGTGTCCTGTGATGTTTGCACTGGGAGGAAGCTGAAAGCTGTTCAGTCCTGTCTGCAGTGTGTGGCTTCTTACTGTGAGAGCCACCTCCAGCCTCATTATGATGCTGCAGCTTTAAAGAAACACCAGCTGGTGGCGCCGTCACACAAGCTCCAGGAAACATCTGCTCTCAACACGATGAAGTGAAGAAGATGTTCTGTCGCAGTGACCAGCAGAGCATCTGCTCTCTCTGCTGTGTGGACCAGCACAAGGGCCACGACACAGTGACGTCTGCCTCAGAGAGAGCTCAGAGACAGGCAGAGCTGCCGGCCAGGAGGGCCCTGCTGCTCCAGAGCCTCCAGGACAAAGAGACAGACCTGAAGAGGCTCCAACAGGAGGCCCAGGACATCAGCCGCTCTGCCCAGACAGCAGTGCAGCGCAGCAGGGACAGCTTCAGAGAGATGGCCCTTCTCCTGGAGAAAAGACGCTCTGAAGTGGAGCAGCAGATCCGCTCCCAGGAGACGACCCAACTGAGCCGAGTCCAAGAGCTCCAGGACCAACTGCAGCAGGACGTGACTGAGCTGAAGAGGAGCATCTCTGAGCTGGACACACTGGGCCTCACTCCGGATCATAACCAGTTTCTACAGCTCTACGCTTCACTGTCCACAGACACACAGAGCACAGAACCAGCCAGGATTCACACAGGGCCCCGGAGCCACTTTGAGGAAGTGACCAGAGCTGTGTCAGCGCTCAGGGACAAACTGCAGCTCACTCTGAGGCCAGTCCAGGTTTTACTGTCGCCAGCTGAGCCCAAGACTAGAGACGACTTCTTACAATATTCTACACAAATCACTCTGGACCCAGACACAGCTCACACACTTCTGTCTCTGTCTGATGGAAACAGAAGAGTAACAGTTATGGGAGAAGATCAGAAGTATCCTGATCATCCAGACAGAATCAGTGGCAGTATTCAGGTCCTGAGCAGAGAGAGTCTGACAGGCCGGTGTTACTGGGAGGTGGAGTGGTGTGGGAGGTCAGAGTTTTATATTACAGTTTCATGCAGAGATTTAGCGAGAATTGAGTTAGGAAGTGCTTGTACATCCTGGGGATTAAACTGTAAAAAAAAACTCCGTCCAATTGAGTTTAACTCAGTGGAGTCTCAGATCTGGGGTTCAGTCTCGTTCAGATTCGGGGTTTACCTGGACCACAGTGCAGGGGTTTTGGCCTTTTACAGCGTCTCTGAAGGGAACATGAGCCTCCTCCATAGAGTCCAGACCACTTTCACTAAACCTCTGCTCGCTGGAGTCGGGTTTTACATGGCGAAGGATATATATGGTCATATCTCTGGTCACATTGGAGACAGTGTCCATTTCCCTAAACTTACATAGGTTAAAAAAAGTTTCATCTAAAAAGAATGAGAACCACTGCTTAACTTTAAACAAATGTCTGGACTCTTTTTGAAGCTGAGGCTCTGTAGTTTTAGCCTCTGATGACTGACTGAAAGTGAAAACAAGCTCTGCACAAAAGATTTTAAAGTTTGCTTAAATGTTCTTGGGTAAAAACGTCAAGCCTGTTTTGACAGTTTTGACAATGAGCCCTTTTCACAGAGCAGCAGCTAGGCTAGTTTTGGTTTTCCAAATAACTATAGATAATTCCTTTTTGTTCTATTTATTCCTTATGGAGAATGTGCCAAAGATGCGCCAAAATTAATCAATATTCAAAAATCACAAAGTCGAGTGGATTGCCACAAGATAATCACTGCAGCGAGTTCAGAGCTCGACTTACTTTACCGGGGAAAGTGTGTTTATAAAAGTGAGTTTTTGGTGGAATGCCTGGCTGATAGTTTTTTTTGTTATTTTAACATTAATAACTAAATATGAATCAGCATTAACTTTAGCTTTGAGACACAAACAGCACATTCACTGTAAAAAAATAAGGCAGTTTAACTCTAAAAGGTAAGCGCATTTTTTGCCTAAAGGTGCTTACCCACCGGAGGCGTCAATTCGCGCTGCAGTAGCCACTTGATTATTGGAAATTGGTCGTGTTTCACGCGCGACCAATTTGTAGCTCTCAAACGGCGGTGTGTACATGCAGCCACAGTATCTGTGACTCTCTATTCGAACGTAGTTTAAAGTCTGCTGTCAAGTGGTCAAGTGGATAATGCATTGGACTTTAGAGTTTGACTCCAGGCAGCTGTTAAAGGCATTTGTATCTGTAGCAAATATTCAAATTTCATACTTTAAGAATTGTACTTTCTATACAAGCACATTATAGGAGTTTTTAGATCTCCTTGAGGGTTTTAACTTAAAACAGCATGTCACAGGTGTTACTCAAATTAAGGGTCATACACTTGATCTTGTCCTGACGTATAATCTGCACATCGAAAATGTTTCTGTTGGTGATGCAGTAGTCTCTGATCACTGTCCAATTGTGTTTGACATTTTGCTGAAAAACGTAAATCCTCTGCCTCCTGTGCGTTTTTGCCGCTCCCTTAAACCTGACACAGATCGTTTCTCCACTCTATTTACCACACATATGAATAGTGTCGCTGCTGTATTGGACACAGAAGAGTTAATGACTCATTTTCAAGCGGCATGTTGTGGCGCTTTGGACAGCGTGGCCCCGCGCAAAGCCGTGCGTGTAGAAGGGCGGAGCGCAAGTGGAAATCAGACAGGCTGCATGTGTCTCATGACATTTTAAAAAAATAGCTGGCGAACCTATCAAAGAGTGGTCAATGCTGAAAAAACGAAGTATCTTTCAAACGTGGTGTCTAGTAATGTGAAGAATCCTCGTGTTCTTTTTAAAACCATCGGTGCTGTTCTTAATCCTGCTCAGCTCGCTGCCATAGACCACTCAGCTGATGTTTGTAACATCTTTCTTTTGTCTTTTACTGACAAAGTTGCCAATATTAGAGCTAACATTGTGACGTCCCTGCCAAATCCTGCACCAGACTTGGTCTGCTCACATATGCTTTTAACTTTGAGCCTGTATCCATGAATGATCTTTCAGATCTGGTCAGTAAACTCAAACTGTCATCTTGTTTAACTGACCCTGTCCCGCCTCGTCTTTTAAGGAGGCGTGGACCACAATTAGCTTTAGTGTCCAAAAATGTATTAACAGTAGCCTTGCTTCTGGTGTTGTTCCTTTGTTTTGTAAAGAAGCTGTGATTGAGCCCCTTTTGAAAAAACCTGGTCTGGACACATCAATTGTCTCCAATTATAGGCCTATTTCCAAGCTTCCTCTTATAGCCAAGATTTTGGAGAAATGTGTCCTTTTGCAGCTGCAGTCTTTTTTAGAAGCACGTGGCACAGAACATCTTCATGACACCATTTTAGTGCTTTTAGACTTGACTGCTGCTTTCGACACAGTTGACCACGCAACTCTTTTAAATCGTTTGGAAAACTGTGTAGGTGTCAGGGGGACCGCCCTAGAGTGGTTCAGGTCTTACCTCAGTGGGAGGTGCTGCTCAGTCAGACTGGGGGATTCCACCTCATCCACTGCTCCTTTAAACTGTGGAGTCCCCCAGGGTTCAATTCTCGCACCTGTTTTTTTTGCCCTGTACCTCCTCCCACTGAGTGAAATCTTTAAAAAGCATGGCATTTTATTAGGGGTGTAACGATTCACCTAAATATTCGAAGTATCGATACACAGCCCTTACGATCCGCTACATCGATCGGCGTTCTACTAGTTATCCTCAATCCCACCCACACATCGATGCAACTTTGAATCGCTTCGAATCTAAGCCCAAAGAATCGGTTTAAACATAAACCATACAGACAAACGGCATTCTTAGTAGTGTGTTTTTCACATAAATGTTTCATTAAATGCGCTTTTAATACGCTGGTTCTCTGCGCCGCGTCATCATCGTTTCACATGGAATCTACTCCCGGACGGCAACGCAGCTGTACTGCCTAGCGGAGGAGACAGACAGCGCTGTATTCAAACCATCCCGCGGGCACGGGTCCCGGTGCACATGGATGAGAGAGAGCGCGGACAGCGGAAGCAACGTTACGAGGGACAAGGCCGCGGAGGTGACGCCAAACCGGACCACGGAGGTAACGCTGCGAAATGACTCGAGCTTGAAAAGAACCAGACGAGCTGCAAACGCGCACCCAGAGCTGCGACGCCACACTTATGTTTATAAAACAGACCAGCGCCTTTGTGTAGGCTTATGACTCTGCTGCCAATCTGTCACATTTGGACATATGTGGTACTTGAGACGCGACATCAACGTGCTTTGGATCAAAACTCTGTGCTGCAGATGTTTGTGGATTTAACACAAATCTGCTGTCACCAACCTTGGCGTCACTTTTGACAATGATTTTAGACTTGACAAACACGTGAAACAGTTGTAAAGTCTGGCTTTTATCACTTGCGGCTTTTATCCAAAGTTAAACCTTTTTTATCTTTTAAATCTTTTGAACAGGTTGTGCACGCTTTTATCTCTTCTCGTTTAGAACACTGTAAAGCACTTTTTAACGGCATCAGCCAACACGCTCTTTCCCGCTTACAGCTGGTCCAAAATTCTGCAGCGCGTCTTTTAACCGGCACCAAAAAACGAGAGCACATCACTCCGATTTTAGCGTCGTTGCTCTGGCTTCCCGTTCGTTTTAGGGTTGATTTTAAGATTTTATTGTTTGTTTTTAAAGCTCTGAATGGACTGGCTCCTCTTTACATCTCTGACCTCATCCAGATTTACTCCCCGGCGCGCGCTCTGAGGTCAGAGAGCCAGCTCCAGCTCGTGGTGCCTAAGACGAGACTTAAAACCAGAGGAGACAGAGCGTTCGCTGTAGCTGGTCCTAGGCTCTGGAACGCTCTGCCCCTCCACGTACCTCCGGCTTTTAACACCGACTGAGTTGTGTGGTCCTCTGTGTTCTTTTTTATTTTTATTTTATTCAGTTTTTATTTGTTTTTATTTATCTGACTAAGTGTTTTATGTTTTTATTTATTTGTTTTATGTTTTTATTTGGATGTATCTTAGTTGACTGTATGTTTTGCTTTTATTTGTGCAGCACTTTGGAAACTGTTTGTTTGTGAAATGTGCTATATAAATAAAGTGGATTTGGATTTGGATATATTATCGTTTTAAAACGCAAAAACAAACACTGTCTTCATTTAAGTGCAGAAAAGAAATAGCTATCATTAAAGCCGTAGTACTGGTCGTTTTGAACCACTGTCACTTTGCTTGCGCATGGACGCCCGTCCGCACGCATGGCCTGTGCACATAGGAGGCGATGAACCTGAAATCCCATTCATGTGTATGTGTCTGTCATGTGCCGTCAATCAGAACAACGAAATGACAGCCGCACTCGCTCCAGCTGGATTTCTTTTAACTGGAGCAACGCGAATAGAGAGAGGCTTCATTTGACAAAGTTAACAAGGAGACAGAGGTGTTTTGGGCTGATCCCAAGATTGTCAATGTCTGCACGGGTCTTCAAGCTGTAGTACTGGTCGTTAATCCAGTGTCACTTTGCTCTTCACATGCTCGCGCCGGTCGTAATAGACGCTCCGCGCTGCTCTGGTTGCGCGTAATTGCGCCTTCTCTCTCCTTCTCTCTCTCCCTCCCACTCTTTCTTTCTCCTCCTCTTCTTCTTCTCTCTCTTCCCTCTCTTACTCTCACCTTCTGTCTAATCTCCCTCACTCCACTTTCCTCTCTCGCTCTCTCTCTTTCTCTCGCTCTCTCTTTCTTATAACTTAAAAGTTTAAGTTGAAAGTCTTTGACTCACATCGTCAAGTTACATCAACATAAAGATTTAAGTTAAATTTAAGTTAATTTAACGTTTTAGCCTTATGACTTTTTACAGTGTTTTTTAAACACATGGGTTTTCTCTGGTGAAATATTTACCTCGCAGGTGAACCTCTGAATATGCTGCAAATGATTATCTGGCTGTAGCTTGTGTCCGTTTTGTGTCAATTAAAAATGTAATTGATTAATCTTGTTTCAGCTAACTCTCCATTGAAAATGAATAGGACAAGAATGAACTATCTTAGGTATTTCAGACCGGATTGTGATTCATCCCAGAACTTACGCAAACCTTATTTATACAACACTTGGCACTGGGGCTGCACAGTGAATCAAAATTAAATCTCCATTTTATTAAACATAATCAGCAAATTGTGCAAAGTATAGCCTATATAAATACAAATAAATCATTAATTTCTATCTAAATGCTATTTGTAAATCTAATCCCAATACTGGTCAGAAATATCACAGTTAAATATTTTATGATTGTGCAGCTCTGTTTGGTATAATAATGGTTCAGACGACTGTTTTTTGGTTCTCACTGTAAATCTAAACTGTAAACTGTATATCTACATAGTTTGCAAGAGGAAATCATATTTTTTTTACTCTATAACTTGTGTTTTTGTTTTAACTCCAATATAAACCAAGACTGCACAGTTGTACTATTTTTGCTCTATGTGTTTTGTCTGAAATAAAAAGTAATAAAGTCATGAATCCACCTGTTTTCATGTGATTTTTTTTTTTTTTTTTTTTTTTTTCCCTTAAAAACACATAGAAAAACAAATAATGAATCTGTGAATGTAAAGTACAGTCATGTTAAAGTCGGGGTAACAATGATATAAATGCAATAATTTGTGAACAAATTAGACCACAGAGTTCTGTCTGAATTGAATAATAAAGTTTTTTTATTATTAGGAGCCAAATGCAGCTCTCTGATTGGCTGAGTTTGGGTGGTCCTCTCCAGTTTCGCTGTGTTGTTTGTTAAAAGATGTTTATTTACCAGAATTGCAACCAAAAATAAATACATGTCAGTATTAACCAGGTGTCGAAGGATTTATGAGAGAAAGTTGTCAGATTTAAAACCTAAACTATGTTTTCTGTGTAAAAATCAACGAACAGACCAGCACATGTAATTTAAAATTTAAATGTGTATACAGTGTATTATTTTTAATTTCATTAAAAATGTTTTACTTAAAGTGCATGAGTTTATAAAGCACCTCTGCTGCAACAATAAACAGATGTTTTTGGAAACTATAAAATTAAACTGCTTTGTTCTTATTAACTCTTTCACTGTCAGTCCTGTTCTCTTCCCTGTCAGGCCTTTTTGCTCATTTTAAACAATATTCACAGCTCCATAAAAACACTTTGTGCAACTGGAATCATGACATGTTGTACATTAAATGAGACCTACAAGTGTCTACTTTCATTTAACAAAAGAAGTGTTGTTCGTACATGAATCTGTTCCCTTTTTATAGACATTTGAAATTCCTTGTTTTCATTCCATTTCAGCGTTTGAGAAAATTTCCTTTTTCTAAATTAAACCTCGTGTCAGTGTTGTTTTCCTCTGTTCTACTTTTTGGTGAAAGAACCTGAGCCACTACAATGAAACAATGTCTTTAGGTTTACATGATTAAAACAACGAGGACGGGTGTCTTTTTCATCTTTAAAGCAACAGACGCTGTGTTTCTGATGCAGATTCTCTAGATTCAGCCTCTTTCATGGAGCAGAGATTATATTGAATAAATCCAGTAGTTTGACTTCCTCTGACACTTTGAAGAGGAAGTTTCTAGACTCGCTGCATGTGTCGTTCTCCTCAGAGTCCTAGTCCAGGAGGATCGACTTTTCTTCATTTTAAAGATCAAATATCTGCTCTAAACTTACCCAACAAAAGCCTCAGATGTTGCACAAAACCGAGCGCTCATTGCACATAAACTGTATTTTCTCTGAAGTTGTAAAAATTGTAAAAAGCAGAGAACGTTTTGGTGAGACTTTTCTGCACCGAGCATGAACATGGGTTTAGACCTGACCCATCCGAGCCCGTGGGTCTGCGTGTTGACCATGGATTACAACCCGAGCGTTAGTACGCCATCATTGTTGAATGAATGAATGAAAGAATTTATTTTGGTTGTATAACATTGTCAACATGTATATGTTCAGCAAACATAATCAACCGAAAAGGTGTAGGCTGAAGCTTAAGCTTATTACACCTACCCTTCTTACAGCGTCACATATCTACCCTCAAACTCAAAACACATTGTTATACATATTGTTTTTTTTTGTTCAGCATTATGTGGTCAATAAATGTGCCAAATTTCAAGTCTTCATGATAAAGTACAGGGTAGTAAAGTTATGGTAACATGCTAGCAGATAGAGGTGTGTCTTCATAGGCTTTTTTGTTCAGTATGAGAAGGAGAAAGTGTGTCCCAAGTTTCAGTTTTCCAGGACAAAGTTCAGATTTTCACCATACATGTTCTCTCCATTGTCTAACAATGCCTATTTTTGCATTGCCATGGCAACACGTTTGCACATAATAGTATGTTGTCATTGGGTTTTTGTTAGAAATGGTAAGTAGGATGTTTGTGCCAAATGTCATTTGTCTACAACAAACTACATTTTGGGTTTCTATTGAAAAATTCCAGGTGGCAGCTTCTGAAGTCTGATGGACTCGGTGCAGTTTTTAGACTAAAATGGTCAAAGAGTGAACTGGCAACTCAGGCAGTTTTCTGCAGCACCATTTTGTGGTGGAGGTGCCAAACTACCTTTCATACTTTTTCAGTAGGGTTCATTTCTTAGAGCCATTCACAATTTTATGTGACAAACAAATTATTTTTGACTTGTAGACAGCAGTGGCAAGTAACTAATTATTTTCACTCAAGTACTGTACTTAAGCAGTTGTTTTTTTCTTACCTGTACTTTAGTTCAGTACAAGAAAATCTGGCCAAATCTGGTGACTTTTACTTCTTCCATTTTTTACAAAATGTATGTACTTTCTACTCCCTACAATTGAAAAACAGGTGAGTTTTTTCTCTCTTAAAGTCAGTGCAGACCTGCAGCGCTGTCTTATGTAGAGACTTAACAATTGAAAAATCTCCCAAACTGTCAAATTTATAACAATTCCCCATTTTCCACATGATTAAATAACATTTTGATACAAGTGTCTAACTGTGAAGCCAATTTTACACTACGATGCAGCAACACATTAAGTACATTTTTAGTGTTTTACTTTTACTCAAGTGCATGAGTTTCAGCAGAACTTTGACTTTTACCAGAGTTATTTTTCAGACAATTAATTGTACTTTTACTTAAGTAGTGAACTTTATCACTTTTGCCATCTCTGCCTGTAGAATATTATTGTCACCACGGGCGTAATTTACGGGGGGGTTAGGGAGGTCATGACCCCCCCAATATTTGGAGACACTTATTTTAACCCCACCAATATTTCGATCGTATTTGATTGACGGTATATAATTTTAAGTGTCGCGCTTCGATTATATGTCGTTTTATTTTATTTTTCACTCTCCTAATTTTTCTTTACTGTTTCTTGATATTTAATTCTTGTCTGAACCGGGCCCTATTATCAGCCGGTCCTGGATGTGCCCATGTCGATGACCTTGCACTCATTCCGACCCAACTGTTCAGTCTGTCAGTATAGCTCATGGTGTAACAGAAAACGCTGGTTTGACTGTTATTAGGAAGAGAGCAAGCTAAAATCAATAACGATAACCATACAGATCTGTAACAAACAGTAGCGTTTCCTCAGATATGCAAATGAGCTCCACCTCTTCAGTTTGTCGTTGCAGTTGTCATTCTAATATACGATTATTTTAATATCTTTACTGTTTCTAACCTGACTCTTCCTACCATAACATCACCACAACCCTCTGGATTTACGTGACTGTAGATTTTCTGAGCTATAGTGCTTATAAATGTGCTTTTGTGTGTTAAATGAGCAAAGCGGAAAGCAGAGCAGAGAGCAGAAAAATTAACCAATCAGATGCTTCCACGTCACGGCAGCGTCAGAGAAGTCAGAGGTGAGAGGGGAAATCAGCGAGAGGACTGCTGTAAACAACAAATTTGGGAGAGAGTAGTTTTACATTTAACGGAGAGAAATATGCCGGTGCGTGAACGCCTTGGACTTTTCTGGAAACGTCTACTGGACTTTATTTTACATTACATCAGTTTGTGTGGAACTTAGCATCAGGTCAAGTGTCCCAGTGGAGTTTAACTTTTCAGAAGAAATCGAACTAATCGGACTTTGTCATCGTGAGTCTGCAGCTTTGGACTAAACGTTTCACTCGTAACACGAAGGATGAAGACAGCGTAGCGGTGAGTGACAACACAGCTGCGTTAGCGTGTTTGTTTGGGCTCATACATGTGCTCACGTGTGTGCTATGCGCTCTCTGTCTGGACCGCTGCTGTGTGTGCGCTCGTGTCTGTCGGTGTGTGTGCCTTTAGCGCACTACAGGCTGACATACTTTGAATCATAAGCAGAAAAGCGATAGCAGCACCAATATTTGTGTCTTTGCATTTTGTGTTGTTGTCTTGATGTAACAATGAGACAAGCATAGCCCACACAAGAGGAGCTCATCGATGTACGCGACTGCAGGACGTACGGCAGGTATTAGGCTGCTGTTAAAACACATTTAGGCATTTGCCCCTTGATAGAATCAAGAATTCTTCTATTGACTTTAGATTTGTCAGATTTTCAGAAATATAACAGAAGTAAATGTCCTGTCCTCACATGACTCTTGACACCAGACACATGCACCAACATTATTTATTGCCTCATGTTTCTATTAGAGCTGAAATATTTGGAAAATGAATTCTGATTTTTCAACATATGTGTACATTTAGATTTAAACTGGTTTCAGTGCAAATCAACATAGTCTTTCCTGGTCAAACAAAAACATGACATTTTGAATTTTTTTTCCCAAGGGACCACAAACAGCATTTATTGTTAAGTTTAAACGCCTCCTCACATAAAAGTTCTACACCAATCCTATAGACTTTGGACTGTCTTTCATCTATTGTTTTATTTGTGCCACATGACTCTGTGTCTATGGCTGTAAGCTGTCGACAGAGATTCAAGTTGAGCTGTAATAAACCTGTGTTTGTGTTTTTAAGGATCTGCTGCTGGTGTTACTCCTCACTTCGCCTGGCTCCTCCCACTGCTCTCTCTCTCTCTCTCTCTCTCTCTCTTAAGTCTCCCCTGAGCCAAAGATAAACCCTCAGATGCTCTGATCCAGGAGAGATGGCACAGCAAACTGTGGACAAAGAAGCTCTTTCCTGCTCCATGTGTTTGGATCTACTGAAGGATCCGGTGACTATTCCCTGTGGACACAGCTACTGCAGGAACTGTGTCCAACAGCACTGGGACCAAGAGGACGAGAAGCAGCTCTACAGCTGTCCCCAATGTCGCCAGAGCTTCAGCCCCAGGCCTGTCCTCATCAAAAACATCATGTTAGCAGGTTTAGTAGAACAGCTGAAGAAGACTGGGCTCACAGCGCCCCCTGCTGACCGCTGCTATGCCGGGCCTCAGGATGTGTCCTGTGATGTGTGCACTGGGAGGAAGCTGAAAGCTGTTCAGTCCTGTCTGCAGTGTGTGGCTTCTTACTGTGAGAGCCACCTCCAGCCTCATTATGATGCTGCAGCTTTAAAGAAACACCAGCTGGTGGCGCCGTCACACAAGCTCCAGGAAAACATCTGCTCTCAACACGATGAAGTGAAGAAGATGTTCTGTCGCAGTGACCAGCAGAGCATCTGCTCTCTCTGCTGTGTGGACCAGCACAAGGGCCACGACATAGTGACGTCTGCCTCACGTCTGAGGCCAGTCCAGGTTTTACTGTCGCCAGCTGAGCCCAAGACCAGAGATGACTTCTTACAATATTACACAGAAATAACTTTGAACCAAATCACAGCTCACAAATATCTGTCTCTGTCTGATGGAAACAGAAAAGCAACAGTTATGAATAAGGATCAGAAGTATCCTGATCATCCAGACAGATTCAATGGATGGTTTCAGGTCCTGAGCAGAGAGAGTCTGACGGGCCGGTGTTACTGGGAGGTGGAGTGGTGTGGGAAGTCAGAGGTTTTTATAGCAGTTTCATACAGAGATATTCAGAGAAAAGGAAGGTCTGCTCAAGGTAAATTTGGAAATAGTAACGACTCCTGGACTTTACACTGTAAGAAAAACTTCCTTCCAGTTCAGTTTAACTCAGTGGAGTTTCAGGTCTCAGGTTTGATCTCGTTCAGAATCGGGGTTTACCTGGACCACAGTGCAGGGGTTTTGTCCTTTTATAACGTCTCTGAAGGGAACATGAACCTCCTCCACAGAGTCCAGACCACTTTCACTCAGTCTCTCTACGTTGGAGTCAGATTTTACACGGAGGAGGATTTTTTCGGAGATTTCTTTGGTGAGGTTGGAGACAGTGTCCGGTTCCCTAAACTCACATAGGTTGGGAAACAAAGTTTCACTTACATTAACATATATTTTGCTAAGCAATTTAGAAACATAGAAAAGATCTTTTGTTTTGTTTCCACTGTAAATCTAATCTGACACTGTATAGCTTGTAAGTTTTACATCAGAAACCTTGATTGAACTGTATTTTTACTCACTGTTTATAACTCTCTAACTTGTGTTTATTGACTCTTATAAAACTTATAATTAGACCACTTTGCTGCATGTGTTTTTTGTTGAAAATAAAACAATAAAGTCGTAAATCCACCTGTTGTCATGTGATTTTTGTTCTTACAAAGTACATTAGTGAGGAGAAGGGTCTAAGGACAGAAGGAGAGTCTAAGGACACAAGGAGGGTCTAAGGACAGAAGGAGGGACTAAGGACAGAAGGAGAGTCTAAGGACAGAAGGAGGGTCTAAGGACAGAAGGAGAGTCTAAGGACAGAAGGAGGGTCTAAGGACGGAAGGAGGGTCTAAGGACAGAAGGAGGGTCTAAGGACAGAAGGAGAGTCTAAGGACAGAAGGAGGGTCTAAGGACAGAAGGAAGGTCTAAGGACAGAAGGAGGGTCGAAGGACAGAAGGAGGGTCGAAGGACAGAAGGAGGGACTAAGGACAGAAGGAGAGTCTAAGGACAGAAGGAGGGACTAAGGTCAGAAGGAGAGTCTAAGGACAGAAGGAGAGATTAAGGTCAGAAGGAGGGTCTAAAGACAGAAGGAGAGTCTAAGGACAGAAGGAGAGTCTAAGGACAGAAGGAGAGATTAAGGACAGAAGGAGAGACTAAGGACAGAAGGAGGGTCTAAGGACAGAAGGAGAGTCTAAGGACAGAAGGAGGGTCTAAGGACAGAAGGAGGGTCTAAGGACAGAAGGAGGGACTAAGGACAGAAGGGGAGTCTAAGGATAGAAGGAGGGTCTAAGGACAGAAGAGAGACTAAGGTCAGAAGGAGAGTCTAAGGACAGAAGGAGGGTCAAAGGACAGAAGGAGAGTCTAAGGACAGAAGGAGAGCTAAGGACAGAAGGAGAGATTAAGGACAGAAGGAGGGTCTAAGGACAGAAGGAGAGTCTAAGGACAGAAGGAGAGTCTAAGGACAGAAGGAGGGTCTAAGGACAGAAGGAGGGTCTAAGGACAGAAGGAGAGTCTAAGGACAGAAGGAGGGTTAAGGACAGAAGGAGAGTCTAAGGACAGAAGGAGGGTCTAAGGACAGAAGGAGGGTCTAAGGACAGAAGGAGAGTCTAAGGACAGAAGGAGGGTCTAAGGACAGAAGGAGGGTCTAGGACAGAAGGAGGGTCTAAGGACAGAAGGAGAGTCTAAGGACAGAAGGAGAGTCTAAGGACAGAAGGAGAGATTAAGGACAGAAGGAGAGACTAAGGACAGAAGGAGGGTCTAAGGACAGAAGGAGAGTCTAAGGACAGAAGGAGAGTCTAAGGACAGAAGGAGGGACTAAGGACAGAAGGAGAGACTAAGGTCAGAAGGAGAGTCTAAGGACAGAAGGAGGGTCAAAGGACAGAAGGAGAGTCTAAGGACAGAAGGAGAGTCTAAGGACAGAAGGAGAGATTAAGGACAGAAGGAGAGATTAAGGACAGAAGGAGAGACTAAGGACAGAAGGAGAGTCTAAGGACTGAAGGAGAGTCTAAGGACAGAAGGAGGGTCTAAGGACAGAAGGAGAGACTAAGGTCAGAAGGAGAGACTAAGGACAGAAGGAGAGTCTAAGGACAGAAGGAGAGTCTAAGGATAGAAGGAGGTCTAAGGACAGAAGGAGAGACTAAGGTCAGAAGGAGAGTCTAAGGACAGAAGGAGGGTCAAGGACAGAAGGAGAGTCTAAGGACGAAGGAGAGTCTAAGGACAGAAGGAGAGATTAAGGACAGAAGGAGAGATTAAGGACAGAAGGAGAGACTAAGGACAGAAGGAGAGTCTAAGGACTGAAGGAGAGTCTAAGGACAGAAGGAGGGTCTAAGGACAGAAGGAGAGACTAAGGTCAGAAGGAGAGACTAAGGACAGAAGGAGAGTCTAAGGACAGAAGGTCTAAGGACAGAAGGAGGGTCTAAGGACAGAAGGAGAGTCTAAGGACAGAAGGAGAGTCTAAGACAGAAGGAGGGTCTAAGGACAGAAGGAGGGTCTAAGGACAGAAGGAGGGTCGAAGGACAGAAGGAGAGTCCAAGGACAGAGAAGGGTCTAAGGACAGAAGGAGGGTCTAAGGACAGAAGGAGAGTCTAAGGACAGAAGGAGGGTCGAAGGACAGAAGGAGGGTCTAAGGACAGAAGGAGAGTCTAAGGACAGAAGGAGGGTCGAAGGACAGAAGGAGAGTCTAAGGACAGAAGGAGGGACTAAGGACAGAAGGAGAGACTAAGGACAGAGGAGAGACTAAGGACAGAAGGAGGGACTAAGGACAGAAGGAGGGTCTAAGGACAGAAGGAGGGTCTAAGGACAGAAGGAGAGTCTAAGGACAGAAGGAGGGTCGAAGGACAGAAGGAGAGTCTAAGGACAGAAGGAGAGTCTAAGGACAGAAGGAGGGTCTAAGGACAGAAGGAGAGACTAAGGACAGAAGGAGGGTCTAAGGACAGAAGGAGGTCTAGGACAGAAGGAGGGTCTAAGGACAGAAGGAGGGTCTAAGGACAGAAAGGAGGGTCTAAGGACAGAAGGAGGGTCGAAGGACAGAAGGAGAGTCCAAGGGCAGAAGGAGGGTCTAAGGACAGAAGGAGGGTCTAAGGACAGAAGGAGAGACTAAGGACAGAAGGAGAGTCTAAGGACAGAAGGAGAGACTAAGGACAGAAGGAGAGTCTAAGGACAGAAGGAGGGACTAAGGACAGAAGAGAGACTAAGGAAGAAGGAGAGACTAAGGACAGAAGGAGGGTCTAAGGACAGAAGGAGGGTCTAAGGACAGAAGGAGGGTCTAAGGACAGAAGGAGAGTCTAAGGACAAAAGGAGAGACTAAGGACAGAAGGAGAGTCTAAGGACAGAAGGAGAGTCTAAGGACAGAAGGAGGGTCTAAGGACAGAAGGAGAGTCTAAGGACAGAAGGAGGGTCTAAGGACAGAAGGAGGGTCTAAGGACAGAAGGAGAGTCTAAGGACAGAAGGAGGGTCTAAGGACAGAAGGAGGGTCTAAGGACAGAAGGAGGGTCTAAGGACAGAAGGAGGGTCTAAGGACAGAAGGAGGGACTAAGGACAGAAGGAGGGTCTAAGGACAGAAGGAGAGTCTAAGGACAGAAGGAGGGACTAAGGACAGAAGGAGGGTCTAAGGACAGAAGGAGAGTCTAAGGACAGAAGGAGGGGACTAAGGACAGAAGGAGAGTCTAAGGACAGAAGGAGAGTCTAAGGACAGAAGGAGGGTTTAAGGACAGAAGGAGAGACTAAGGACAGAAGGAGAGTCTAAGGACAGAAGGAGGGTCTAAGGACAGAAGGAGAGTCTAAGGACAGAACGAGGGTCTAAGGACAGAAGGAGGGTCTAAGGACAGAAGGAGGGTCTAAGGACAGAAGGAGAGTCTAAGGACAAAAGGAGAGACTAAGGACAGAAGGAGAGTCTAAGGACAGAAGGAGAGTCTAAGGACAGAAGGAAGGTCTAAGGAAAGAAGGAGGTCTAGGACAGAAGAAGGGTCTAAGGACAGAAGGAAGGTCTAAGGACAGAAGGAGAGTCTAAGGACAGAAGGAGGTCTAAGGACAGAAGGAGGGACTAAGGACAGAAGGAGGGTCTAAGGACAGAAGGAGGGTCTAAGGACAGAAGGAGGGACTAAGGACAGAAGGAGGGTCTAAGGACAGAAGGAGGGACTAAGGACAGAAGGAGGGTCTAAGGACAGAAGGGTCTAAGGACAGAAGGAGAGAAGGAGGTCTAAGGACAGAAGGAGGGTCTAAGGACAGAAGGAGGTCTAAGGACAGAAGAGAGTCTAAGGACAGAAGGAGGGTCTAAGGACAGAAGGAGGGTCTAAGGACAGAAGGAGAGTCTAAGGACAGAAGGAGAGTCTAAGGACAGAAGGAGGGTCTAAGGACAGAAGGAGGGACTAAGGACAGAAAGAGTCTAAGGACAGAAGGAGGTCTAAGGACAGAAGGATAAGGACAGAAGGAGGTCTAAGGACAGAAGGAGACTAAGGACAGAAGGAGAGAAGACACTCTAAGGACTTAGAGACTAAGGACAGAAGGACCAGAAGGAGAGACTAGGACATTTGCTTGGCTTAAAAAAAAAAAAATATATATATTTGATATTAGCTCTTTTCTGAACCCAGGGAATGTGTCTTTGGGCCTTATTGTATAAAACCCCCTGTGATGTAGTTTGTTTTGGACTCTTCCATGTCGCCCCGCTTCAATGGTACAGTCCACTTTGTCAGGACCTGCTTAACCTGGGTGTTCTGCCCGTCTTACCTGAGAGAGTGTGATTTCGAGCTGGCTTTAACGTCTGCATCTAAACCCAAAGTAAGTTTTCAATTGCATTTCTACTTTATTAATGATATTTATTGTCTAGTGTACAAAGCATTTATTGTTTAAATGCAAACTGTCTAACCTTTGATCAAAAAATTGGTTTGCGTGGCCACAAAAGACGAGGAAGATTAAACAGGAAGGCCAAACATTATTATTCCCATTAAGAATTCTTGATAGTTACACGGTGACACTTTTGCCATGAAGCATCCAGATTTTCACGTTGTAAATTCTGCATATTTCTTTCGTTGTAACTTTATTTACAAAGCAACACTCGTCGAACATGCCTTTGGTTAGACGTCAACGTTTTTCCTTCCTGTTCAGACTCGCCTGGGTTATTTTTGCACACTCTAATTTACAAATTGTAAAAGACAGAACAAAGACAGTGCATTTCTGAGGTTGTCAAAGCTCCAACTTAATGAGAAAAGCTTATTCCTGCAGCTAAATGAACTAGAAGTGAGTCAGGACTTATAAAGTAAGCTAAGAATGTACATTTCTTCTGATTGTGCAATGGCGGTTCAATGTTCCTTAATTAGATTAGAGTTGTTGTTTTTTTTAAATCTAGTATAACCAGTGTAAAATATTCAAACGGCTGTAAAAAAAAAAAAAAAAAAAAACTGCAAATAGAAAAACTTATGTATAAATCAAAAATATCATTATGAATTAGTAAAACTTGTAAAATCAATCAATAAAATCAATAGTGACCAAGCCCTAGTGAAATAAAAGTAATTACAACAAGCTCCTTTCTCGTGTTAAGTTTGGATCAGTTTGTGGTTTTACTGGTTTATCAGGTTTTCAATGAAACAACAGAAGTAAATATCTTTTCCTCACATGACTCTGACTCACACAGAAACTTTATTTCCTCGTGTTTCCATAAGAGCTGAAAAAATTGGGCATTTAATTAGACCTTTTCAAACTAAATGTGAGCATTTAGATTTGAACTATGTAAGCTGGTTTCAATGCAAATCTGATTTAAACTAAGCAAAGTCATAAAATACAATTTGAATACATTGTCTTTCCTGATAAACAAAAAAATATTTTCTAATGAAACAATTATGTATGATTAGAATTTATTAAAAGCTATGTCCTTAGATACAAGCTATGCACATTTCATCTTCTCTTGTGCACATGACCCTGTGTCTGTGGCTGTAAGCTGTCGACAGAACTTCAAGTTGAGCTCTTTATTTTCGTTTCTGTAAAAGGGAAACTCGCTCTGATCCAGGAGAGATGGCTCAGCAAACTCTGGACAAAGAAGCTCTTTCCTGCTCCATGTGTCTGGATCTACTGAAGGATCCGGTGACTATTCCCTGTGGACACAGCTACTGCAGGAACTGTGTCCAACAGCACTGGACCAAGAGGACGAGAAGCAGCTCTACAGCTGTCCTGAATGTCGCCAGAGCTTCAGCCCCAGGCCTGTCCTGAACAAGAATATCATGTTAGCAGGTTTAGTAGAACAACTGAAGAAGACTGGGCTCACAGCGCCCCCTGCTGACCGCTGCTCTGACGGGCCTCAGGATGTGTCCTGTGATGTGTGCACTGGGAGGAAGCTGAAAGCTGTTCAGTCCTGTCTGCAGTGTGTGGCTTCTTACTGTGAGAGCCACCTCCAGCCTCATTATGATGCTGCAGCTTTAAAGAAACACCAGCTGGTGCGCCGTCACACAAGCTCCAGGAAAACATCTGCTCTCAACATGATGAAGTGAAGAAGATGTTCTGTCGCAGTGACCAGCAGAGCATCTGCTCTCTCTGCTGTGTGGACCAGCACAAGGGCCACGACATAGTGACGTCTGCCTCAGAGAGAGCTCAGAGACAGGCAGAGCTGCCGGCCAGGAGGCCCTGCTGCTCCAGAGCCTCCAGGACAAAGAGACAGACCTGAAGAGGCTCCAACAGGAGGCCCAGGACATCAGCCGCTCTGCCCAGACAGCAGTGCAGCACAGCAGGGACAGCTTCAGAGAGATGGCCCTTCTCCTGGAGAAAAGACGCTCTGAAGTGGAGCAGCAGATCCGCTCCCAGGAGACGACCCAACTGAGCCGAGTCCAAGAGCTCCAGGACCAACTGCAGCAGGACGTGACTGAGCTGAAGAGGAGCATCTCTGAGCTGGACACACTGGGCCTCACTCCGATCATAACCAGTTTCTACAGCTCTACGCTTCACTGTCCACAGACACACAGAGCACAGAACCAGCCAGGATTCACACAGGGCCCCGGACCGACTTTGAGGAAGTGACCAGAGCTGTGTCAGCGCTCAGGGACAAACTGCAGCTCACTCTGAGGCCAGTCCAGGTTTTACTGTCGCCAGCTGAGCCCAAGACCAGAGACGACTTCTTACAATATTACACACAAATCACTCTGGACACAAACACAGCTCACACCAGACTGTCTCTGTCTGATGGAAACAGAAGAGCAACAGCTATGAAAGAAGATCAGAAGTATCCTGATCATCCAGACAGATTCTGTCGCAATATTCAGGTCCTGAGCAGAGAGAGTCTGACGGGCCGGTGTTACTGGGAGGTGGAGTGGTGTGGGAGGTCAGAGGCTCATATTGCAGTTACTGAGAGAAAAGAAAGATCTGATGATTATCAGTTTGGAAGTACTCTGGACTCCTGGTGTTTAGACTGTAAGAAAAACATCCATTCAGTTCAGTTTAACTCAGTGGAGTCTCAGGTCTCGGGTCCAGTCTTGTTCAGAATCGGGGTTTACCTGGACCACAGTGCAGGGGTTTTGGCCTTTTATAACGTCTCTGAAGGGAACATGAGCCTCCTCCACAGAGTCCAGGCCACTTTCACTAAACCTCTCTATGCTGGAGTCAGGTTTTACATGTACTTTGATTGTTATAATAGAGTCACCCATATATCATGTGGAGACACCGTCCATTTCCCTACACTCAAATAGAGTGGTTGGAAAAAAGTTCACTTAATTTCATACTTAAATTGACAAGTATTTTAAAATTCAATTGGAAAGGAATAAAACACAATAGAAGAACACTAAGCAACTGTAGAGATATGGTAGTTTATTTAATTAATTTAATAGATTGCATAATATATTATGCAAATACTGGATACTGTTGTATGATGACTTTTAATCAGTTTGATGAGTGCATAATTTGATGTGCAACAATGGGAGAGAGTCAGAATGTTGAACAGCATTTTTCAAACAAAATAAAGCAAGTGCATATTCCTCATATAATGTCTCATAGAAATCTAATTTATTAAAATATTTGACACAAAAATTAGCTCTGTTTTAACTTCTACTGTAAATCTAAATCTTGTACATTAGGAACTTACTTTTAACTCACTGTTTTTAATTCAGTATCTTGTTTTTCCTATATCAAATTACACTTATGTACTAGTTTTGCTTCTTGTTTTTTTGCTGTTTGTGCTTAGTGTTGAAAATAAAGCAAAAACAAAAGTCATAAATCTATGTGTTTGCTTGTGTTTTTAATTTTCAATAGAAAGTTGCAGTGTTGTAAAGACTTGCAGCCTTTTTTAAAACACTAAGGGCAATATTTATTAGCCCTCCTGAATAGCAAAAGTAAACCATATTGATGAACAATTAAAAACACATTATTAATTATTTTGAAGTGGAAAAGGCCTCACATGTTGCACAAAACCGAGCGCTCTTTGCATATAAACTGTATTTTCTCTGGAGTTGTAAAAATTGTAAAAAGGAGAAGAGTTTTTGGTGAGACTTTTCCATAAATACTGCACCGAGCATAAGGTCAGAGATTTACTGTGGTTATTAAAATCTCTCCTGCAGCAAAGACGAGACAAGGAGGGCAAAACTTTATTTAACGAGGAGAGAGACCAGACGAGATGTTTTGAGACGAGTCTGTGAGAGAGAGAAGGGTTTGTCTGGAGGCTCAGGAGAGACATTGATCCACTAAACACTGAGTTAACAGATCAGAAATGCATCAGTTTGGGCTGTGGTTATGTCTTTGGGCAACACACTTCACCTAGTTTGCCTTTGTCTGAGTTAAAGCAGTGTGTTTATTAGTCATTTCAGATTATAAGTTGCTGAGCTTTATACAAACAAGGCTAAAGTCCTATTTGAAAAGGTTAATATTTACCTAAGGCGACAGATACACCTTCATTTATGACTCTAACCTTTTACTTTCTTTATGACTTGAGCATTTTGGTGTTTAGGCTTGTTTTATGGTGACTGACCTGAGCTGCGGCAGTGCATGGACGATTCACACGAGACTAGAAACTCAGACAATGTCAATTTACAATTTAGGTACAGCATCAATGACCCTTTTGTTCAGCCTCATTTTAAGTCTTTGTGATAAAGTATACGTTTTTTTTCATCACATTCTAGTTTGCTAATGCAGGGGTTCTCAAACTTGTCAGCCCGGGATCCCAAATAATAACAACCAACAACCAACTCGCGACCCCCACAGAAAAAAAAAATATATAATATAGGTTTAATTGTGTTTATTTTAATAGTGTATTGATTTATATGACCACAATTCCCCCAAAAACAGATTAAATGCTTAAAGTCCTAGTTCTAATAATGCATTTTGAAATCATGTCACGACCCGCAGACCCCCACTTTGGGAACCACTGTGCTAATGTATTTCAATGGCAGTTTTTTTAGGTTGCCATGGAAACATGCTTGCAGCTAGAGGTGTGCCTTCATAGGCTTTTTTGTTCAGTATTAGAAGGAGAAAGTGTGTGCCAAGTTTCAGTTTTCCAGGACAAAGTAAAGATTTTCACCCTACAGCTCATGTTCTATCCATTGACTAACATGAGTTTTGTTTATTTTTGTATTGCCATGGCAACACACTTGCAGATAAAAGTATGTTGTCATTGGGTTTCTTGTTCAAAATGGTAAGAAGGATAACTGTGTAAAATTTCATTAGTTTACAACAACTAAATTTTTGGTTTCTATTCAATAATTCCAGGTGGCAGCTTCTCTGGAGAAACAGAAGCTGAAGTCTGGAACTGGACTGATGCAGTTTTTAGACTAAAAGAGTCAAAGGTGAACTAACATGGCGGCTCAGGCAGTTGTCTGCAGCACCATCTTGTGGTGGAGGTGTCAAACTGCCTTTCAGACTTTTTCAGTCAGGTTCATTTCATGGACTCTTTTTGTGTTACAAACAATGTTTAATTTTATGTGACAAATGAATGATTATTGACCTGTAGACAGAGATGGCAAGTAACTATTTTTACTGCGTTTAGGTTTGTTTTATCTGTACTTTATTTTAGTATAAAAAAAATCTGACTTTTTGACTTTACAAATATCTTTCTACAACTGAAAAACAGGTGAGTTACTTTTTGAAGTCCACAGACTGTTTTTTTTCTCTTTCAAAGTCAGTTTTCTCTTTTCACACAAATCCCTCCTTCCCCTTTTTCTCCCACTCTCACACTTTCCCTCCACTCTCGTCTTCTTTTCCTTTCTCTACCCCTTTGTCTTCTCTCTCTCATTTCTCTTTCTCTCTCTGCCTCTGTCCCATTCTCTTCATTCTGTTGTCGCTCTCTCTGTCCCTCACCTCATCTTTCTCTCTTGGCCCCTTCTCTCTTTCCCTTTCTTTCCTTCTCCCTCTCTCTTACTCTCTCCCCTCCCATCTCTCTTCCTCTACCTCTCTCTCTCTTTTCCCCGTCTTTGTCTCCCAATCCATCTCTGTCTCTCCTTCCTTCTCACACCCATCCCATTCTTTCCCTCCCTTCTCTCATCTTTCTCCCCCTCTCTTGCCCTCTCTGACTCGTTCTCCTTCTGTATCTGTCGCTCTCTCTCTCCCCTGTCTTAGTCCCCCGGTCTCCTTCTTCCCCTCCCTCCCTCTTTCTCCCTTCTCTCTACGTCTCAAGTCTCTCTTTCTCCACTCCCTGCCCTTCAATCTCTCTTTCCCCATCCTTTCCCTCCTCTCCCCCCTCCACTCGCTGTCTCTTGTTTTTTTTCTTTCCCTCCTCTCTCTCTTCTCTCTCTCCCTTCATTTCTCTCTGTCCCTCCTCTACCTCTCCTTCTCTCTCTCTTCAGTCCTGCTGAAGTCTCTCTCTCCCTCTCTCCTTCCCTCTCCTTCTCTCTCTCTCCAGTCGTCTCTCTCCCTCTCTCTCTTCCTCTCTTCAGTCCATTCTTGCTAAAATCTCTCTCTCCCTCTCTCCTCCTCTCTCTCTCTTTCTCTTCAGCCCGTCCTGCTGAAGTCTCTCTCTCTTCTCCTCTCTCTCCTTCCTTCTCTCTCTCTCAGTCCGTTCCACACAGTCCTGAAGTCTCTCTCTCTCCTCTACCCTTCCTCTCTCTCTCTCTCTCGCTCTCTCTCTCTCTTCAGTCCTCTCGCTCTCCTTCCTTCTCTCTTTCAGTCCGTTCCTGCTGAAGTCTCTCTCTCCTTCCTTCTCTCTCTCTCTTCAGTCCATTCCACACAGTCCTGAAGTCACTCCCTCCCTCCCTCTTTCTCTCTCTCCCTCTCTCTCTCCCCCCCCTCTCTCTCTCTCCTTCCCTCCTTCCATCTCTCTCTCAGTCCGTTCCTGCTGAAGTCTCTCTCTCTCTTCTCTCCTCTCCTCTCTCCTTCCCTTCTCTCTCTTTCTCTCTCTCCTTCTTTCTCTCTTCAGTCCATTCCACACAGTCCTGCTGAAGTCTCTCTCTCTCTCCTTTTCTCTCTCTCTCTCTCTCTCTACTCCTTCTCTCCTTCCCTCTCTCTCTCTTCAGTCCGTTACTGCTGAAGTCTCTCTCTCTCTCTCTCTCTCTCTCTCTCTCTCTCTCCTCTCTCTCTCTCCAGTCCGTTCCTGCTGAAGTCTTTCTCTCTCTCTCTCTCTCTCTACTCCTTCTCTCTTCCCTCTCTCTCTCTCCAGTCCGTTCCTGCTGAAGTCTTTCTCTCTCTCTCTCTCTCTCTACTCCTTCTCTCCTTCCCTCTCTCTCTCTTCAGTCCGTTCCTGCTGAAGTCTCTCTCTCTCCTCTCTCTCTCTCTTCAGTCGTTCCCGCTGAGTTTTCTCTCTCTCTCTCTCTCTCTCTCTCTCTTCAGTCGTTCCGCTGAAGTCTTTCTCTCTCTTCTCTTCTTCTCTCTCTCTTTCAGTCCGTTCCTGCTGAAGTCTCTCTCTCTCTCTTCTCTCTCTCCTTCCTTCTCTCCTCTCCCCCTCCCTCTCTCCTCTCTCTCTCTCTCTCTCTCTCCCTCTCTCTACTTCTCCTCCTTCTCTCTCTCTCTCTTCCGTCCGTTCCCGCTGAAGTCGTTGTGGCGTTAAATGGCTTTAGGAGACTTAACAACGCGAGACGACTCCACAAACCTCGACTTCTTCATTTTCATAAGAGCAGATAACACACAGAGTTCATATTCTGACGGAATATTTATCAAAACCAGCGGCTCAGCTCTGGAGCCGCCACGCAGGCAGGAAATCAAGGAAAATTTAATAACATCTGACACTAATAAACCCTAAAAATCACTGGGTTTGGCACCTGCTTAAAGATATGTTCACTACACTTATTGATCTAGAAAATTGTAAGTTTTGTTGGCATTCCCAGGGTTATTATTTTGTCATAAAACTGAACAAAATTAGTTTACTTTAATCAAAAAATGACATAGTTAGGATTACTTATTGTTCCTCGTAAGCAGCCCCTGATTGGCTAACTCATCTGTCAATCACGCCCACTGAAACTGTGAAACTGTAAAAAATATAATGCTGCGTTCACACCAGACAGCTTATTTGCGTCTAAATTCGCCTAAACGCGCGTGAAATTTCGCCGGTTATTTATGCTGTTGACGCCTCAATAAGCTTCTAAGCTGCTCTGACGCGTCAAGGCTTTGGTGGACAAAAAGACACTTTTAACGCCCCAAAGCGCTTCCAGCTCTCGCTTGTTTACAGGCTTTGTTTTGATCGTAGACAGACCACGTTGAGAGAGAGAAGGAGAGAGAGAGAAAGAGGCTTGTTGCATTTATAAAACGGAGCTTACCCGATCACACAACTTTCTCCTCCCCCAGTGTCTTTTTGCTGTATCCGTCCTCCTCAGCTCCTCCCGTTGTACAGCAGGTTTAAACACGGCATTTTTAATACATCCATGTGAGGCGTTGTCAGTCCAGATCATGTCCCGTGTTTGTCGTGTCTCCAGATTTCAAAACAACGAACGGCCAAGTCTTTTAAAAAAGCCCCCAAACAAGCCACCTTTCGTTAAAAAAGTTATTAAAAGACTTCAGTAAACAGTCGTCCTTTCCCCTTGGTGTGACAGGGGAACAACATGTCACGTGTACGGGAGTGGAGTCTCTGATTGGCTGACGCCGGCTTCCAACGCGTCTGAAGATGGATTTTCCCAACTTCTGCGGCGCCGCAGCTTCCAGCTTCTAATCCGCAAGACGCCGCGTTTTCAGAAGCCAAAACGCGCGTCAACTGACGCCCCAGACGTCAATACGCGCGGAAAATTCGCTTGAACGCTCAAGACGCGGGTTTACATTGACTTAACATTGAAAATAGACGCAAAAACGCCAAGACGCTGTCCGGTCTGAACGCAGCATAAGGCAGTTTAAGTTAAAAATGTAAATCCAATTTCTGCCTTGAAGTTTTATGTTGATTAAACTCGTGTGATTCTGTTATTCTCTCTCCTCCTTCATTCTTGCTTTCCACTGTCTTTTTCTCTTCTCTCTTGCTCTCTCTCTCTCTCCTTTCACCAACATGTGAAGAGCAAAGTGACAGTGGTTCAAAGCGACCAGTACTACGCTTTAACATGATCAGACTTCTCAGTTATTCACTTATTCTAACCAAAAGCTGCACAAACATAAAGAACACAGAACATGTGTGACTGAGACTTAATCTGTGGCTACACAAAGAATAAAAACCTCCCATTCAGAAAGTTTAGTCGAGGAATAGAAGTTATGCGTTAAAGTCTTCCGGGCTCAAATAGACCTAGGTCGTGGTGTGGCGTGGTTGCCATAGTGACACAGTTGTTTACTCCAAAAAAGTACTCTTTTGTCATCTTTGTCGCAGCAACAGCGGCAACAGCAGCGAACGAGCAGCTTTTAGATATTTATAAGGAAAAGTTGTAAAAGTGTGCTCGAACTGCGCAAAGCTCCGCGCACATACCGAGACTCGCCGTGCTCATGAGTCCAGGCACAGGTGCTGTGGGTCGGGAAGAAATGAACACAACGCCTCTACCCTGGCCCATGAGCACAGTGAATCTCGGTATGTGCGCAGAACTTCGGTTCGCGTAGTTCGTAGCTCACTTTTACAACTTTCCTTATGAAAACAACTTCAGGACTTGCCCATAATACTTCGTTTGATGTCCATCGCATTTGGAGTAAACAACTGTGTCACTGGCAACCACGCCACCGGATGTAACGGCCTCTGTCTATTTGAGACTGGAAAAACGTTACTGCATAACCCCTATTCCTCTCGTTTGTGCATCCTCTGCTGTCATCGTCTATAATTTACATAACTCATTGATTCTGGCAAAAACAAGAGGCTATTGTGGCCATAAAATACAACAAATGAATGTGACGTCTGCGATAAAAATAACCTTAATACCTTAATACTTCACTGTCCATATCACACCAGTGTGAGTACCATGCACGCACAACTAAACTGGCTGAAGGTGGAAGACAGAATAAAAGCAGCTCTTCTTACCACAACATGGAAAATATTACACCAAGAGTTCCC
The DNA here is from genome assembly GCA_038363315.1 of Mugilogobius chulae. Lineage (NCBI taxonomy): Eukaryota > Metazoa > Chordata > Actinopteri > Gobiiformes > Gobiidae > Mugilogobius > Mugilogobius chulae. The sequence continues at coordinate 34,614 of JBBPFD010000720.1, read as the reverse complement.
TAAATTCTTGTATGACCAATTTAAATCTAACTCAGACTCACATGGGTACAACTAGACGAGTAACAATGGGACGGTTTCTCATCCCGAGAGCCAAAACAAATTTTCTCCAACTTACAACTCTGTATAGAGCCATGAAAGCCTGGAACAATCTCCCAGATTCTATTGACCCTATTTTGTCCCGCCCACTTGGCTTGGAAATGCACTTCCTGTTTAGCTCTGTTAAGGTAGCTAACGTGTTTGTTTGTCTGTCTTGTGGGGCAATTTAATTAAATATAATGACAGTTAAAATAAACCCATCGACTGAAATCTACAGGCTAAATGCAGCTAAACAGGAAGTGCATGTCCTAGAAAAGTAGGCGGGACAAAATAGGGTCAATAGCTGTGATCAAGCAAGGGTCAAAAAACTAATTAAAACTCTGCTGGGTCAATAATACTTGGTAATCTCAGCTAAAAGATGTGCTTGATAAAACCGTTGTTTATTCTTTATCACTACTGTTAGGTGTATTTTTATGTGACATTTTTAACCTTTCCTTTTCCTTTCATATTTTCTATTGCAATATGAATTGATTTGTATTGTAATTGATTTGTAATATATTATCATATTTTATAATTCTGTGTATATTTATAACATATTTTTTTCCTTTCAGCGAACACTATATAAATATATTTTTATAACGTTTTTTAGAAAATGTTTTATATGAAACTGTATTATGTTTTGTAGGACCCCAGGAAGACTAGCTGACTCTTGGGTACAGCTAATGGGGATCCTAATAAATAAATCAATAAATAAATAAACCTGTTGGTTGTAGTGAGGTGGGCTAGGACCTGGAACCCGGGTACGAATCCCACAAAAGCCAATTGGCTGAGTGCAGTTGTCTTGTTTTGGTTTAAAATACTACATCCTGTACATACAACGACTTCCTGTTCAATACTCTTCTATGAGGTTTTCACTTCATCAGTTTAAAACTAATAAATCCTCTTTAGATCAGACAGTTGTGGTGAATGTTACAGAAAACATGTTGAAGACTTTACATATCAGAGGAATATTTCATCAGAGACACTTCTGTGTTTAAAAAGAGACGTGATTGTGTCTAAATGCTAACGCTAACAGGAAATGGTTGTATGTACAGAAGTTAGCATTTTTGAACAATCGCAAGCCAACTGAAATTCCGTGCACACAGCCCATTGTTGTTTCTTTTCTGCACTTATGCATACATTAAATAAAGGCACAGTGTTTGTTTTGCGTTTTAAAGCGATAATACAATGTGCTTGAAAAGTATTTTAAAAGTAATAAATATCTGCTTCAGATACAAATGTCTTCAGCAGCTGTAAATGCCTGAGGTCGCACTCGCACTTACACACCTGTGGGCTTTTCACACCAGAGTCGTTATCCACTTGACAGCAGACATTAAACTGCGTTCTAATAGAGAGTCACAGATATCGTGGCTGCATGAACACGTCACAGTTTGAAAGAAGTTTGTCACACGTGAAACACGACCAATTTCAAATAATCAAGCTCCAGACGCGAAATGATGCCTCCAATGTGTAAGCCCCTTTACTCTCCTCTCTTTCTGTGTCTGTCTCTCTCCCTCTCACAACTTTCTCTCCCCTGTCTTCTCTATATCTTCTCTCTCTCTCTCTCTTGTACTCCCCCCTCTCCATTTCTTTCCCTCTCCCCCCTCCCGCTCTTGCTCTCTCATCTCTTTCTCTTTTGTCTTTCTCTCTCTCTCTCTGTACTCCTTTCTCTCTTTCTTCCCCCTTCATTTCTCTCCCTCTCTCATTTCACTCTCCTCTCGCTCTCTCTCACCCTTTTGTCTTTCTCTCTCACTCTCTCTCTCTCTCTGTACTCCTTTCTCTTTCTTCCCCCTTCATTTCTCTCCCTCTCTCCTTTCGCTCTCCTCTCTCGCTCTCTCTCACCCTTTTTCTTTCTCTCTCTCTCTCTCTCTCTCTCTTTCTCTCTCACAACACTCCCTCCCCTCTCTTTGTACTGTCCCCCTTCCATTTCTCTCTTTCTCCCCCCTTCATTTCTCTCCTCTCTCCTTTCGCTCTCCTCTCTCGCTCTCTCTCACTCTTTTTTTCTTCTCTCTCTCCTCTCTCCACAACACCTCCCTCCCCTCTCTTTGTACTGTCCCCCTTCCATGTCTCTCTTTCTCCCCCCTTCATTTCTCCCTCTCTCTCTCCTTTCTTGCTCTCTCTCTCACCCCTTTCTCTTTCCTCTTTCTCTATCTATCCTCTCACTTTCTCTCACTTTCACAACTTCTTCTCTCTTTCTTTCTCTCTCCTCTCTCTCTCTCTCTCCCTCGTCTGATAGATCCGTGTCTCTCTCTCTCTTCTCCTTCAGAACAAACTCCAGCTCTCTCTCTCTGGTTCGTGCACAGTTCTTTCTCCTTTCTTTCTCTCTCATCTCTCTGTAAACCCCTCTTTTTCTCTCTTCGTCTGATAGATCCGTGCCTCTTCTCCATCTCTCTCTCTCTGGTTCGTACACAGCGGCAGAACCTTTTCATTGTGACCTTTTCCTTTTGCGTTTTCCTCCGGGACCAAACATCCCGGAGCAGAAACAGACTCACTTAAGCCGCTGTGATTCCAGGAGACGGAAATTAAAAAGAGAAAGAAGAAGGAAGGACGTCCAGGAGGCTCAGAGGAGACAAAAGAGGGACACAAAGATCAGTCGGAATGGAATATTTAACCTCTTACACTCTCTCATCCATTTCTCTCTCTCCTCTCTTACTTCCTGTCTCCTCTTTCTCCATCTTTTCTTCTCTGTCTTCCCTCTTTGAGTCTCTCTCCCTCTTTTTTTTCTGTCTCCCTGTTTCCTCTCTTCTCTCCCTCTTTTTACTCTTTCTCCCTCTCTTCTTTCCTTGTCTCCTGTCTTGTCTCTCTCTCCCCTTTCTCCCTCTCTTTTTATCTGTCTCTCCCCTCTTTCTCTTCTTGTGTCTCTCCCTCTCTCTTCCTCTCACCTGTCTCTCTCTTTCTCTCCTCTCTTGCTCTCTCT
>JBBPFD010000720.1:0-24339 GCA_038363315.1 Mugilogobius chulae | reverse complement strand
TTCTCCCCCTCTCTCCTACTTTATTGTCCCTTCTTCTCTCTCTTTCACTTTATCACTTTTTATCTTTTTTTCTCTTTTCACCTATTCACTCTCTCTCTCTTTGACCCACACTATCCCATGTCACCTCTCTCTTTCTCCTTCTCTCTCTCTATTTCTTTTCTGCCCCTCTCTTTCTCTTCTCATATATGTCTCTCTTGCTTTCCCCTCGTTATTCCTCTCTCCCCCTACTTCCTCTCTCTTTTCTTTCTCTCTTTCCACCCCCTTTCTCTGTACATTTCTTTCTCTCTCTATCCTCTCTTCTCTCCCCCTATTTCTCCCTTTCTTTTTCCTCTCTCTTTCCCCCTCTCTCCTACCCCCATCTCTCTCTCCCTCCCTCCCTGTCTTTCTCTCTCCTTTTCTCTCTTGCTCTTTCCATCTCCCTCTCTGTCACTTCCTCCCATCCCTCTCTTTCTTTACTCTCTCTCCCTTTCTCTCTTTCCTCTCTCTCTTCATCTCTCCCTTTCTCCCCTCTCTCTCTCTTCCTCCCTATCTTTTTCTCTCTCTCTCCCCCTCTTCTCTCTCTCTCTTTCTTTCTCCCTTTACCTCTTTCTCTCTCTCCCCCTATATGCTTTTTTTCTCTCTACCCCCCTCTTTACCGCTCTATCTCTCTCTCCCCTCTCATCTCTCTTTTCTCTCTCTTTCCCTCTCTCTCTCCCTTTTTCTCCCTCTCTTGTGTTTCTCTTTCCCTCTCCTCTCTCTCTCCCCCTCCCTCTCTCTCTCTTCAGACTCAGCTAAAGTCTTTAAGTTTGAGGATTTGCCCCCCCCCTCTGCCTCCCTCTCTCTCCCTTCTCTCTCTCTCTTCTCCCTCTCTTTTCTCCTTCTACCTCTTTTCTCTCCCTCCCTCTCTCTCTCTCTCTCTCTCTCCCTCTTCTCTCTCTCTCTCTCTTCAGACTCAGGTCTTTAAAGTTGGAGGATTTGCTCTGTCTTCTCTCCCTCTCCCCCCCCCCCTCCCTCTCTCTTCTCCCTCTCTCTTCTCCCTCTCTCTCTCTCTCCCCCTCCCTCTCCCCCCTCCCTCTCTCTTCTCCCTCTCTTCCCCCTCTCTTCTCTCTCTCTCTTTTCTCTCTCTCTTCAGACTCAGGTCTTTAAAGTTTAAGGTTTTCCTCTAGGCTCATAGTGAAATGACCTCGTTGGAGCTGCGCTGGGCTGATTATGTTAAAAGAGTTCGACAGTGTCTCTAACGACCCTCCGGGCTTAATGAATTAATTAAACTAAAGATGATTATATCTCCTTTGTTTTTTCTCTCTCTCTCGTTCTGAAACTGTGAGACGAGGTTTTTACTCCGACGATGTTCAAATCAAGAATCTAAACCTTCTCTCGTCTGTGCTTCTGACGACGACAGAAATGAACTTTTTTCTTTTGATAACTTTTTGTGCTTTGCGCTGGGATTTGCATGTTCTCCCCGTCTCTGTGTAGGTTTCCTCTGGGTACTCTGGTTTCCCCTAAAACTAAAACATGTGCAGTGTACCTCCTCTCCCCAGGACTACAGATGGAAATTACCTTTAAAAAGCTAGAATCTGGTACAAGCATCTCTGCCTTTGTGCTTAATGTAATTATACATTACCAAAGAAATTCAGCCATTTTTAAAACACTTCTGAGTTTTCCATGTAAAGATCTAATAACATCAACTTAGCTTTTTCATTTTGAAAATTATATATTTGGTTTTTGTTTTTTCTCTCAGTCTCTCTCTCTCTCTTTCACCCCTTTCTTTCTTCTCTCTCATCCATTTCTCTCTCTCCTCTCTGTCTTCTCTCTCTCCCTCTTTTCTTCTCTCTGCCCTCCCTCTTTGACTCTCTCTCCCTCTCTATTTTCTGTCTCCCTGTTTCCTTTCTTCTAACCCTCTTTTTACTCTCTCTCCCTCTTTCTCCCTGTCTTCTCTCTCTCTGTATCGCTCCTCTCTCTCCCTCTTTTTCCCTCTCTTCTTTCTCTCTCTCCCTGTCTTCTCTCTCTCTGTATCGCTCCTCTCTCTCCCTCTTTCTCCCTCTCTTCTTTCTCTCTCTCCCTGTCTTCTCTCTCTCTGTATCGCTCCTCTCTCTCCCTCTTTCTCCCTCTCTTCTTTCTCTCGCTGTATCTCTCCTCTCTCTCCCTCTTTCTCCCTCTCTTCTTTCTCTCTCTCCTTGTCTTCTCTCTCTCTGTATCTCTCCTCTCTCTCTCCCTCTTTCTCCCTCTCTTCTTTCTCTCTCTCCTTGTCTTCTCTCTCTCTGTATCTCTCCTCTCTCTCCCTCTTTCTCCCTCTCTTCTTTCTCTCTCTCCCTCTCTTCTTTCTCTCTCTGTATCTCTCCTAACCCTACCCTCTTTTTTCCCCTCTCTTGTGTCTCTCCTCTTTTTCTCTCTATATTTCCCTGTCTTTCACCCTCTGGAACTCTCTCTCCCTTTTTCTCTCTCTCTCTTTCTTTCTCTCTCTCTTAAATTGGCCTACATCTTAAAAAAATAACTATGTTTTGAAACACTTGGACAGAAGACAAGTTGACAAAGAAACTGAGCCTTTGAGCCATTCAAAATATATAAACTAACTAATATTCAATAGTAATTATGACCTAAAGTATTAGTTAAGCACATGTTGGTAGAGCTGTTGTTATTTTTAAAAAGCCAAACTCGTCCTTTCTTGTGTGATTCAGCTGAAAAAGACCAAAGTGGATCTAATAATCTCACAAAGACTTCAGAACAGTCTCTTTGGAGCAGAGCACATTTTCAGCTTTTACAAATAAAATCAGAGAGTGAACGAGTCTCAGAGGAGCTGCAGACGTCTCTGCTTCAATATCACTTCTGACTGGGACAAATACAGAGAAGAAAAAGAGTTTACTGTGGCTGTGGATTCAGGACTGACTCTCTCCAACCTGTAGATAGTAGTCCAATATTTAGGAATCATGCACTTTATTACTCACATTTAATGAATTACATGGCTTCTGAATGAATAATGTCCAAGCTTTTATGTATGTGTCTAACTGTGCCTTATTTAACTTACATTTATTTGTAATTGTTAGCCAGCTGTGTTTTGTAAAAGGAGTTCTTTAGGACAAAAAGGCTAGAGCAGATATTTGACGATATTTGGGCGACACGGGTGGCGCAGTGGTTAGAGCTCTGGCCTCATAGCAAGAAGGTCCTGGGTTTGACTCCCGGGCCGCCTGGGGCCTTTCTATGTGGAGTTTGCATGTTCCCTCCCCAGGACGACAGATGGAAATGAGCTGTAAGTTACAATCTGGTACAAGCATCTCTGCCACTGTGCTTAATGTAACTGTACATTGTCCTTAATAAACATTACCTTACCTTCCAGACTAATGCAGATGTATATTCAGTAAATGTCGCTTCAAATAATTATACAATAATCAAATATAACTATTATTTGTATGTCAAAGATTATTAAGGTTAATTTTAGTTACAATTGGCCCATCGAGGACAATCAAGATGCCAATGTGGCTCTTTGTCGAGATGACTTCGACACCCCTGTCTTAAAGTGAGGCTAAACACACAAAAGTGGAAGGTGCTCAGAGTTCTTTTAGGAGACGCCCAGTGGGTGTGAACAGACTGTGATTGAAGCACCAAATATGGACAGTGAGCTTGTGAGTGATGTGAGTTTTCTGTGGAAGTGATCCTGACGTGTGGAGAAGTTCACAGCTCTGAGGCTGTGCACAGTTTCTTACTTGCACGTCAACATTCTTTTTTATTAACATTGCAGACAAATGTATGAAGCCTTTGCTTTAGCCTACATAAGCACATGAGCTTAACATGTGAGTATTTTCTAAAATTGAAAATGAGAAACATGAAACATTGACGCGGGTTTCGAACCTGTTGACTTTCATACCTCGTAACACTCGCTTTCCATGCTGAGCCAAATGACTGCTGTTGTCATATTGCATTGGGTGACCGCTTTCAAACTCTCCACAGGACTGATGTCAGAAAAAGGAGTTTATATCCCACAAGGGCGGCTCGCTTGTCACATCAACTCACTATGACGTGGAACTGAAAATGCACGGACAATGCTTGACCATCGTGGCAGCATAGTCGCATTTTTTTCACACAAAAATGACCAAAAAAGGCCCGAAAACTTAAGATATTTCAATTTTGACCCAATACACCCCATACCCCATTAAAAAAGTATATTCTCCTTTTTAGTTTCTCTTTAACACTGTATTTCTCCCACGGCTTTTTCTCCTCAGCAAGCCACGCCCCCAAATATAATGTGTTACTGACTTTATCTACAGGACGTTACAAGCAGTGCTTAATTTGTAACTCAAACGTTGCCGGAACAAAATGTGGGTTTTGGACCGGGGTTCAGACAAGGTCGAACCTTTACCGGAGCGCACACAATAAGTGAACATAGAGGCTTAAAAATGCTAAAATACAACCCAACTGTCCATCCTACTCGATGTTCAACGATATAAAAGTAATTATGTCTGTGTTACACGTTTTTTTTACACGTCACACAGAGATTTTCATTCATTCTGACAGAAATCAGCGCACCTAAATCTGATCCACAGCAACAAGTTACCCTCCCACACACGCTCGTCCTGCAGCTCAGCGCTGCCTCTGCATCATATCTGACTCTCCACAAGTCACAACAACAACGCAGGACAAACAGCTTTTACAAAGCAGACACAGGTCACAACAGCTTTTACAAAGCAGACACAGGTCACAAACAGATTTTACAAAGCAGACACGGGTCTCATACATCAAACGTGACGCTAAAATACACATTAAAGTAACACAGTAAAGTTAGTTGCACTTACGAGAAACTGTGACCGCTACATCCACGCTGGTTCTGACCTCTTTATCGCCCCATACACTCCAAACACATGTGACACTCCCGCTGCCTTTAATCCATCAAAACGAGTCGCAAATAACAACAAATATTCACAAAATCCACTTAGACGCATATTTCCTGTTTTAGAAGAAGATACAAGAGCGGGGCTCGCCTGGAACCAATGAAAAGTCTTAAACCCGCCTGCGCTGCTTCTGATTGGTCAAATTTCCTGTCAGTTCCGCTTTTAACCAATTACAGTCTGACTCCGTTTCCCCCACTAAGCCTGTTCACTGTTCACTGTGAATGAGAGAGAGACGGGAGAGGAGCAGAGCCGCGTCTCGTAGAAGAAAGACAAAAAGAAAGCGTTACCGGAGCAGACAAAACTGTTGCCGGAATGCCCCACGAGAGTTCCCGGATCTTATTCCGGCTTGTTCCGGCTCAAATTAAGCCCTGGTTACAAGGGAAGAAATACAGAGCCGACAGCTGTGAGAAAGACGAGGATTTGAGCGATCAGGTGCTTCTGGAGGTCGGTTTTCTTTTCAAATCAATCACAGGCAAAATGTCTTTCTTGGACTAGAAAATAGCTCAAACATTTTCAAAAACTCTGATTTCCTTAAACATATACGGTCGTAAATCTGTTAACTTTCTCTGACTGTGAAATGACGATCCTTTACAAACTGCACCAAAAAGATCGAACCCAACACCAGAGTTAAATTAAAGCAACAAAACGAGTCGTCGAATCTCTAATAATTATAAAACTATTAACCAAATCAGACCCAAGCAAAGACAAACAGCAAATTCTCCAGAAGAACTTCATCAAAAACAGCTCAGAGGTAAAAATAAAAAGACTTACTGTTGGTGGAGACACAGAAAGTCCTGGATCATCTAAAGACGGAGACACCACATCTGCAAAAGACGAGAGCAACACGTCAACACAGGACAGTCTGAGAGAGAGACAAGTCCACGTCAAAGAGTAGGTATAATAACCATGCATCCAACCACACGACCATCACAGCAAAAATGGTTTACTTTTGTATTACCGTAATTTCTGGACTATAAGCCGCTACTTTTTTCCTAAGCTTTAAACTTTGCGGCTTATACAACAATGCAGCAAAATTATAGATTCTCATTGACTTCCTATTAATATTTAAATTTAGTTGGTGCGGCTTATATTCAGGTGCGCTCAATACGGTAATTTTACGTTACAAAACCATCTAATAAGTGTATTGTTTTATATACCCCAATTCCCCAAAAAACTGGATTAAATGCCAAGTCATAATTGTAAAAATACATTTTGAAATCATCTCGCGACCCCCTAGATTTTGCTTTGGAACCATTGCCCTACACCAGTGGTTCCCAACCTTTTTTGTCCCAAGTAGCCCCTAATTTTTGTCTCACACGCCAAGTAACCCAGTAACCCTCTAACTTGTGCTTAATGGGTTTTCTGGTAGAATACTGCTAATTGTTGCTTTTGTATTTTCTTGTTTTCATAAAACGGCAGCTTAAAAATCATCACAAATAACCTTTTTGCATTAATTAAGAATACATTTTGCCTTCTATTAAATCATACCAAGAACCTTCTGGTGAGGGCATGTTTACCCCTGAGGGTCCACGTACCCCTGGTTGGGAAAACACTGTCCTAACCTGCATGTTATTGGTTGGTGGGGAAACCGGAGTGCCCGGAGGAAACCACCCAGACACGGGGAGAAACATGCAAACTCCACACAGAAAGGTCTGGGCCGAGCGGGAATCAAACCTGCAACCAATGCTATCCACTCTGCCACTGTGCCACTGAGACAAGTTCAAGTCAAAGAAAGACAAGTCCAAGAGAGACAAGTCCGAGTCAAAGAGTCTGATGTGGTTCTGGTCTGTCTGGAGTTAAATTCTAAAATTTGTTGGTCGCCGTTGGTGAAGTGCTGAGTGCAGAGGCTCCGTGAGAAACGACTACGGTTTATAATAAAGATGATTCAACTCACAGATATAAAAGAGAGGGAGAGAGGGAGGGAGAGAGAGAGAGAGGGGAGTGGAGCGATAGGAGGAAGACAGAGAAGAGAGAGAGGGAGAGAGAGAGAGAAGAGAATGGAGAGAGAAGAAGGGAGAGAGAAGAAGGGAGAGAGAAGAAGGAGAGAGGGGTGAGAAAGACAAAAGGAGAGATAGGGAGGAGGAGGGGGAGGAATAAGAGAGAGAAAAAGAGGGAGAGGGAGAATGGAGACAGAGGGAGATAAAGGAGAGAGAGAAGAAGAGACAGAGGAAGGGAGAGAGAGGGAGAAATAGAGAAAGGAAGAAGGGAAGAAAGGTAAAGAGGAAGGGAGGAAAAGAAGAGAGAGGGGAAAGGAAGGAAGAGAGAGGGGGGAAGAAAAGGTGGGAAAGGAAGGAGGAAAAGGAGGGGAAGAAAGAAAAAGGAGTGAGAAAGAGAAGAGGGGAAATAAGAAGAGAGAAGGAGAGAGAGAAGAAAAGGATGGAGGAGAGAAGAAGACAAGAGAAGGAAGAGGGAGAAAGAGAAGAAAAGAGGAAGAAAGGAAGAGGAGGAGGGAAGAGGAAAAGAAAGACAGGAGAAAGGAAAGGAGAGGAAGAGAGAGAGGGGAAGAAAAGGAGAGAAAGGGGGAAGAGAGAGCAAAAAGAGAGAGGGAAGAGTGAGGAGAGAGGGGAAAGGGAAAGAGAGAGAAAAGAAAAAGAGAAAGGGAGGAGAAAGAGGACAACGAGAGAGAAAAGAAAGAAGAGAGATAAGTAGAGGGGAGGAAGGAGTGCAGAGAGAGAACTGAGAAAAAGAGAGAATATGAGAAGAATGAAGAGAAGAGAGAGAAAGATGGAAGGGGATGAAGAAAAGAGGAGAAGAAGAGAGACACAGAGAGAAAAAGAAAGAAGGGAGTAGGAGGAGAGAAAGAGAGAGAAAAAGAGGACATGTGCAGAAGAGAGAAGCAGGAGAGATAAGAAGGAGAAGAGAAAAGAAGATGTTAAAAGAGAGAGAGAAAAGACAGAAGAGAAAAAAGAAGAGAGGAAAAAAAAACGAGAGAACAGGAAGAGAGAAAGATTATACTTAGTTTAAGCTCTTTTAACAGATGTTTTTTGTAAATTTAGAGCCACCAAAGCAAAACTATAATTGTGTTTTATCAAAATACACCTTCTTTCCTCATCCACCATCTTCGCAAAAGTGAAAAAAATGGACAGATCAGCCGAGGAAAGACAAGACGCCTCCTTATGCGAGTCAAACGAGGAGCATAAATAACTGTAAAAGTGTCCGGACCCTGTTGATGTTATCTGGAATATGAGTGTATGTTATTATAGCTTCACCGCAGCAGAAGTCCTTTTTTCACCTGTCGCCTGATAAATGGCTCTTAAAGTCTCCATTACTGCAGCGGCGCTTTGGATCGACTTTCAGGTGAACGGCAGAGGACACACACTCCAGACCAGACCAGACCAGAGCAGGAGGCGGCGTTACAGGAAGAGTTTTGTAAATATAGAGATGAACTGTGATGTGATTTAGGTCAAGCTAATGTGTTATTGTGATTCATGGCTTTAGGTGAGAGGGATGTTTTTTGTGAATACGATAAGACTAAACTGTTACTGTAAATGGGACAAAGGGTAATGGTGTTTAGAGTGAAGAAACAAAAAAGGGTCGTATGGTTAGTGCTTCAAATCTGCGGATTGTTTCTTAAGGGTCTTTTACACGAAGAGTAAGAGTCAGTAGAGAGGAGCAACGCAGTGTCTGTTCAAGTCTCTTTGGGTCACATCAAAAGAACATTCACACAAACACGACCCAAACAGCCACCGGTCGCCAAAAAATACAGAGTGAGCATGTGCGTGATGTAATGCATGAGAAAAATGACGAAACATAAACTGCACACGAGTAGTTGTCAAACTCTGTGGTGAACAGATAATCTAATCTTACCTTACGGATTAAGTTCAACTTCCTACTGCAGATGTTACTCCTTTGTTTTTGTTTTCCTCAAACCAAATACTAGCCATTCTCCTTCGTACTTGTGTTCCATTGCATGGGCACCAATCACATGGGTGCTGCGGCTCTCAAGCACCAATGTCTGAGCACCAGGCGAATTTTTCCTACTTTCATTAGAGATCCCATGTAGTGGGATCCCCCTGTCAGCCACTGCTGCTGCTCTGTCCCCTGCCCTGTGTGATCATGGTTTAATTACTTTGCTTAAAACAGCGCCAGAAATCAAGTCAGAAAAAAGTACAAGACGAGAATGTTGAGGTGTGATGCGATTCAGGACCGAGACGTCTGAAGTGACGAACTGCCCTGCTCCTGTTTGTAGGGCCCGGTGCCGTAAGAGCTGCGCTGGCAGAACGGACAGATCTGGGTCTACAGGGCTTTATAGGCTACTGAATGGATTCTGTTCACTGAGAAAAGAATGAGCCAGCGCGAGCCAGAAGTTTAGTTGCAGAAAAGAAACAAAATGAACGCGCGATAGAAGAGACACGTGCAAATGACGCACGTGCACATTATGTGCACAATGCGCGTGTAATGTTTTGGGCACCCACGCAAAAAAACATAAATCGGCGCCTATTGTAAATATCAACAATTCATGCTCGACTAAATACTGTTTTTCCATAAGCCTCATTTTCAGTTTTTGCACAATTTTCCTGCACACTGATTCACTGGTTCTCCTGTAGCCACAGGCCAATCAAACAGCTGCATGTGCGGCAACTAGCAGGCTTTACAAACAAGTCTTCAAAACATCGCCTCCACAACCTGCTCCTCTGACCCCCGACAGCCCTATTCACACTAAAACACACGTGAGCCGCCTGTTGGCAAAAGTTTCCAGCCTGGTTCACTGGCGACCCTCAGCTTGGTGTGAAAGACCCTTTAATTTGTTTCCAATGGTTTCTCAACCGGTTGTTTTAGTCCCTGATTATAGGCAGGTCTGAGGTTAAGGGAGAGAACAACAAAAATTGACTAATAGAAAAAAAAAAAACATGTCTATTACTACAAGACGTTTTGACTTTTTTTTTAATGTATTTGTGCCTCATGTCTGTGGACCTTCGTGCAATCTCCGAGTCAAAAGACAACCACAAAAACAGGCAAGATTGAATGAAAATTATGACAAATAAAAATATCTCATGAGCAGCAGTTGTATTGTAGCTCAGCAGTGCTTTCTAGTAAAAATCTCCAGAGTGAAGCTTTAATCTGGACTCTGGTATTGTTCTAACCTCCCCAGAGAGCAGCTCATGAAACTATAAGCTCTTATAATCCTGCTTTAGTACAGTTCAGCCTCAGATAACCTCCGTATGAAACTTCAACCCCATCGTTCATTCTCGTTCTCCGTCTGCAGAAGGACAAGTTCATAAAGAGAAGAAGAAAGAAAGAGGAGGAGGAGGACTGGAGTAAGCTGCTTAAGGTTTGGGCGACGGAGCAGAGGAAACTAGATTTAGCTCCAAATATGTTACAGTAAAGCTGGTTTGGGCAAAGCAGCAGCACCAGAGGAGGCGTTTAAAGGAGAAATATTATACAAACTCAAACTATGTGAGCTTTTACCTGCAACAATAGTCTCTCTAGTCAGTTTACTCCACAAACAAAAGATCTGTTTCGTTGCTGTTGGTGATTTGAATACAGAGAGAGTTCTGCTAGGACAGAGAGACAGAGACGAGTCTGAGCTTCGTCTGAGTTCGTAAATCGTCCAAAAAGACCCAAGAATCACAGAGATACGTCCCGTTAAAGACGTCAAACCACTAACACCTCATTAAATCTGTGGAGATGCACTAACTATTGTTTGTGAGGTTTGCTTTGAAAACTTGACACTGGATTGTTTTACTTCCCTCTGTATATTTAGAGAAAACTGAGCTGGATTTACCCAGGACACGCTGGAGGGACTTTTAGGGCTTTTCCATTAGTACCTGCTTGGCCCTACTCTACTCTACTCGGCGCGACTTAGCCCTGGTGCGGAGCTTTTCCATTTGGGGCTGATCGGCCGACCAGGTACTTTTTAGTCTCTGCTTTACCCCAGGGCCAAGTCGAGCCGAGCAGATACTAAACCTGACGTCAGACGCACGCCGCTGTTGCGTCACACAAGTGCCGCTGATTTGTTGTTGTTGCTGTACGCTAACGTGAGTCGCCGCTAAGCTAGCTGCCGATAGCACCGTAATGCCTCTACATTTCGTATTCTCTGTAGCAAAAAACAGCTCAGTGACATAAAAAAAACGAGTCCGTTGTCCCTATCCGCTAAATACATAAAACAGTAGTTCTATGAGTGTGTGCGTAGACCACACGGGCTTGTACGTAGGCACATGCATGTTACCTGTGCTGCTGCGGGGTCCTGCTTCTCACAGTAAACACTGATGGACATCCGATGCACACGTTTTGAAGCAGGAGATTAAGTTATAATGCAGCTTCTTCAGGACAAAGTGACGGAGGAGGAAGATGGAACAGCTGACACAGCGGGACTTTAGACAGACATGTGAAGAAGAGGTGAGTCAGTGAACGTGTTGACATGAAAAGCTTCACTCTACTGGCCAATGCGGCGGTGGATATTTGTTTTATGAAACGCTGGAGAACGAACGGTGTGATTATCTTTAATTAAAGCCGATGCGCATTGAAGCGCTCGTTGTTTTCTATGAGCTTGCATCATGTCCCCATTTGGGGAGTGACAGTGTTGGCAACCGTACCGCCCAGCTTCACAACAGCCCCACTCGGCCTCTCTTGTAATGGAAATGCTCTCCCTCTGAGCGGGCTAAGCCGGGTAGAGGCGCGTAGTCGAGTCGAGTAGAGTAGGGCCAAGCAGGTACTAATGGAAAAGCCCTATATGTCTCTCGACTTTCCTGGGAACGCCTCGGGATCCTCCCGGAAGAGCTGGAGTAGGTGTGTGTGGACAGGGAAGTCTGGGCGTCCTTGCTCAGACTGCTGCCCCGCGACCCGACCCCGGATAAAGCGGAAGAAAATGGATGGATTGATGAGTTGGATTTAACCAGGACTATCCCAGAACTGGACCAGGTTTTCATCAGGACTGAAACGGGACTAAACTAGACTCTTTTATCAGTGAGAAAAACAAAACAAACCATTCGCTTGGTTTTATAAATGTCTGTTCAGCCTAAAAGAAGGAGAAAAAACATTCTGATCCTAAACATATCCAAACTGATAAACACTGCAAATATTATGTTTATTAATTGAACTACAATTAGACATTATTAAATATATAACTTGATGCAACATTTATTCATCTAAGCCAAAATACCACAAAATGTGCAACACTGCACACTCTGCAAAATGAAGAACCTAAAATACACTATAAGAAACATCTTTTGGAGAAAAATCGCTGCCCAGCTCTAGAAATAATAATCACGATTATTTAAAGAATAATAAAATCATGATTATTCAAATTATTATTTGTTTAGAAAGACAACAGAGCATAGATACAGTCGGCATCAAAGGCCAAGCCCACTAACGGACCTCCGAAGTTAACATGGGAAGTGAATCAGAACAGCAGCTTTACCACTCACTGCTCAAAAACTACAACAGCAAACATGGACTTTAGGAAATATATTGTGCTAAATACAGTCACGAAGACATGGGATGAATAAAGTGATTCAAGTATGTAAATATATCTAACAATCCTAAGCTGCGAGCTAAATGCTAACGTGGTGTTAGCGGCGCCTGGCTTTCTGTTTACTTTTCTGACATAACGCCACATCAGTAACCTCCATATATGGTTGTAACTCGACTTGAATTAGTTGTGCTAAAAATACATTTAATTCACCAGAAAACGACTTACAGAGGTAAAAAGTTTAGCTTTCCGTTCTTTATTCTGGTGAGGCAGGAGATAAATCGACGCGTTGCCGACTGTATCTATTATCTCCTCCTTATAATGGGCGACACGGTGGTGCAGAGGTTAGCGCTCTGGCCTCAGAGCAAGAAGGTTCTGGGTTCAATTCCCAGTCGACCCAGGGCTTTTCTATGTGGAGTTTGCATGTTCTCCCCATGTCTGCATAGATTTCATCCGGGTACTTAGGTTTCCCCTACCACTAAAAACATGTTCATTAATGGGGCACTATGTAAGAAAAACAAACAAACAAAGTGATTTCCACTTTTGAACACTAGAGGGAGCCTTTCACATGCATTTTGCCTATTAATCATGCTGACATCTAGCGTCAATAATCCACATTCCGGCCCGTAATAAAACATTTCAAATACGTATAAATGTATCACAGTTGATGTGGATTGGTTAACAGTGCTCTCTTAAGTATCCATGTTGTAAAGAATAAATATGATTTAAATGTTTGTGGACTATCTGTGATAATTAAAATTCCTCTTAATCTTACACAGTGCCCCATTAAAGCCTCTCCCAGGGCTCCTCTGCAAAAGAGATTCTGATTCCCAGTGGGACTTTCCTGGTTAAATAAAGGTTAAAATGCAGAGCTTGAAGAGATTAAATTAATGGGTGAGTTATTTCAGAAAAATGAAGCAATGTAAATGTTTCTACAAAAACTGTCTGAGACTTTTACAACTCAAGGAAATATCTGAGCTCTACAAACTCACTTATGATTCACTGTTAATGATCACAATTACTCCATTACACCATTTTTGTAAACTATTATGCTGTGTTCACACCGGAAAGCTTATTTGCGTCTAAATTCGCCTAAACGGGCGTTAAATTTTGCCGGTTATTTCTGCTGTTGACGCCTCAATAAGCTTCTAAGCTGCTCTGACGCGCGTCAAGGCTTTGGTGGACAAAAAGACACTTCCAGCTCTCGCTTGTTTACAGGCTTTGTTTTGCTCGTAGACAGACCATGTTGAGAGAGAGAAGGAGAGAGAGAGAGAGAGATAGAGGCTTGTTGCATTTATAAAACGGAGCTTACCCGATCACACAACTTTCTCCTCCCCCAGACAGTATCTTTTTGCTGTCTCTGTCCTCAGCTCCTCCCGTCGTACAGCAAGTTTAAACACGGCACCGGGCATTTGTAATACATCCATGTGAGGCGTTGTAAGTCCAGATCATGTCCCGTGTTTGCCGTGTCTCCAGATTTTCAAAACAACGAACGGCCAAGTCTTTGAGAAAAGCCCCCAAACAAGCCACAATTTCGTTAAAAAAGTTATTAAAAGACTTCAGTAAACAGTTGTCCTTTCCCCTTGGTGCGACAGGGGAACAACATGTGACGTGTACGGGAGTGGAGTCTCTGATTGGCTGACGCCGGCTTCCAACGCGTCTGAAGATGGATTTTCCCAACTTCTGCGGCGGCCGCAGCTTTGGGCGAATTTGCGGCGGCCGCAGCTTCCAGCTTCTAATCCGCAAAACGCTGCGTTTTCAGAAGCCAAAACGCGCGTCAACTGACGCCCCAGACGTAACATACGCGCGGAAAATTCGCTTAAACGCTCAAGACGCGGGTTTACATTGACTTAACATTGAAAATAGACGCAAATACGCCAAGACGCTGTCCGGTCTGAACGCAGCATAACAGCAATAATTGCAATTGAAATTGAAATTCGACAAAATGCACAGCCCTATTTTCATCTAAAGTAACCTGGACAGTCAGATGGATTCTGGTGATATTTGTGAATTCACATTCTGGGCCTCACCGGTCGATTGGTTTGGAATTCGAACCACTGGTTTAACGGCCCAATCACATCGCAGCAGGGCGGGTGTTGTTTGTTTGCAAAGACGACAGGAGTAGCTTCTGAGTCAAACAAAACAAAGATGAAAGCTTCTGTGGACAGACGTGTTTCTGCTGCGTTTGATTCTGTTTTATCAGAAATATCAAAGATTTGTTGTTCTATCCCACATGCACATATTGGACACGTTATTATGTGGATCATCAATGCTCACTACTTTTCCAGATGCATTGTGGGACATTTTGAGAGCACTAGCTTTTGACCACAACCATAAAGTATTCTCCAAAAACATGTGGTTGTTAAATGAAATGTTCCTGAGTCTCTGTGTTCGTGCAGAGTTGTGTGTGGGCAGTAAAAGCAGCAGGAGCAGGTCTTTGTGTTGAATGCATAAACACTCAGAGCAGAGTTAATGCAGTCTAACACCGAGGAGAGTGGACCTGACCTTTCACACCAAACACAGTCACAAACACACACATGAGGGAGAATGTGGAGCAGAAGGTCAAACGTTTGTGGACTTCAACTTTACAGACATTCTGCTCAAACTGTCCAGACTTTAGATGAAAAACTGTCTGACTCAAACAGACTGTGTGAATAGATTTTTGAGTAGTTATAAGAAGACTGTGAGTTTGACTCCTGGGTCGAGCCAAGTCAACATTTACAATCTCTCTGGGTGGAGTTTGCATGTTCTCCCTGTGTCACCGTGGGTTATCTTTGGTTTTCCCCCACCTCCAAAACATGCTTTTTTTATAACACCATACTGTGTTCAGACCAGACTGTATTGGAGCGTCCAGTTTACATGTTAAGTCAATGTAAACCCTAGTCTTGAGGAGCAAATCTGCATCTAGCGAATCAAAATTCGCTTGTTTGGGCGTCTGTTGATGCTGCGTCTTGCGAAGTAGACGCTCCAACCTGCGGCGGACGCTTTGGCCGCTTCCTCTTGACGCCCGAGTTGGACACTGCTGAACTTCTAGCTTCTGGACACTAGAGGCCACCAATCAGACCCTGCTCTACTGTGACGCTGTGGCATGCTATTCTCACACCACGAGGAAAGAAATACAGTTTACTGGAATATTTGGATAGCTTTTTTATCAAAAGCTTGCTTGTTTGGGGGCTTTTTTTCAAAGTTGATTGATTGTTGGTCTGAAAAACTGGCAACCTTGACACAGCAAAGTAAACAGTACATGCAATACATGATCTGGACTGACAATGCCTCACATGGATCTATTAAAAATGTGACACTGGAGGAGGACAGAGACAGCAAAAAGACACTGTCTGGCAGAGGAGAAAGTTGTGCTATCAGGTAAGTTAGCTACGTTTTATAAATGTGCAAAGCCTCTAACTCGTCATCCCTCCTTCTCTCTCTCATCGTGATCTGCCTACGTACAAAAAAAGCGGGAATGAGGAGAAACGCGTCAGGGCGTAAAAACAGTTCTTGTGCCCTCCATGCACCGACGGACTTTGAGGCGATTAAGGTGCTTGTTAACGTGTCAGGTTCAAAAACATTCTGCGTCAAAATTTGCTTCAATTGTGCAAAATTGGACACTTCAACATTGTCCGGTCTGAACACAGCATAAAATTCATCTATTGACTGAATAAAAGAGTGAATGATTGTCTCTACTGTAGTTCTATGATGAGTTGTCAATGCTCATGAAACATCATCTCTTCTGCCTGGAGTTTAGAGCAGGAGAAAGACTTGTGTTTGAGACTAAAAAACTAAAAAAAAAGTGTGAAGAGATCTGAAAGGTCAAACACTGAACTTTAAGACTGTTTTATGATGGAAGTTTCTCATTGGTCGTTGGCGTGTGAGGCTCAAAATCGTCAAAAGAATCATTAATTTGAGATGTTCTGGTTGAGTTGACAAGGAGAGAACAGAGAGAAACAGAGAGAAGAAGAGGAGGCTGCAGCTGCAAACAGAAAAGACGAAGAGGAGACTTTAATGTTCAACTTGACCCAGTTCTAACGCCAACGAGAGCAGGAGCCGGTTTAAGCTTTTTATGTCAGAAAGGCTCGGAGATCAACCCACAGGAAGCAGGAAGTGTGTTGAGAAAGAGAGAGGACAGGCTTTGTTAAACTCAGTCATATCCATCACATCCTCGCCCAGGCTGCTTTTGGAGGTTTGAGTCAAGTTTGTCGTGTAGTTCATTAAACCAACCACAGCCAGGTCTTGTTTGCTAAACCAGCTGTCTTCTAGGGCTGTCACTAACGATTATTTTAATAGTCGACAAGTCAACGATTATTTTTTTTACGTGATCTGCTAAACACATTCGTGCTAACATCATGCTTTAAACTATTCTCAAATGTTCATGTTGTAAATTGCAACAACAAGCTCGAATATCGCCGAAATCTCACTCCAGGCTTTGGTGAAAAGTTGGCAGCCCTGAGAAAAGTAGAATTAATTGCACGATGAAAACGCTACAGAAAATATGATCTCGTTCATGTTTTGTTAGCTTAACGTGAGTTAAAGTTACCTGGAGGACAATGACGGCGAGGACGACGCCAAAACACCGGGATGTTTGTGTTTAAGGTGTTCGTGCATAACCGTCGTGCTGCCGTGAAACATGAGTTTGGCTTTGCAAAGTTTACATGCCATGGATTAGGGATGCACCGATCCAGCTTTTTTAGTTCCGATATCAATCGATATCAACCGATACCAGTGAAAGGACTGAAATTGCTTCTTTTTCTTATTAAAACTTTGTACATTTGGCCATATTGTGTTATTTAACTGATGTTTATAGTGCAAGTCACAACTTAACAACTTAATCTGAATAAAATGCCCAGTATTATGAAACGTTATGGATCAACACCCCCCTGTAAAATAGTCTCATTATGTCCAAATCTATGATATCGGCTGAACCGATATCATGGAGCCGATACCCGATCCAGCAAAATGCCCTGGATCGGCGCCGATATCCGATCCAGGTATCGGATCGGTGCATCCCTACCATGGATCTTACCGTCTTATTTTCATGGAAGTGTTGCCACTTTTGAATGTTTGATTCTATTTTTTTTCTCCGGTAAATCTGTGTCTTGTTACTGTTCCGCCATGTTTGTTTTTATTTGGCTCCTGCTGCACGTGTCTTCTTCTCAGGTAGAGGCAGGTAGAATACTGCCCCCTGAAGTTCCTGTGGTGCTACGTCAGACAAAAATGATCCGCTTCATTGAAACAAACGACTCCGTGGTGGTTTTTTGATGTAAAATGGAATGAAGCAAATCTGCGTCATCGATTTTTTATAGTCGACTCATCGCGACAGCGCGAGTTAGTTGACAACGATGCTTTTTTGAATTTGTTTTCCACTGTTTGTGTGGCTGCATCAACTACAAAAGGATGCATGCCAAAGCTCTAAAGCTATTTTTTAATTTTTTTAATGGTCAAGAAAGTTGTAAAGTTCATACAAAAAGGGAACAGGAAAACCTTATTTTCAAAACGTAGACTATATTTTGGTTCCTAATTTTCAACAAATTCATTTCCTTTTGTTGCTTGCAAACCTTGCAATAAAAGATTTAGCAAACTATTACAGATTTAGTTGTCAAACGTCTACAACACGTAGGGGAGACCGGGGCCAATTGTAACACGGGGCAAATGTAACAGAGGCTCTCATTCGTAGCAGAAGAAACCAGAAGAACCTGCTCATTTCATCTCCACCGGCTGTTTGAGTGGAAAGAGATTTAAGATTTCAGGAAACTTTTTACATAAAAAAAAACACATCACATGAGCTCATGTTTTTGTTCTGGACACAGATGTGATGAAGATATGTCTGTCATCTTTATATGTTTAAATATAGGTTTTGTGGTCTGTGTTTGGTCAGTTTTACAACAACAAATATGAATGCTAACAGAGAAAAAAATCCCTCCAAACATGGCCGCCCTCATCTGTGTTACAACTGCCCCTCGGCCATTTTATGAATTTATTTTGGAGGGATTTATTTACATTTATGTTTTTTGTCCAAACAAGTTTGTGTATCATTTGTTTTACTGATTTTTATCAAAGCCTTAATATTTGTTCAGAATAATTCTCATTTTAGTTGGAAAAAGACATAAGTAAAGTTAGAGCAGACTGTAACAGCAGTGTTGTGTTTTATTATAATAAGATTACAGAGTTAAGTTGGTTTAAATGTGGACAACCTTCAGTCTGTCAAATGTATTATCGTTAATAAAGAAAAAATAAATATTAATTGTTGTAATTTCATGTATTACAATTGCCCCATGTTGTGTTACAATTGTAACACTTGACTTTCTTGTCTTGAAATGAAAACAGCTTCAAAATAAATCGCTCTAGTGAATCTAAACCTGTTCACTTGTCAAGCCAACATCTGCAGCTTTTATTTCATGAATGTATGTCAGACAAAAATGATCCGCTTCATTGAAACAAATGACTCCGTGGTGGTTTATTATTGTAAAATGGAATGAAGCGACGCGTTGACAATAACACATCTGCGTCAACGATTTTTTATATTTGACGTCGACTAATCGTGACAGCCCTACTGTCTTCCTCTTTTTTTTGTTTCTTAACACGGACGGTGCACGCTAACCTGACCTGTAGAAAGAGCCGCCGCTCATAAACACAAACAGTGGAAACAAATCGATAAAGCGCTGTTGTCAGTAACTACAAGAGTTTATCTGTGAGAAAACAAAGGTTCTGCTGCTAAATCAACATTTGTGAATGAAACTCGAGCCTACGACCCTTAAAAGTTACATTCAGGTGAAAAAACACAGAGAAAGTTTGTTGCTCGTGGACACAGCGTCAGTCTGAGAGAGAGAAATGTTAATGTGTTCCTCAGGTTAAACACAGAGTAGAGCTGATTAGTTTAGAGACGCTTCAGACAGACTGACCTTTAGAGGAGAAGAGAGAGAGAGAGAGGAGGGAGGAGAGAGAGGGAGAGAAAGAGAGGGAGGAGAGAGAGAGAGAGAAGGAGAGAGGGAGAGAGAGGGAGGGAGGGGGGGGGAGAGAAGAGAGGGAGGAAAGAGAGGAGAAGAGAGGAGAGAGAGAGAGAGAGGGAGAGAGAGAGAGGAGAGGGAGAGGAGAGGGAGAGAAGAGAGGGAGAGAGAGAGAGGAGAGGGAGAGGAGAGGGAGAGAAGAGAGGGAGAGAGAGAGAGGAGAGGGAGAGGAGAGGGAGAGAAGAGAGGGAGAGAGAGAGGGAAAGAGGGAGGGAGAGAGGGAGAAGGGAGAGAGAGGGAGGGAGAGGGGAGAAGAGAGAGAGGGAGGGAGAGAGAAAGAGAGGAGAGAGAGGAGAGAGAGGGGGATGGAGGGATGGAGGGGGAGAGAGAGGAGAGAGGAAGGAGAAGAGAGAGGATAGAGGAAGAGAGAGAGAAGAAAAAGGGACAGAGAGAGGGAAGGAGGGAAAGAGAAAGAAGAGGGGGAAGAGAGGGAGGGGGAGAGAGGGAGAGGGGAGAGAGGAGGGAGAGAGAAAGAGAGGAGAGAGGGAGGGAGAGAGAAAGAGAGGAGAGAGGAAGGAGAAGAGAGAGAGGATAGAGGGATAGAGAGAGAGAAGAAAAGGGAGAGAGAGAGGGAAGAAGGGAAAGAGAAAGAAGAGGGAGGAAGATAGGGAGACAGGGGAAAGGAAAGAGGAGAGAGAATAAAAAGAAAAAGTGAGAGAGAGAGGGTGAGAGGGAGAGAAAGAGAGAGAAGAAGGAGAGAGAGGGAGAAGAAAAGGGAGAGAAAGAAGGAGAGAGAGAAGAGAGAGAGAAGAAAGAGTGAGAAGGAAGAGAGAGAAAAGAGAGAGGGAGACAAGAGGGGCAGGGGGGTGAGTAAAAGAGAGAAAACAAAGATGGAGAAAGGACAGGGGGGTCTTTCAGATTGTCCTCTCTCTATGGAAATAAGACAGAAGGAGTGAGAGAGAAAGAAAGAGAGAGAGGGTGAGGGAGAGTATGAGGAGAAAAGAAGAGAGGAGACTGGAAGGAGAGAAAAGAAAGGAAAACAAGGCGAAATACAGGAGAGTGAATGGAGGAGAGAGAGAGAGAGAGAGAGGGCACTAATGGGGTCGCTTCATTCTGTCTTCGCCCAGGTTTCCATAGCAACCATAAAAAAACCAACCCGATCTCACTACAAAAACGTACTGCAGGGTACGATTTCGCGAACCTGAAAAACGTACACCCATTAACGTTTTAGGTCCTGAAAACGTTTTCGACAACACGTTAATTTCTACGTTCAAATTTTACGTTTTGCCAAATATCAAAAAGCGCTCGGATATCAAACGTAAATTAAATACGTTTAAAAAACGTGGCATTAAAACGTGCATTCTGCAGGCTTATGGGTCCGTGCGCTATTAATAAACGTGGGCGCCCACGTCTGAACGTCAAACTGTAACGAATATTAACAATTTATGAAGACGTACGTGTGCACGTTTGAACGTATAATTCTAACGAAAAATTACTATTTAAAAAAACGTACGTGAGCACGTTTGAACGTGGCCGATTAACGAATTGAAAATACGTGCGTGAGCACGTCCAAACGTGGGATTGTAACGAAAATTAACGAATAAGAAAAACGTGAATGCCACGTCTGAACGTGGGCCTGTAACAAATATTAACAATTTACAAATACGTACGTGGGCGCGTCTGAACGTGGCCTGTAACGAATATTAAAATGCTCACATTACGCAGGGTACATTGACATAGGACTATTTTTTCACAAAATTGTAGGCCTACAGCTACGCACAATGCAGTTCAATTGCAAACATTTCATTCAGATTTGTCTGTCTATTTTAATGCCTTATATAATACAGTACATGAGAAAAGCATTTCAATTGTTTTATTAGCAATAAAAAATAAAACATTATGTATTCTATTTGCTTAATTGATTATACCTTTACCTATAAAAAGAAAACCGATTAAGCTGTTAGAACTCCGTAAATCATTTAGTTGAAAACAAAAGATGCTACAACATTACATCCAAATATTACGCTTTTTATTTATTTATTATTAATATTTTTCCTTTGCAATTAGATATCCACAAATAAACAAAAAGCCTAAAAAAATCTAGTCATTTTACTTAGGACTTTAAGACCTTGGATATCAAAAATTAAGACTACTCGCCCGTTTTAAAACATTATTTTTGTGAAAAGAACTAAAAACTTAAATTAAAAATATACATTAATTTTTGTTTTGTCATAAAGGCACTATTTTTGGCTTACAAAATTACATAAACTTCGAGTTGGCATATTTCTGATCAAGAATTTGTAAATGCCTGCACCTGTCACGTGATCACTGAACGGTGCCCACCTGCGTGTCTCCTCTTCACTGCGCTCATTTGCCACAGCTTTAGCTCTTTTCCAAACAGCACAAATGCTCCGAGGATGTCCACGGCTCTTCGGTTCGTTAATATAATAGATCCACGCCCGTTACGCACAGCGCGCAGCATCTGCAGGACAAAGTCCTGTTGGTTTTGTGATCCTGCACAGTGAGCTTAACTCAAAACTCGCTCGCTAAGTCAAACGTACTTTTTCCTTTGGCCAAGTTGAATAGTTCACGTTAAGTCCCAAAGATGTGAGGGGATTCGTATTGAGCCAACAGTTAGCTCATGCGCTCTGAAGCACGCACTGTGCTGTAGCTTTGACGCGTATTTACATGACGGGCATCACAGAGCGAATGCAATATCTCCGCCACAAACAGGAATATTCCTCATTTAACTTTGATAAATCTGCTCGATATACAAGGTCTCAAAAATACCTACTTCAAATTTAAAACATACATTTCCCACATCTTAAGACTTTATAAACGCGTACCTACATTAACATTTTGTATTATAATGATTTTAAACAGTTAAAGCTGCTCTCCACTTGATTATTTGCCTGTATAAAATATTGTGATGTAACGTGAACACAAACATATCAAGAGAACGACCATAACCAACAGCAGGCATAATTGCTGCCACGAACTACATAAACTGAGAGGCACTTATATGGACACACGCCTCTCTGTGTCCACACGCCTCTCTCTCAGTATAACCGTTGTCTTCATGCCTCTCTGTGCCCACACGCCTCTCTCAGTGTTGTCTTCACTCTCTGTCCACACGCTTCTCTGTGTCACCGTTGTCTACATGCAGCAAACGTCTTTCAGCTGCTGCAAAGAAAAAAGGATGGATGAAAAACCCTTAATCTGATCTCCTTGCATAAAAAAGTTTCCGTTCAAGTTGTAACAAGTATCTAAAGAATTATTTCATATTTAAAATCTGGTGATATTTGCAGGCAACTGGACACGTTTACATTTTGTATTAAACAATATTCATTTTAGCTGCACATCACCTGTTGTAAATACAACTTGTAGTACAATAGTCACTTAAACACACTATTCCACTTCGCTCCCATTAAATATGATGCAAAATAAAAATAAAAATAAATGGATAAAACTGAAGGGCACAGCAAAAATGTAAATGCTTTTTCTCATCAATATTAATCTCTGGAACAATCCTCATTTGGGGTTTGAGGCTTGGGGTCAAGTCTTTAAACAGTTGGCCGTCTCTTCCATCTTTTATAAGAATTTTAGCACTTTATTTTTATTTATTCAATCACAGTTTATTGTTTATTGAAAGTGTTTTTCATTTTTTGTAAAGTAGCAAATGAGTTTAAAAGTGATTGTTTGCATTTTAGCAAACTTTGCAAAGGTTTTATTGTTAATTTTTTGTAGTTGTTATCATTACTATTACATACAGATTTACATACATCAAAGTGTGTTTTATGGCACTTAGGATTACAAAGACAAAATACACATTTGCTTATTGTTCAGAAAAATACTGCAGCTCACACAAATGAATGAAAAATGTACAATAGCTACGTCTTACATACGCAAAACTTACGTCCAAGCCAAGCTAAAGGCCACTGGTCAAAAGTCTGGTCGTCCACGGCGTATTTCCTCCTCGTAGGTTTTATTCCTTCTTTTGATTTTTTTCGTCCTTTAATAACAAATAGAATATTTTACATTTAGCCACTAAATAACAACAAAAGTCACAAACCACCGAGAATCACAACGCACACGCTATTGTATGAAATAATGCTTATGTTTATTATTATGACAACGTTTACTTTTGGCACACAAGGTTCAAAGACATGTAACGTTAGACTACTCACTTTATCCGCTGTTTGTGGCTTGTACGCGTACGTTGCATCTCCAGTATACTTCCGCGCTTACAATTTGAATTTCCCTCCAGAGACGGGTCCATTTACCTTTTTCGCGTAACAAGCTCTGGCCTTTTCTTTTATTTTGTCTCGGTGCGGACCTGCAGTGTTCTCCTTTCCATTGTACACGTTTTTCTTGACATGAAGGTCTTAACTTTTGACGAAATATCACTTAGCTGGCGGCTAATAACTAGCTAGCGCGCGGTATTTATTTTTGATTGAGCTGTCCCGCGCACCAACAATGCAACGCGCGTAGGTCAGGTGGTTTCTTCTTGGCGTCTGCTCCGCTGCTGCCAGATAACAAGAAGAAGGCAAAGCCCTGTCATGATTTTTTAGAGCCGTCTGGGTTGAAATTTCAGAGTCAAATTCTAGATTGTCGGGTCCGGAAGGAAGATAATTAAGTTTAGCAGAACAGGTAAGAGGCCAGAGCTTGTTACGCGGAAAAGGTAAATGGACCCGGCCGTCTTGGAGGGAAATTCAAATTGTAAGCGCGGAAGTATACTGGAGATGCAACGTACGCGTACAAGCCACAAACAGCGGATAAAGTGAGTAGTCTAACGTTACATGTCTTTGAACCTTGTGTGCCAAAAGTAAACGTTGTCATAATAATAAACATAAGCATTATTTCATACAATAGCGTGTGCGTTGTGATTCTCGGTGGTTTGTGACTTTTGTTGTTATTTAGTGGCTAAATGTAAAATATTCTATTTGTTATTAAAGGACGAAAAAAATCAAAAGAAGGAATAAAACCTACGAGGAGGAAATACGCCGTGGACGACCAGACATTTGACCAGTGGCCTTTAGCTTGGCTTGGACGTAAGTTTTGCGTATGTAAGACGTAGCTATTGTACATTTTTCATTCATTTGTGTGAGCTGCAGTATTTTTCTGAACAATA
>JBBPFD010000719.1:65206-200206 GCA_038363315.1 Mugilogobius chulae | reverse complement strand
TCTTTTTTCTCTCTATTCTCTCTACTTTCTAATGTTCTCTCTCTCTACCTTTTCTTTTTCTCCTCTCTCCCTCTTTCTCCCTCTCTCTCCTTTCTCTTTCTTCTTCTGCCTCCTCTTCCTCCTCCTTCTCTCTCTCCTCTCTCTTTTCTTTCTCCTCTCTCTTTTCTCCTCTCTCTCCTCTTCCTTTTTCTTTCTTTCTCTTCTCTTTCTTTTTCTCTTCTTTCTGTCTATTCTTTCCCATGTGCTCTCTCTTCTTTCTCTTTTCTCTCTTTCTTTCTGTCTCCACTTCCTCCACCTTCTCTCTTCCTCCTACCTTATTTCTTTCTCTATTTTTTCTTTTTCTCATCTTCCTCTCACACCTCTTTCTCCCCTCTTTCTCCTTTCTCTCCATCTTCTCTCTCTCCTCTTTCGCTCTTCCTTTTTCTTTCTTTCCTCTTTCTCCTTTCTCTCTTCCTCCCTTTCTCTCACTCTCCTCTTTCGCTCTTCTTTCGTTCTTCTTTCTTTTTTAGCTCCAGACTTTTCCCTTATTCAGAACCAACAGAACATTGTCAGAAATTTCCTTTTATGTAAAACTATTAGCCCAACATTTTAAAGTAGAAAACACATGTCTCCTTTAAGACCACAACAGTAACAAACTGGATTCTCTCTCCTCCGACACAGATCAATGCAAATGATTTCAGATCCAGAGCCATTATCAGCCGACAGATAGACTCAGGCTCTGCTCTAGTAAAAGGTCAACAAAGGTCGGCAGAATAAACCTCTGCAGACGCTTCAGACACGAGAGCCACCATCCAGACTGTTCAGTTTAGATAATAACACTTCAGCTTTTTGTACACATATTACCGTACGGATAAAACAGTTGGTCTTTAATCGGTATTTACTCATACGCCAATACATCTTTATAAAATCATATTGAATATTTTTTTGGTTTGTGGCATGACTGAAAAATGGTGTTAAGGCCAACATTTGTGGCACCAAAATGCAAATAATATCCCTTATTAATAAAAGAGAAGCAATCATAATTTAGACCATGTTTTTCTTGGTCTACTAGCTGTGGAGCTGAAAAAAGAACTTATTTATGAAAAATGTACATTAAATAAGGGTGTGCTTTGCATTTAATCACATGTCAACAATACATGTCAATACAGAAGACCACAACAATATATTGTGATTTTCTTCAACTTTGGTTTTTGTACAAAGTGATAATTATTTTTAGTTTGTTTTGATGAGTCAAAAAATAAAATGACCCATAGAATAAAATGTATATTTTCTGTTAATGATGAATAATTGATACTTAATGATTCTCTGACAGTCTTGATACTAAATACCGTCAGTATTGATAATGGCAACACAAAGATAATGAAGTTTCTAAAAACAATAAACCACTTGTCTCTTTCTTTCATATAAAGTGATAATGTTTGTGCCAAGGTTTAACATTAGACAGTCTTCTTAAAGACACAGTGCTGCCCTCTACTGTCCTGGCTGAATAGGCAAGTTTTCTACCACTATTGACATTGAAATCACTTGAAATCCAGGAAAAAAAACTCCCTCATTGCAATGCATGACATCATCAAAAATATCAATATTGGAATTAGAATATAAATACAAGTATCAGGAGATTGGGTAATGCGATATATAGCCAAATCGATTTTCCATTAAGCGAACCCTGACTATAATCACATGTTTACCCTAAAACACTTATAATATCATCACTTATATAAATACAGGATAAATACCTTGGAAGTATTTGTTGTTTTATTAAAATAGTGTTTTAAAGGAAATTACAGGGAGCCGCCATTTTGCTTTGGGTATGACATTAAATGGTTGTCTGTGTCTTCTGGTGGTTGTCAAGGTAACAGCCTAGGGAGCAACTATGGTAGGAGTATGGTATGGTATGGTATGGTATGGTATGCATTTATTTGTACAGGGACAGTGCACAACAATACATTATCCAAGACAAAAGTCAGAGGAGAGATGCTGGCGCCAGGTTATAGCATGAATGCTAATTTCCACCTGTAGTCCCTGAGCAGGTTGGTTTTAAATAATGATAATACAGATTAGATGTATATAGCAAAAAAGACCATATTATAAATTACAAAAAGCTATTTTATAGGGTCACTTCCTTCAAACACTAAATCTAAAATCTACAAACATTCATTCATAAGCAGATACAGTCTAACTTTCTCTCACATTCACACATCTACAGCTCATCCAAAGCAACTCTCATGTCTAATGTGTGCAAATTTGTTTAGCCATCCACTTCTTTGTCAGACGTGCAAACATTTGAAAACTTGTGCAACTTATAATCTCTGTTGGTAACTGGTTCCAAAAACTGACAGCAACAGAGGAAAAAGCAGATTTGGCGAAAGCGGTCTTATATTTGGAGACACTGCATTCTCCTCTAGAAGATGAACGTGTCACCCGAGTTGTCTTTTCTGAGGTCAATGAAACAAAATTCCTCAGAGGAGGAGCAGCACCATGTAGAATTTTGAATAATTGACAGACATAGTAAATATTATTAAGTTTTCCAAATGCAGCAGATTATGTTTCAGTAAAAGTAACTATGGCAACAACCAAAAGCAACCATTTGACATCATCAACCCAGAATGCATTGCACCTGGACAATATGGCTGCTGCCAATGGCTCCAAACAATGACAAATTTATACAAAATAGTAAGAGGTTAGATATTTATTTGGGATTTATTTTAGCAAACATGAACAGTACTAGCATTTAACCCATATTATCTTCATAGCCAGGGATCCTTTTAAATACCCAAATTTACATGCTTTGGTTAAAAATTTCCTGGAGGAGGACCCCCAGACGCCCCATGTCTTGACTTAAAGGGTAAGTCTGACTGCTTAATATCAACACAATCTCTCACTTAAAAATGTAATAATTATTGCTACTAAAGCCACAAAACTATTAACAACCATCTTAGTCCAATAATGTTCAGAATCCTGCGTATAAAACCATGACTACACAACATACATCGTGTAACATTAGGACACGCTCTTAGTCACCATCAGACAGTAAAACAAGCCCAAACAGAAAATCATCTCAAACATTATCACAGAACTGCACATGAAACAGCAAAATACCAATAATCAATCCCAGAATCATTTCAAACGCTTGTGTAAATATTAATAAAAACACGTCTTACCTTTGTCGTCGAATCGTCTTTTCAAAAGTAGAATTCTTCCTCTTTAGAATCCGTCCTACAAAACAAAAAGATAATAAAATCAAATTCTAGACCCCTACATTTATTATAAAGCATCAAAAAAGGAACAAATAAATTAATAAATGAAAGTGAATGTATTTTTAATGAGGGATTGGCAGCACCAGATTGTTGCTCCGAGGCTGTTGACATTGGCCGCATGGAAACATAATTATCTCATAAACGACTCAACCAATGTTTATTTTTCCAGTCTAATTAAACTAATAACATGACCTGCACTTTATCTATATAATAAGCAACAAAAACTACAATTATTTATTAGTAATTATGTAACAGGGTTCAGACAGGGGTGTAAAAGTCTTTAAATTTTAAAATCTGGATGAACCCAAAGTAGAAAGAAACTGGCAAATCAAGCAAGATACAAATGCTTTTAGGCCGCAGAAATACTGAAACATTTGCCTATTTTTTAACTCCACAATAACAGCCTCTTCTAAATGGCTCCAGGCTGTAGACACTGGCTTTCCACGAGATCTACTTCATCCATTTAAATCCTCAGACACAAAGGTTCTTTCAGTGGAACACGGCCTGTACTTCCTCCACACGACAAACCCATTATTATTACCACTATTATTACCACTGTTTGTATTTATATAAGCTAAAACCATGTGACTATAACCTATTCATCCTAGTCCCATTAGCGAACAAACAAAGACTCTGCACCTGTCGGCTTCTAAAAACACTTCAGGACGAGGCTAAGAGCGTTCACGTGACTTTAAAAACATTTAGAATATGAAAGAGAAAGAAGATGGAGGAACTATGTCTCTGGATTTGCCTGGGAACGCCTCAGGATTCTCTCGGAAAACCTGAAACAGTGAAACATTGTGTGGTTGCAATTTCGGCTAATAAACTTCTTTTCCAAGCAAAATTTAAACTGAAGAGGACCGCTCAAGCACAGCCAATCAGAGGGCTGCATTGCATCTTGATTATAACTAGAAGCCTCCAAAAATCATGATTTCTTTTTTTGTCTGTAGATTTAAATCTGGGTTATTACTCAGGAAAAACTGACCAACTTAAAAGTCTTCATGTGTCGATAAGTGCTTGAACTAACCAGGGGTTCTCAAACTTTTCCCTCAGTGAGCCAAAACTATTATTTTAGCTTTCAGGGCCAATTCTGCAACATGTCGAGGGTCAAACTTCATTTTATGTTGCATCTAAAAAGTTTATTTGGAATAAGATAGTGATCAAATAGTATTTTATGAGCATGTTTTAGCAGAATAAAACTGACTTGGTGGACTTTGACCATCTTGATAAGATAAAATGACTTCTTCGGGGGCCAAATTAAACCCTTGGAGGACAGAGTTTGGCCCCCGGGCACCGCTTTGGGCCCCACTGACTAGACAATAATAATCTTGATTTTATTATATTTTTACTCTCTGAAAATAAGATTTGCCAAATGGATCTTGTGTATTTTTTTGTTTCAACTCTATTCTCTATTAGTAAATTTCAGTGTTGGAGAAAAAGTATTGAAAGAGTAATTAGTTATGTATTACTTTAAAAAAAAAATGTAATTAGTTAAACTACATTAATTTAGAATTACTTTGTGTGTATTATTGCAAACATCATTCAAAATTAGGATTTAACATTTTATTATTGGCATTAAACAAAGTTAAGCAACAAATGAGTTGCTTAAATCAGCTCAAATTAAGTAAAATCAACATTAAAATGATTCTGTTCCTGTGCAGCTGCTGATCTGCGTCTCTGAAGAGTTTTATCTCACACATTAAGTCACTTTTGTAGATGTTTTTGATTTAAAAGTAACTGAGCGTATTTTGTTAGTAACTGTATTTAATTACAAGCATTTTCATAGGAACTAAGTTACACTACTAGTTACTCAAAATGTAATGCAATGTAATCTAATCTAAGTTTTAGTAACTAAATTACATCCAACACGGGTAAATTTTGCTATAAGACACTTAAAATATACTCAAACAATAATTAGCATGACATAATTTCAGCATTCATTCACTCATTATCCAGTTTAAGATTGTCACTTTTTACAGACTTGATTTGGTCCTATTTCAATCCTGGTTTAATTCTGCCTTATTTGATCCTGGTTTAGATCTGGTTTAGAACTGAATTGATATGCGCCAGGTTCAGATTTGATTACTAGCAATTGAAACAGACTGCAGCATCAGTTATATTATCATTAAAGAAACAAATGTAGTGTAGTGTTATTGGATGTTTCTATTCTTTTCTGTAGCAACTCTGGAATTTCCCCACTCTGGGACAAATAAAGAACATCTTATCTTTTATTACTCCGTTACAACTAATCTAATTTCTGCCTTTGCTTCATTTTAATCCAATACTTGTGCGCAAAGTTGAACCAGCCCACACCTTTTCTTCCTTTGCCATTGAAGCGATTAAATAGAAAACGTGAGAAAAACCCGTATGTAAAGTGTTCGTGTATGTGTGTGTGCGTGCGTAATCCCGGGTCTGGTGGTCAGGTGACTGGCTCTGAGCAGCTGTGCAGACTCGGTGTAGCTCTCCATCAAACAACGGGAGGCACCGGCGGAGGACGCATTTCCACACCGACCCGGAGGAGCTCAGATTCGGGGCACGAAACCAGGACTTTTTGGAGCCTAACGAACCAAAAAACACCGCGATGAGGGACCGAGTGGCTGTACTGCTTCTGGCCACGGTGGCTTTGGCTTTCGCTGCCGAGGTAAGACCGATTATTTTAACGTTTTTTGTCACCGTAATGTTGTTTAGTTGTCAGGGTGTCTGTGCGGATCGTGCAACGGCGCAAACCGGAAGCTAGCCTTTCAAAATAAGACGTTAGAATCGATTTCGTCGATCAGAATTCACACAAAACTCATATTTTTTAACATTTATACTTGTCAGACGTTATCGTAATTCTACAAAATCGATTGTCATGTTCATATTTTATAATTCTAGCAAATAAATGCGTCCATGTTCACGTAAAAGGTGCCAGACGGAAGCTAGCATGTACCAAAATGCGCTAACTGACGCTGGTTTGGCTACGTATTTTTGTAACTACAGGTTTATAACGTGTTAAAACACAATGTAATACCTTTATTTTGCATTAATGTCAAATACTCATGTGACAATATCTTGGCTTTAGATTGTTGTTGGATTTGTGCTTTTGTGGCCTAGTGTCTCCGTTTGCGATCGTTTTGTCGTTGTATTTTTGGGAATAAGATTAAATTTACGCATTTGGACGACTTGACATTTTCAACACGACGTTCCTTCAAGTCTTAAGTATTACACAGATCAATAATGTTCACGTAAAGGGTGTGATTTGTCCATAAAATTCAACGTAATCTAATTTAGCCTTTGCCAAATCATCACGTCTCTAAATGTCCCTTTGAAAACAGCGTATACACACATTTTATTATTTCCCTTTTTGACTCGTCACCTCGTTAATTATCTGCTAAATAAATAAAAAGCGTAATGTCTCAGATTGCATATCCCCAGGGCAGATTTTTTTAAGGCAGTGGGCGTGTTTGGAGCGAAGGGAGATGAAATTAAACACCTTCCCGAACGCGAAATGACACAAAGAACTAGCCGTGCGTAATGTTGTTATTTAGGTTCTACGCACTGCTGCTAAAAACGCTGAACAAATGTGTCACAAACGAGGTGGGAAGTGCTTTATTTTTCTGATGCGCAGAGCAGAAGAACAGATCCCGGTTTTGTCAGACGATGGCAGAGGAGAATAGAGAAGTTAAGATGGCGGCGGTGCACTGCAGTATAAAAATCAGAGGGTCTGGGAAAAGCCAACAGGCGCGTGGAGGCTGTTACGAACGGCGAAGTCATGTTTCTGTTAAATGACCTTTTGTTGCGCCGATGTTACGAAGGAGAACCTGGCGTAAATGTGCAGGGTTATTGCGCCAAACGCGGATTCTGTTTGCACATAATCACTGCTCATCCATTTTTAAAGCACGGGAATGTCGCTCTTTGTGGAATATTGACGCTGTTTTAGGCTGAGCTGGTTCAAGAATCCTCAATTTTTAGCCTTTACTAAGAAAATTAAGCTAAATCTTGTTATTGTGCACATCCTGAAATATTGGCAACTAGTTTTCGTTACAAATTAGCGAAATAATGCTTTTTACAGAGCTTACATAACCCAAAGGCCTATTTATTGAACATTTTATAAAATAACAGCAAAACTGTAAATGTGATCATTGCGTTTACACTTTATATGACAAGAGTCTTTACTAGAGATTCTGCAGATGACATCACAGCTTTCTAAATATCAGCAGTGAGTGGCAAAAATGCATCAGAGTCAGTGGAGACAAACTACATCTTCTCCCGCAAGAGTCAAAACACGGCTAAAACAGGGAAAACGCAGCTACAGACGGACAATAAATATAAACTGCTGCTGCTGAATATGAGTCTGTATGCGACATGTAAACAGAGAAAATCAGATAAACAGTGGCAGAAAAGCAGATAACTACATGCACACTTCAGTTTCTCTCACATTTCTTACTGACACACACGGGCCGAAAGGGTCGTAGGTCTAACCCTAACCATGTTTAAAGACATGTTTGGATTTATTTTTTCTTTTGGATTGACATATTACAGTCTGCATATTGTAATCAAGATACGCCAAAAAATTATGGAGATATCCATTTTTTGCCAATATCGCCCAGACCTACGTGAAGGTCTGAACTCGCTTCAAATGATTTTCAGGCTGTAGCTTGTGTTGTTTTGTATCAATTAAATATTTAAGTATTGTAGGGAGTTTCAGAGAAATCTCCATAAGGAATGAATGGGACGAAAACGAACAATTCACAGATATTTTCAGAGCAGAACCAAGCTGAGGCTTTGTGAAAAGGGTCGATACATCACCCAGTCCTTTCTACCACATAAAGCTAATTCACATTCGATTCTTGGCATAGTGGTCTTTTCTACTGACTATTTTGGTAGTTTTCCTTCCTCTTTACTTTGATCTTGACTCAGTTTTACAACCGAAACAACAGTCATGTATTCAAATGAGTTCACACTTTTCTCGTCTCCTCGTTCACGGGAATTTTCTGTGTCAAGTCGAAACAAAAATAAGGAAGTTGAGGGTATTTGTTTTGTCAGTAAAATACAGTAAATGTGTCACAAGTCCAGATGGTGAGCAGGAGCTAATGGCTGAACGTAGTGTTTCCCATTAAAAACACAAGTAAACATGGCATATATAGAGGTAATTCCACAGCTGTTACCTAGCAACCACGTTGTAAATCTGGGTGAAAACCACATAAATGACACAGACGTTATGATTTGACAAAGGCAGTGTATATAGAGGGATTTTTGGTCGACGTCTCTTTCCACCCTACTGCTCATGCTTCATGCAGAAAGAGCCGCTCTCCATCTGCTTAGCTGAGGAAACTTCTTTGAATAAAACAACAAAACAGGAGGAGAGCAGCTGTTTGGATCAGGTCTGAACCGGTCTGACAGTTTTTCTCTGTGTTTTTCACCTGAATGTAATTTTTAAGGGTCGTAGGTCGAATTTCATTCACAAATGTTGATTTTAGGGCTGCAACAAGTTAATCGATTATTGAAATAATCATCAACTAATTTAGTCATCGAATAATCGTGAACTTGTCTTTAATAAATGTTCCAAAATTCCCAGGAGCCTCAGATTAAACCGAAATAAGTTAATGTTTAAGTGTTATGATACAAAATTTCAAAATCAAGGAATAGTGCTACGATGATAATTAAAAATGCTATTTTTTCATCAACTTTCTATACAATTTTCAGCACAAAATACAAATACGGTCTTTTTTAAACATTCTGGTTTTAATTTAATTTTGTTGAGGCTCAGGCTTATTTTAAAACTCATGACAAAATGTCACATTTATGAATGCTTGTTCAATGCTTGTGAGAATCTGATTTTCAATACTTTTGACAAACCTAAAATTTTTAATTTTAAAATCTCCTGGACATCTTCAAGCGTTGTTACTTCAGCTTAAATTTGCCAAAGATCTTGTCCTCAAGTCACTTTTGCGTTTTAACCCCTTATGAGGTGGAGGGCCCGCCCACGGGCCTGCCCACTTTTTCTTAATTAATTAATTTTTGCCCACCATGTTATAAAAATCAACTCTCAAGCTCCCTGGCATGTTATCGTTAAAAATCAAATTGAAACCCACCTATTCACAGTCAAATCAACCATTCTGGGGTGGATCAGAATCAGTTTTGACTCTAAACTTACAAATAAAAAAAATACCTCAAAGATTCTCCACAATTTAATAGGAATTTTTAATGAGCTCCGCCTAAACTTTTTTAAGTTAATACAGGTCCCTAAAACTATGTTTTAGTGAAAATAGCTTCAGCTTTTGAAGAGGAATTGTCCAAACCCAAAATTTGCCGAATCTAGTGTCATTCTGTCCATGGCTAATGACACCAGCTTTACTGATTCTTACATTTACACAAAAAATTTAGGCGGACTTTAAAACTTGATGTTCTTTTGTCCAGAGCTGCTTCTCACTTAAAACTATAGTCAGTCAGACAGCAGAAGCTAAAACTACAAAGCCTCAGCTTCACAAAGAGTCCAGCCAATTGTTTGTGCTCCAAAGGGTTTAGAAGCAGTTTACACATCTCCTGTTATGATAAATAAAGATTGCCTCTAAAGAACCGTCCGACTGCTAAATCTTTAAGCTATATTGCCGTCCTCGCTGGTTGTCATGGTAATGTGTAAGAAATGTGCTAAAACTTAATGCTTCTTAATGGTTAGTGCTAAGTCTGGTCCGGAGGGACAGAAATCAGCTGGTTGCAGTGTAATGAGTTTATTACTGTTGCAAAACAGGCCTAAATTGTTATTTTTTTAATCTTAACCTTTACCCTAACCTGTTTCCTAACCTTAGCTGCTCTCCTAGACTTAAGCATCGTTCTTTTGAACCAAACTATCGAGCATTTACCCTCCGAGCTTTCGTAGACCCAAGCCATTCTTTTCTTATTGTTTTAGCTTTGTTCTTGAGTGATTTCAACGCTCCATAATTTAACCAAAATGGTCTTTTAAAACTGAAACTAAACTGCCTCCTCACACTAATCTTAACCATTACTTTAGCCTGTTTCTAAACCTTTTTTTTTGAGGATTAATAAAAGACTAACACTCCAAACTAAATCATATTGGGCCTGTTGAATGTTGCGACCTCACGTGAGCAGAACCCACATCGATGAGTTTTCTCCGGCAGCAGACTTGTGCACGGCCTTTGTCAGATCATTTAGTGAAACGTGTTGTGTCCATATTGTCCCGTTTGACCGCGAGAGGCCGAGACAAAAGCCTGGAGTCACAGAGTCAAAGGGCAGTTCAGTCAGAATCAGACATCTGCTGTTTGTGAAGAAGTGTTCAGAGAGAGCCGTCTGTCTCTGCTCCGAAACTATTGTTATTACAAACTGAACTAAAGGTTTTTCATGCCGAGTAGAAGTAAGCAAAGGAAATATATGTAGCAGCTGGAGTAAAGTGAAATGGAAGTAAACCAGGAAGTGAACTACATTGCAAAAATACAGTGTACCCAACATTTTTCTTGCGTTATAGTTAGGGCTGGGCAATACTGACAAAAATTAATATCTCGATACTTTTTGGACAATCTTGATATTTGGGCGATATTCTGTCAGTTCAACATATATACAGTATGTGTTAAAATCTGTGTTCAAATGAGTTACACTGGAAAAACGACAATTTTAAATATTCGAACAGGTTTAAAATTGACTGAATGACGTCGTGTTTATTGTGATTTGAGCAGGTTTGACTGTCTTAAATAAAGAACAAGTAAACAGCTTCATTATCTCAAGAACATAAGTTTTTTTCTTGAAGTAAAATGAGATTATGTGTGTTATACTTGTTCTGTTGTCAATTCAAACGCTACAATCTACTCAAAACATGTACAATACTTCTAATTCTAGGCACATACCTTGATTTCTATTCCATTGTTTCTAGTCTGTTTAATTGTCAGACACATTTTTGTCAAACTAATCGAAAAAGTGCAGCAATCTGCCAGAATAAACAATATAAACTTGTCTTTAAGAAAGTACAGCATCACTTATGTAGTTTTATAGTAAATGAACTCTTTTGTGACAAAAGAGTTTCTACTGCACGATATACTCGATATCTTCAAAACAACATTCACAGTATTATCTAAAATTCGATTTATTGCACAGCTCTAATTATAGTCACAATTTTCTTTTCCAAGGATTAGGTTAAGGTTGTGTAGCTACAATAACAAGAACGTAACATCTGAATATTGTGTTCATTTTTAGCTCTTTGTTGAGCGATTTTCATGTTGACTTGGCTGTTTATTTGGTTGATGTGGTGTTATATTTTGTAGTAAACAGGAGTAGAAACAGGAGTAAAAGGAAGTAGTGATAAAATAAAAATAAAACACATTTTGAAAGATCCTCTCTGGCCCGGTGACCAGTTGGTGACTTTGTTGTAGGCCAAGTCTTGCTTAAAAGATTTTGGACTCATATTAATCTTTGTCAAAATCATTCAAAGTTATTTTAATTCTTTCAGCTCCAGCCCTGCAGGTTCTCTTCTCTGTCAGGCCTTTTTGCTAATTTTAAACAATATTCACAGCTCCACAGAAAAACTTTGTGCAACTGGAATCATGACATGTTGTACATCTAAAGAGACCTACAAGTGTCTAGTTTCATTTACAAAAAGATTTGTTATTCTACATTAATCCGTTCTCTTGTTATAGACATTTGAAATTCTGTGTTTTCATTATTTCAGTGTTTGAGAAAACGTCCTTTTTCTAAATCAAACTTCATGTCAGTGTTGTTTTCTATTTTTTGGTGACAGAATCTGAGCCACGACAATGAAATAATGTCTTTAGGATAAAAACAGGAGGTTTACATTATTAAACAATGAGGACGAGTGTCTTTTTCATCTTTAAACCAACAGACGCTGTGTTTCTGATGCAGATTCTATAGATTCAGCCTCTTTCATGGAACATAGATTATATTAAAAAAATCCAGTAGTTTGATTTCCTCTGACACTTTGAAGAGGAAGTTTCTAGACTCGCTGCATGTGTCGTTCTCCTCAGAGTCCTAGTCCAGTCCTAGTCCAGTCCTAGTCCAGTAGGATCGTCTTTTCTTCAGTTTAAAGATCAAATATCTGCTCTAAACTTACTCAACTGTGTTTTTAGTCCAACATGTTTAGTCTGTGATCTGTTTGAAAAGAAAATCGACCTCCAGAAGCAGCTGATCTCGTAAAACATGTGACCTCCTCTGGGTCCTTGTGCTCACACTATTCCCCCCTCTGCTGGTGAATCTGTGAAACTGCATGATGTATTTGACTGTAGACAAAGTCAGCACGCGCATCAGAGAGAACGACATCGCGGCAGAGAATAAAAGCAACAGCAACCAAAAAAAGTGAATATATTAGCTTAAGTGATTGGTCTAAATCTGCTTTTTTAGTTGTAAATACAAATATTTTCTGTACAAATTGTTGTCTTTGCTTTGCGTTTCTCTGACATGACGTGAACACAACCTGCCGTGTCAAAGATCTGATTTATAAAGACAAAAGCATAAACAGTAAAATTCTTCTCAAACCAAACTCAATCTAAACTTGTAATTGTCTTTGTGTAAAACGATACGACTCTTTCATCAAACGCAGCCGCGGAGCTTTGTACCTGATCCACTGTTTAGCCCCGAAACTTCAAACGTGCGAGAAAAACAAGGCTTAATTAGCACAAATAAACTATAAACGAAGCTCTGTCCCCGGCTTTATCTGGTTTACTCTGTGAGAAATGGACTTGAAAGCTCCAGGAAGTCCAGCTTTCCGTTCGGAGACGCCCAAGACAGACTTTGTGAGACCAGTGTGGAGTTAAGTTTAGAAGTGAAACATGTAAAGGACAAGCAAATGATTAAACTAAGAATTTACAAGACCAAAGTGGAAGCTTTACAAAGTTACAAATGTACGAGAAAAAGAAATATGTAGAAAAACTTGAGTCAGTTCAGCTTCATTAGAGACCTTTAAGATTACTCATAAAATCAGAGTTAAAGGTGGAGTACCTGATTTTCACACTGCAAACACAATTTAAGTTTTAAATCTGACTACTTTCTCTCATAAATCCTTCGACAGCTAATATGGACAGATATTCATTTTTGGTCAAGTATGTCTGATTGCAGCCCGCAGAACTAACGACACGCCCCCTTATGACAGAAATGACGTTATTTTGGCGAATATACAAACCATATTCATTAGGGATGGGACGATTCACCCAAGTCACGATTCGATTCGATTTTCGATTTTGCCATCACGATTTTCGATTTTCTTCGATTTTGTTAATAGATATCTAAAACTATCTATGTTATTTATTTTTAAATTTATTTTTGTACATATTAGTTTGTGAACTGGCAACTCTAACATTTCTTGCTTCATTTTGAGAATGTGGGCTTCATTTGTGCTTTTATGTAAAAAGCAATGACTTTTCTTATTTTTCCTATAAGTTTGTAAATGTGTCTGATGGACACTGCATGTTTGGCAGACACATTGCAAAGTGCACAGTACAAAACACCCAAGATTTGGCCCTAACCCTTATATTAACAGCATTAACCATGTTACTTTCTTACATTGTTACATTGCGACAGGGACACAGTTACTTTTCCTAATTAACTTCCATTCATGTTTTACTTCTGTCAGTGCTTCTGAGAGGTTTTGACTTGTATGGGACTCATACAGGGGGCGTGTCTGCAACACTTTAGCCTACTCTTTATCGATGTAGTCAACCGTCATCGTAATAAAACTCTTCGTAGCTCTGGAAGTCCGCCCATCAGCTGTCAGCGCAACATATTCACGTGCAGTCTGGTCTTGCTCACGTTCACGCTTTGTTTCTTCATACATCGCGGGTATTACGGTGTTACTGAAGTGTTTTGGGCTCGAAGTTTATAGCAAGGCTCGGCGATGTTAAACGTGCTTAAAGCCTGCGCGTTCAACAGCGCGAACAAGACGTAAGGGCAGCGTGTCATTAGCGATAAACTTCCCAATAGACAGTTTTCTTACCGCTAGCACCATCCTTGGCACTAAATCCAACGTGTTCCCAAACACCGGAGCGATATGAAGTTAAGGTTGAATCTGAGCGGCGCCAGCGTCTCCCTCCTCTTCTTTTCCCCACACACAACACTCTTCTGCGCACGCGCTCACTCGTTCCCCTTGTCAACAAAACGCCGCTGCCGCTACACGTGTATTTTAGCGCATGCGCAAAATCGTTCGAACTATGCAACGATCGGATCGAAGGGCCAGGATCGAACGATTCGACTCTTTTTGCAGAATCGTTCCATCCCTAATATTCATCCAAAAAATGTCCAAACCTGTGGTAAAAGACATATACGCTGGGGATGTAATTTAAAATAAGCATCTTAAAAAAATCTATTTTTAATACAAATTTCTAATACAAACGTTGGTCAACTAAGACACCTAGGAGTGATTAAATGACCAAAACATCACCTTTATCTGTACTTCTCTGTGTCGCTAACGGCGCTAAAGCTAACACAAACAGCCCTTCTCTCTCGCCTGTGTCCACACCAACATGGCCGCCTTTGTCCCAGTCCAAACAGAAGCATTCCTGACCTCCAGCCACTGCGTTATTGTATCCAGGAGCCAGAACGTTGTGTGCTATTCTGATACTTTTGTCACATTGTTTAAAGTTTAGGCGATGCTAGGAATCTGCCGAAGAGGAGTTTGAACTACGCAAGGACAAGTTTAAGGACGAACGCCGTAGAAAGTCAACATTGTAGATGTGTTTTGTAGATAATATTGTCTAAAGCTGTGGTTTTAGAGACAAGAAGTCACTGCTGTCAAGTTCTGCTTGATGTTTTAACCAAAAACTATTACAAAATGACTCGATATTAACTTGAAATGTCATGAAAACTGTCATGTAATAATGTGATGCTATCAGACATTTAGTCCTGCTTTAAACCTGGGTTTAAACGTGCTTTAGTATAGTTTAGTCCTGCTTTTGTCCAGCTTTAGTCCTACTTTAGTCCCGCTTTAGTGCCATTTTGAACCTGCTTTAGTCCCAATTTAGTCCGGCTTTAGTCCTGCTAGTTTTAAACCTGCTTTAGTCCTGCTAGTCCCAGTTTAGTGCTAGTTTTGAACCTGCTTTAGTCCCGTTTTAGTCCCAGTTTAGTGCTAGTTTTGAACCTGTTTTAGTCCTGTTTTAGTCCTGCTTTAGTCCCAGTTTAGTGCTAGCTTTGAACCTGCTTTAGTCCCGCTTTAGTCCTGCTTTAGTCCCAGTTTAGTGATAGTTTTGAACCTGCTTTAGTCCTGTTTTAGTCCTGCTTTAGTCCCAGTTTAGTGCTAGCTTTGAACCTGCTTTAGTCCCGTTTTAGTCCCAGTTTAGTGCTAGTTTTGAACCTACTTTAGTCCTACTTTAGTCCCGCTCTAGTCCCGTTTAAGTCCTGTTCTAGTCCTGCTTTAGTCCCAGTTTAGTGCTAGTTTTGAACCTGCTTTAGTCCTGCTCTAGTCCCGCTCTAGTCCCGTTTAAGTCCTGTTCTAGTCCTGCTTTAGTCCCAGTTTAGTGCTAGTTTTGAACCTGCTTTAGTCCTGCTTTAGTCCCAGTTTAGTGCTAGTTTTGAACCTACTTTAGTCCTACTTTAGTCCCGCTCTAGTCCCGCTCTAGTCCCATTTAAGTCCCGTTCTAGTCCTGCTTTAGTCCTAATTTCAAAAGCTGTGTGATTTGCTGCTGTGAAATCAAAATGACGTTTGGATGATTTCCTCCTAAAACGGTTTCTTATAAATTTGAAAAAGTCTTTGTGAGTTTTGAGCTGTGACTTTCTTTGTATCGAATTGATTTAAAGAAAAAAGGATTGAAATATTATCAGAGAAAAGCAGCTGCTAAGGTGTGGTTCAAATGAGTCTGGATTTGTCATAAAGTTACACCCAGTGACAGGAAACAATTAGGACTAAAACAGGACTAAAACAGGACTAAAACAGGACTAAAACAGGACTAAAACAGGACTGAAGCAGGACTAAAACAGGACTAAAACAGGACTGAAGCAGGACTAAAACAGGACTAAAACAGGACTAAAACAGGACTGAAGCAGGACTAAAACAGGACTAAAACAGGACTAAAACAGGACTGAAGCAGGACTAAAACAGGACTAAAACAGGACTAAAACAGGACTAAAACAGGACTAAAGCAGGACTAAAACAGGACTAAAACAGGACTAAAGCAGAACTAAAGCAGGACTAAAACAGGACTAAAACAGGACTAAAGCAGGACTAAAACAGGACTAAAACAGGACTAAAGCAGAACTAAAACAGGACTAAAACAGGACTAAAGCAGAACTAAAACAGGACTAAAACAGGACTAAAGCAGAACTAAAACAGGACTAAAGCAGGACTAAAGCAGGACTAAAACAGGTCTAAAACAGGACTAAAGCAGGTCCCAAACTAGCACTAAACTAGGACTAAAGCAGGACTAAAGCAGGTCTAAAACTAGCACTAAACTAGCACTAAACTAGGACTAAAGCAGGTCCAAAACTAGCACTAAACTAGGACTTAAGCAGGTCCAAAACTAGCACTAAACTAGGACTAAAGCAGGTCCAAAACTAGCACTAAACTAGGGGGCAGTTTATACGACAACGAGTTTTCACGAATCCGTGACGTTTCCATGTCAAATTGGCTTCTCTTTTACACCACAACGAGCTCCGTGTTCATTGAATCGACGTTCCACTGGATACGATTCAAGAGGTAGTTTCACCGAGAACTTTCAGTGGAGACACCGCGGTGTAAACAGGAAAACACGGTTTCAATGAAGACGGTCACGTCACTGACGTGCAGTAGCCGCTACTGTCACACAGTAGAAGAAGACTGCCCAGTCACCAAAAATGGGTCTTAAACCAAAGCACCTTTCATTCTCATAAAGTAAAGCCAATGCGTCCAGCTTTCTTACCTGCGTGCAGAGGAGGAGACACAAAACTAATCCAAGGCCTCTCCGGGTGCTGATTCAATGAGTCCATTCAAATCCGTGTGTTCAGAAAAAATAAATAAATAAAGTTTGCGCGACGTCTTCCCCTTGTTTGTGTCCAGCTCTCGGCGATCTGTGTCTTACTCGCGCACTGGTCCTCGAACCTCCGTGTTTGTTTTAAGCAAGCAATCTCCCTTTTTGCTCGCGCGCTGGTCCTTGTTGCTTCGTTTGTCATTTTATTTATATGAAGAACTTGTAAACCTGTCAATGCTCGTGTTATCATAGGCTGCGTGGGTTCACGGTAAGGTCATCTGGAGTCCTAGCACAATACCGCCACCTCCTGACGCGGCATA
This sequence comes from Mugilogobius chulae, assembly GCA_038363315.1. Classification (NCBI taxonomy): domain Eukaryota; kingdom Metazoa; phylum Chordata; class Actinopteri; order Gobiiformes; family Gobiidae; genus Mugilogobius; species Mugilogobius chulae. The sequence goes on along the minus strand of JBBPFD010000719.1, from coordinate 182,758 downwards.
AGAACTACACCATTTTGGGTCTATCTACGTTTCCATGTAAAGGAAGATTAGCTCGCCACGACACCATATAAACTGTGAGCACAAAACGTTACGACTGTGACGGTTTTCTTGGGAACGTTGTCTTGTAAACTAGGCCTAGGACTTAAGCAGGTCCAAAACTAGCACTAAACTAGCACTAAACTAGGACTTAAGCAGGTCCAAAACTAGCACTAAAGCAGGACTAAAACAGGTCTAAAACGGGACTAAACCAGAACTAAAGCATCAAAAGCATTTAAATCTTTTCTTTTTAAATTCACATTCAGATAGTTTTATTCACAAAGTCTTAAACAGAGAGAGAATTAAAGATTTGACTTTAGCTCGGTCGTGACAATAACTGCAACTTAAACTCGACTTTGTTCAGTCTCTAAACACTTTTAAATCCCCGGTGTTCGTCTGTTTTCTGCCGCTCCAGTCCGACTCTCTGCTGACTCACTGGTTCTCTCCGTTTCTTAAAAAAGACTTTCTCTCTCTCTTTCTCTGCTGCATCGATCAGATCCGCCGTTCGAGTGTGAAATTGAAACTGTGCTTTCAAATGTCAACATCCAGTTTGGAAAAAGAAAAAGAAACAGCAGCAATATTTTACACCGGCACGAGAAATAAACGTGAAACATGCTAAAGAAAACGTCCAGATTCAGCTTAATCAATACTTCTGACATCAGTTTATGCAAAGTATTAATCACAACTTATCGATTATTGAAATAATTTAGTGATCGAATAATCGTTAACTGGTCTTTATAGAGATTCTAAACATCCACGAGGTGAGAAAAGGCTCAGATTGAACAGAAATCACATTGTGTAAATTATGTGGTTTTGATGTAAAAACTATAGTTGTTTTAGTCCTGCTTTAGTCCTAGTTTAGTCCTAGTTTAGTGCTAGTTTTGGATCTGCTTTAGTCCTGCTTTAGTCCTGTTTTAGTCCTGTTTTAGTCCTGCTTTAGTCCTGCTTTAGTCCTGCTTTAGTCCTGCTTTAGTCCTGCTTTAGTCCTGCTTTAGACCTGCTTTGGTCCTGCTTTGGTCCTGTTTTGGTCCTGTTTTAGTCCTGCTTTATACCTGCTTTAGTCCTGCTTTAGTCCTGCTTTAGTCCTGCTTTAGTCCTGCTGTAGTCCTGCTGTAGTCCTGCTTTAGACCTGCTTTAGTCCTGCTTTAGACCTGCTTTAGACCTGCTTTAGACCTGCTTTAGTCCTGCTTTAGTCCTGCTTTAGTCCTGCTTTAGACCTGCTTTAGACCTGCTTTAGTCCTGCTTTAGTCCTGCTTTAGTCCTGCTTTAGTCCTGCTTTAGTCCTGCTTTAGTACTGCTTTAGTCCTGTTTTAGTCCTGCTTTAGTCCTGCTTTAGTCCTGCTTTAGTCCTGCTTTAGTCCTGCTTTAGTCCTGCTTTAGTCCTGCTTTAGTCCTGTTTTAGACCTGCTTTAGTCCTGTTTTAGTCCTGCTTTAGTCCTGTTTTAGACCTGCTTTAGTCTTGTTTTAGACCTGCTTAGTCCTGTTTTGTAAAAGCAAACATTGTGATGTGACGTTCAAATGTCCAAACACAGGAAGTGCTTCTCTGTCCAGGAAGTAAACAGGAAGTCCAGTCAGAAATAGCTCCTCCTGCTTAAAGACGCATTTTAAGAGTTTAATAAGGAACTGTCTGGACATTTTAAACTATATTTGACCAGTTTTCTATTATTTTTCATGTTGTGTTGCTCAAAATTATATATATTATGTACAATGGGAAAAGATTCTGTGCAAAAAGCCTTTTCCTGGAGCTGAAAACACGAGGGAGTGTAACTGCATCGGAAACAGGACATTGAGTTTAGAGTAACTTGACTGAAAACATGATGATGTAATGTGACGCTGAGGTAACTCGATCTGTTCCTCTGGGGGAAAAGAAACAAAAAACATCCTCGAAACTCAAAGAAATCAGGTCAAAAGTTCAACAAAATGTGACTTCTGGACGTTTTTGTGGCTAAACTTGTAAAATAAAACATTTAAATAAGATAAATGAACGACTTCTTCAATGTCAATGGAGCTAGTTTATGGTTAAAAAGCATATTGGGCAAGTAAATGTGATTATTACCAGTGGCGGTTTTTGGGGTGGGCGAGGTGGGCAGCCGCCCAGGGCGGCATTTGCCAGGGGGCGGCATTTGCCGAGAAAAAAAAATCAAAATCCTTCATCAGCGCCGCAGGACGCATGCAATCTAATGTACAGTTTACAGGTCAAGCTATACCAGGAGAAACAGCACCCTCTACTGGCGGCCGCGTCCCTTCACAAACAGTTCTTGGTCATGAGCTGTGTCATAAGACCGCTGATCCTGCAGAGGGCGCCACGTGCACAGTCTGTTTGGTTTCACTTTTTTTCACAGCCGCAGATTCTTCAATATTAAGTTGTTAGCTTCAGACTGCTCCGTCTTCTGCAAACTTTATCCGGTTATCACTTTATTAATGCAATGGATCTGTTTAACAGCGAAAATAAAAGTCAGCTGTCTTTATTTTTAACACAAATCCTCCGCCATGGAAAGGACGAGCTCTGAATCACCGCAGTGTTGGACAACAAAACTTTCACGGAGTTTTTTTTATCAAACAGCGCTGTGTTTCTCCGGGTTAGTTTTAATTGGCGGACCTCAGCAAACATGTTTTGTTTTTCTGGTGTAACGGTGCTGCGTGTCTGCAGCATTTTGGACAAAACAACTCAGTCTGTGTGGATTATTTTGGCTTTGTTTATCACCCAAGTCCCTCCTCTAGAGCCGCTGCAGCAGGTATGTACCCGGGGTCCGTGGGTTTTAATTTGCGTCATGAGTTAATGCCATAGACTGTATATATCAGATTATACAGTCTATGGTTAATGCAAACAAATAAAACGGCGTTTCCAGCATTCAAAATTTGCTTCAGCCGTTATGCGCATAAAACGAAATCCACCTTTTGAGAGTGTATAAACTTTTATGCGCATTAGGGATTCTAAATGTGATATTGGCCGTTTCTACCTCCCAGGACTTATTCGATACTTCTTAATGCGCATTAAAAACAAGGGGGTGGAAACGCTAGTCGTCTCTTCAGTCATAAATTTTTCATTTGCATGTGCAATGAGACGGTCAAAACCCTTAGGTACTCAGTTTAAAAAAAAAAAGAAGAATAGAGGTTATGCAGGTGACATCACAGCATTCTATTGTGAGTGCTGAGTGGCAAGAATGCATTAGAGTCAATGGAGAGAAAGGACATTTTCTCTTGTAAGAGTTCAATAAACAGCTAAAACAGGAAAACTAAAGTACAGTTTGGTAACAAATTCAACCCACCACAAGTCTACTGAGCACTGGTTTTGTAACTGACATGTAAACAAAGAAAATCAAGTCAACAGTTGGAGCAAAACATGCAAAACAACAAGACTTTAGCTTCTCTCACATTTATCAGACATTAAAATCACACACAGTTGAACTTATTACCTTTTTCTTCTTAAAAAAGAGTCCGTTTGTTGCAGTTAAAATGTCCTAAATCATCAACTGTTGGTAGCAGACAACTTTGTAGCAGACAAGCCGTTGCCACGACAACAAAGAAATACATTGAAGAAATGCCACTCATTCTAAAGTTGCTAAGCATTTTTGGAATAAAATGATGTCACCTGCATAACCTCTATAAGAGAAAAAAGGATAAAGGTATAATGACTTTTGCCCAACTGTCATAATTATTATTTAGCCTGCCTGGCTAGCTCACTAATTCTCCATTTTAATATCAAGAAGAAGGTTCAGAAGCTGTAATGCTGCTGAGTTCAATTTGATTATTAAAAATCACATATTACTGACAGATTGTTACCACTTTTTGACAGATGTGGATATACAATAACTGTAAAAATAATTAAAGCCGCAAGCGGCATTCCAACGGTCTCGGGGCGGGCTAGGGGGTTTGGGGGGCGCCAGAGGAGCTTGTTTGCCCAGGGAGTCATGCAGGCCAGAACCGCCTCTGATTATTACTGCCACTTTTACCTGCTCCTTGTCATAGTTACTGCACTTTTACCTGCTCCTTGGTCATAGTTACTGCACTTTTACCTGCTCCTTGTCATAGTTACTGCACTTTTACCTGGTCGTAGTCATAGTTACTGCACTTTTACCTGCTCGTAGTCATAGTTCCTGCACTTTTACCTGCTCGTAGTCATAGTTACTGCACTTTTACCTGCTCGTAGTCATAGTTACTGCACTTTTACCTGCTCGTTGTCATAGTTACTGCACTTTTACCTGCTCCTTGTCATAGTTACTGCACTTTTACCTTCTTGTTGTCATAGCTACTGCACTTTTACCTTCTTGTTGTCATAGTTACTGCACTTTTACCTGCTCGTTGTCATAGTTACTGCACTTTTACCTGCTCCTTGTCATAGTTACTGCACTTTTACCTTCTTGTCATAGTTACTGGCACTTTTACCTGCTCGTAGTCATAGTTACTGCACTTTTACCTGCTTCTTGTCATAGTTACTGCACTTTTACCTTCTTGTCATAGTTACTGCACTTTTACCTGCTCGTAGTCATAGTTACTGCACTTTTACCTGCTCGTAGTCATAGTTACTGCACTTTTACCTGCTCCTTGTCATAGTTACTGCACTTTTACCTTCTTGTCATAGTTACTGCACTTTTACCTGCTCGTAGTCATAGTTACTGCACTTTTACCTGCTTCTTGTCATAGTTACTGCACTTTTACCTTCTTGTTGTCATAGCTACTGCACTTTTACTTGCTCGTAGTCATAGTTACTGCACTTTTACCTGCTCGTAGTCACAGTTACTGCACTTTTACTTGCTCATTGTCATGGTTACAGTACTTTTACCTGCTCGTAGTCATAGTTACTGCACTTTTACCTGCTCGTAGTCATAGTTACTGCACTTTTACCTGCTCCTTGTCATAGTTACTGCACTTTTACCTTCTTGTCATAGTTACTGCACTTTTACCTGCTCGTAGTCACAGTTACTGCACTTTTACTTGCTCATTGTCATGGTTACAGTACTTTTACCTGCTCGTAGTCATAGTTACTGCACTTTTACCTGCTCGTAGTCATAGTTACTGCACTTTTACCTGCTCGTTGTCATGGTTACAGTGCTTTTACCTGCTCGTAGTCACAGTTACTGCACTTTTACTTGCTCATTGTCATGGTTACAGTACTTTTACCTGCTCGTAGTCATAGTTACTGCACTTTTACCTGCTCGTAGTCATAGTTACTGCACTTTTACCTGCTTGTTGTCATAGTTACTGCACTTTTACCTGCTTCTAGTCATAGTTACTGCACTTTTACCTGCTCGTTGTCATGGTTACAGTGCTTTTACCTGCTCGTAGTCATAGTTACTGCACTTTTACCTGCTCGTAGTCATAGTTACTGCACTTTTACCTGCTCGTAGTCATAGTTACTGCACTTTTACCTGCTCGTAGAAAAGATGGCGCATGCTCTGCTGCGACAGCACGACCTGAGCTCTGTTTGACTCGTTTGTAATGTTTGTTTTGTCTTTTTCATCTTACGTCAATCTGCACAAGACGGATTAAGAATGAACCATCAATATAAGACCATAATTGCTTTCCTTCTGATGGTATGGCTGATCTGTGAAAACATCGCACATCTAACAGACGGTGGCAACAGGTTACTCACCTACAGCCGCGATGAACTGCTACTCCACCGGGCGTCTCCATTGTGTAACACCAAGCCTACAGTGATCCTTCCACGGGAACTCCGACCAAGGAAGCGGGGAAGACGTGGGGGTGTCCGGAGTAGGATTAGGAGACGTCCATTCAGGCCTCCTCTGCCTTCCATCATTCTATCAAACGTCCGCTCACTCCGTCACAAAATGGATCTTTTAAGAGCCAGATGCCACATGGAACGGGCTTTTAGAGATATCTGTATAATTGCCCTCTCAGAAACGTGGCTAGATCATGTAATCGCCGACTCTGACGTCGGTCTGGATAACTTTACTATACTGCGATCTGACAGAACCGAGCAGGCAGGGAAGAAGTGTGGCGGCGGCGTGTGCTTATACATCAATAATAGATGGTGCACAAACATCAAAGTCCATCACAGGTCATGCACGCCCGACCGGGAAATACTGACTGTTTCACTTCGTCCCTTCTACCTGCCTAGGGAATTCCCTGCTGTTGTGATTAGCTGTGTTTATGTTCCTCCCAGCGCAAACGTTAACACGGCAGCAGAGCTGATAGCCGGGGAAGCTAATGACATGCTAGCTAGGTACCCCGGTGCTCCACTGTTTATTATGGGAGATTTCAACAACTGCCGACTGAACAGTGTTTTACCATCTTTTGAACAGTATGTGGATATTCCGACGAGGCGGGGGAACATCTTGGATTTGTGCTATGGCAATGTTGCCGGTGCTTTTCGTGCCCGTTCGTATCCACCGCTCGGGACCGCGGATCATAACATCATCTCCCTACTTCCGCTGTACAAACAACAACTAAAGAGGCACCACCCGGAGAGCTACAGCGTCCCACAGTGGTCTGGGGAGGCCATTGCATGCCTTCAAGGCTCGCTGGCATGCACTGATTGGGAGGTCTTTCAGGGGAACATAGACGTTAAAGCCTCGATAATAACTGACTACATAAACTTTTGTATTGGTACTTGCATTCCTGTCAAGATCATTAAGAGATTTCCTAATACTAATCCATGGGTTACTCCTCAATTTAAACAAAGTTTGAGGAAAAAACACAAAGCATTTAATGAAAATAATTGGGCTGAAATGAAATTGGCAAATCGTGAGGTAAAAAATGAAGTTCTAAGGGCAAAGTTGAAATATAAAGACAGATTGGAAAGGGAATTCTCTAATATGAATACGAAACAAGCATTTCATAAAGTACGTGTACTGGCAGGGTCTGAACCAAGATCTACAACACATACAGTGACTGATCCTGCAAAATTTGTAGAGGAACTTAACACATTCTACGCTCGATTTGATAATGTGGATAATACAGAGGAGTGTGAAAGACTCCTGAAAGCACTCCCACCGATGGACCAGAATGAACCACCTCAATTTACGGTTGATGACGTAAGGCTACAACTCAGCAGGTGCAAGCTGGGCAAGGCCCCTGGTCCTGATGGCATCTCAGCTAAGGTGCTAAAGAATTGTGCACAGGAACTTGGCCCTGTTTTCTACTCCCTGTTCAGAGACATTTTTTACACTGCCACCATTCCAACCATCTGGAAAATGTCCACAATAATCCCAGTTCCAAAAAAGCCTAGGCCCACTGAGTTAAATCACTATCGACCCGTGGCACTTACATCCATTATCATGAAGTGCCTGGAGAAACTTCTGCTCAATATCATCCTGCCTATTGTCAGCCCACATCTAGACCCACTCCAATTTGCCTACAAGGCGAAAAGGGGCACAGAGGATGCTGTAGCCTATCTGCTGCATCTCCTCCTCCAGCATTTGGATTCTCCAGGTCACTTCGTTCGAATTCTTTTTGTGGACTTCAGCTCAGCCTTCAACTCCATTCAGAGGCACCTGATGATCCAGAAGCTACAGCAACTTCACATTTCTACTCGGATTATTCATCTTATCCATAACTTTCTGAGCAACAGGGAGCAGGTTGTACGACTAGGCACGTCTACATCCTCTGCCCTCACCATCAACACTGGTGCACCGCAGGGCTGCGTGCTGAGTCCATTTCTCTACACACTTTACACAAATGACAATATAAGTCTCATTACAAATACAAAATTCCTCAAATATTCTGATGATACTGCCATTCTTGCTCTTCTTGACTCCAATACCTCAGATGACTACAATAACACAATCACAGACTTTACTCAATGGTGTCAAGACAATCATTTGCATCTCAATGTCAGCAAAACTAAGGAAATGCTATTCAACCCCCATCACCACAGCAACCCATCATCATCAACAACCAGGCAGTAGAGACAGTGGACAGTTTTAAATATCTTGGTGTTACACTAGACAATTCACTTACATTTGATCAGCATGTTAAGGACATTGATAAAAGAAGCCAACAACGACTGTCGATAATAAGGAAACTAAAAGGACTATATGTTGCTCCTCACCTGCTACTACTGCTTTATCAATCCATTATTCAGCCTATTTTGTTGTACTGTTCCACTTGTTTTTTCAACATGCTCACTGTTAAAAACCGCACTAAGCTTTTAAAAGTAACCAACACAGCTGCAAAAATTATAGGACTGCCCACACCTAACCTTACAGACACAAATAACAAGGCCATTGGACGTATTGCACTATCAATAGAACAAGATTACACTCACCCACTACATGAACACCTCACCCCTCTGCCCTCTGGGAGGAGGTATAGAGCGCTCAGGTGCAGAAGGGCCCGTTTTGGTAGAAGCCTGATGTCCTCAGCCATTACTTTTCTGAATGGAAGGCCCCGTTGAATGCACTTAAATGTTAATTTGTGTCAATTGTTTTCCTTCTGTCTGTCAATGTCTATGTCAAACAGTCTCTGCAGTTGTGGAAAAGAATTTCCCCCCTGGGGACAATAAAGTCTAAAGTCTAAAGTCTAAAAAGTCTAAAGTCTAGTCATAGTTACTGCACTTTTACCTGCTCGTAGTCATAGTTACTGCACTTTTACCTGCTCGTAGTCAGTTACTGCACTTTTACCGGCTTGTAGTCATAGTTACTGCACTTTTACCTGCTCGTAGTCATAGTTACTGCACTTTTACCTGCTCGTAGTCATAGTTACTGCACTTTACCTGCTCGTAGTCATAGTTCCTGCACTTTTACCTGCTCGGAGTCATAGTTACTACACTTTTACCTGCTTGTTGTCATAGTTACTGCACTTTTACCTGCTTGTTGTCATAGTTACTACACTTTTACCTGCTCGTAGTCACAGTTACTGCACTTTTACTTGCTCGTAGTCATTGTTACTGCACATTTTCTTGCCCGTTGTCATGGTTACAGCTCATTCCCACCCGTCCTGGCGCAGACGCTGGCTCTAATCACTTTGGCAGCGGCACAGAAACAGCAGATCGGCCTCAGCCTAATGCCACGAGATCAGGAGGAATGGGTTTAAGTCGTTTGTCAGACTCACTGCTGTAACTATAGAGCTGGGACTGACTCACAATAGAAATGTAGTTTTGAAAAGGCAACAGAGAATCTAATAATGTTTACTTTGCCATATTAATTTTGAGGATTTGACTTTTGGTGCATGATTTGGAGGTTGATGGTTGAGATTGTGTCACTGAAAAAAATCTGATTTCTGTTTGAGTTTGACTTGAGGCTGGACAAAAGAGGAGCGTTATACCTGTAACTGATATTCCTCCATTTAGTGCTGGGCGATCACGATTTTATTCCTCATACTGATCAATTTCCCTCTGAATTTTCATTACACATTTGTTTAGCCGTTTGAAAAACAAAATTATATATATATTTTTTTTAAGTCAGCACTAATGACAAATGCACCAGAAATGTTAAAATATGCGTTGGAGTTTAAATGTCTCACAAGGTAAGAATTATCAACATAATGTCCTTATTTGAAAGTTTATCAACTAACTATACTGATTTTAAGTAATGTGATACTTGATATATTGCCCATTTCTAGTGATGCTGTGGCAAAAATAAGGGGGGGCCCTTGTTTGAAAATCACTACAAAATGACGTGAGTGCATCTATATCATGTTTTATTTATATCCAGCTCTTTCTATTTAAATGACGTTTCAGCGCTCACACATGTAATGATCACACATAAGAAAACCAATAGAATTTAATTGCATCACAGCTTAGGTCATAAACACCGCTGAGAGCACGAGAAGCTTTATGGACCGTTTCATGTAAATGTCAGAAATAAGAAATACAACCAGCCGCTAACAGCAGCAGATAAATCAATGTAGAGCCTGAAAGAGATCAACGATGCAATCTGGAAAATGACTCGAGTCAAAGTAAAAGCACCAAACTCATACATGCATGGCTTTATTAGGGCTGTACTCGATGTATCTGTACATTTGACAATTCTGAAGCTGGACAACTGTTTTAAACATGAAACAAAATTATTTATTCACAGGACACTTGTCTGTAACACTAAAAGCAGTGTGAAAATACAATTCTATTATTCTACATATACAAAGTTACATTCTTATAACATTCTGTTCTCATAAACACAATACTTTCTATAGTTTTTCTGTTTTTTTTTTCCTTCTGTCATTTTGTTCAGTAAGTCGAATGTTGTGCATTACAGTGCTGATGGTACTAAGTTGAAATTTTGACATATCCGTAAATCAGCTGTGCTCTGATAAAGGCATTGTGGATAAAAATAAAATGTAATGCATTTTCTGTGTGATTAAATATATATACAAGACTAACAAGTGCGATAGTGACAAAAATGATTATCCCGATTTTTTTTTTTTGACATAACTCAATAACGATATCCAGATGATTATTATGTCAATAGTTTGCATTCAAGTTATAGAATGCAATGTCATAAATCTAGATTTCCTGTACTTGCCATGAAATATCTAGATCACATATGTCAAACTCAAGGCCCGGGGGCCAGATGCGTCCCTCCGCCTCATTTCATGTGGCCCTCAAGGTTTATTGGTTTACTTTAATATTGCCATAATGGAATGATTTGTCTGAAACTTAAAGAGTAAGTCATTTTCAGACTAATGTTTTGTTATTCAGTAATTGTCACTTCAGTAAATATACAAAAATAAAAAAAACTGTTATTTGTAGTATGTCAAAGATTAATAAGGTTAATTTGAGTTGCAACTGGCCCTTCAAGGATAACTCTGATGCTATTATGGCCCTTTGTCAAAATGACTTCGACAACCCTGATCTAGATAATTTCAAACTGTTTCAATCTGATGATTTCCATAGTGACTAGACTCGATCACTTTTGCATAAAAACACTTTGAACAAGATTTATTTGTGCTGCAAACATCTGTGTGTGTATTGTTGGTCTGGAGAATGTTGTGATGTCACATGAACGCAACCTCTTGTCAGACAAATGTGAAATGTTTGTAAATGAATCAGAAGTGCAGAAATTATACATTTATATGCAAAGTTGAAAGTTGCTAATAATGGGGTTTAACTATAAACGATATACTCGATATTCATATTTTGACATGTTGAAAACAGTATTCACGATATTATCTAAAATTCTATACACTGCACAGCTCTACTTGGTACGCATCATATTGAGGGAATTGGATTGGATAAACATGTATCGGGATAAGTATTGTATCAGAAGGCTCTTGGCAAGACCCAGACCTAGCTTTTATCATCATGTTAATGAAGGTAGAGTCATGTTGAATCGTCAGTTATTTGGTTTGTGGTTTTGAATCAAAAGGTCTACAAATACTTTGTCAGTAGAAACGTGTTTGGTGCAAAAGCCAAACTTTGAGCAGAATATTGATATACAGTATTTTATTCTTGGAAATGGAGCAGAGTGTTTGGAAAAATATAGGCTTATATAGTCATTAGAGAAAAATGCCAAGACTCCAAAACGCTGCTTCTGATTGATCACTTTTACAGACATCTTTTTTTTAACAGTTTAAATTACATATCAATGTTCAGAACGTCCTACAACAACAGTAAGCAGAGCTAGCGGCGGCTAAGTGCTAACATAAATCAGCGCTTGTGCCTCGGTCGTGGTGAAAGTCCGGCCTTTGAAGGAGTTCCCACCGGAGCCAAACAAACGCCGTGGTTATAATGTGGACGGCTCTTATCGCACAGGCCCAGGCGCGCTCCGGGGTAAAAGGGGGACACGAGGAGGGTTTAGGGGGAGGAGAAGAGAAGCTGATGTGAGGCTAACGACAGAGAGAGAGAGATCTGAGATGAGGCTGCGTTTTAGTCTGACAAACAGGAAGATTTCAGCTCCGTTTTTGAACCAGGAGAAGTGAAAGTGGGTCTTTGGAGGTAGTTTGTTTGTAATGTTGTATTTTTTTGACCTGGATCCTGCTGCACAAACGTGACGCTGGACTTTTATTTAATCTGGGTCAGACTGAGGCCGGTCAGGCTTTGTCTCGCTAAAACAACACAGACGTAAAAGACAAATACTGGAATCTTTTTAGAGAAAGGCTACGAAGTTTAGATCTCTCTGAGCAGAAGAAAACAAGGACTAAAACAGGACTGAAACAAGACTAAAGCAGGACGAAAACAGGTCTAAAGCTGGGCTATAACGGGACTAAAACAGGACTAAAACAAGACTGAAACAGGACTAAAACAAGACTGAAACAGGACTAAACAAGACTGAAACAGGACTAAAACAGACTGAAACAGGACTAAAACAAGACTGAAACAGGACTGAAACCAGGTCTAAAAGCAGGACTAAAGAAGGACTAAAACACAGGTCTAAACCAGGACTAAAAACAGGACTAAAACCGGGTCTAAAACAGGACTAAAACCGGGTCTAAACAGGACTAAAACAGGTTTAAAACAGGACTAAAACAGGACTAAAGCTGGACTAAAGGAGAACTAAAACAGGACTAAAACAGGTCTAACAGGACTAAAACAGAACTAAATTAGGACTAAAACAGGACCTAAAACAGGTTTAAAGCAGGACTAAACTTGGACTAAACCAGGACTACTAAAAGCTGGACTCAAACCGACTAAACCAGGTCAGACTCGGGTCTCTGGAGCAGATTGGGACTATGGGGGGTTTTCCTGTTCACAGCCGTCTCATAATCCTCACTGTGGGATTAGAGCCAAGTCCGGACCAAGAACCAACCAAACGGAAAGTGACAACCACGAGTCTAATGTGAAGCTACGATTAGATTACTCTTCAGATCACAAAAACTACGATTCATTAAGTGATCAAAGGTTATTTTGAGAATTAAACGTCGTCGTGTCTTCATCAGGTCTTAAAAACTAAAACATTATAGTAAGACTATACATATGTTTTCTGAAATGCTGTCAACGTTTTAGAAAGACACTGTATATTCTGACTTTACCACCTCGAGTTAAATTTATCCCAGGTTTAGTCTTTAGGATTTAGAGTGTGACAATGATAACAAAGGAAACATTAAAATATATCAAGCAACTTTATGATTATGGCTGATAATAGACATGACATTTACCACAAGAACAAGATGTTTCTTTCTACTTAATTATACAGGACTTGCCATTAAATCTCTACAAGGTAATTTTACACATTTTCAATCTGTGACTAGAGCCATTCACTTGAGTATTCCAACAAAAAATATTTTAAGAGAGATTAAGTTTAGCTGCTAGACTGTAGAATGTTAGTGACGCATCAGTCTGATTCTGGGATCGAATTATCGCTGCCGATCCATGAAATTTTTGCTGGATCAGGTCTTGTTCCTGTGATACTGATAAAGCTGATATCCTGGTTGTACCTTTAATTGGACGTAAAGGACATTTATAGGCTGATGTTGATCTAGAACAGTGGACACCAACCCGTCAATGATCGATCGATTTCTGAGGCAGAATTTGGAAGTCATCCAAAGCCTCCTCTGTTTATATGAACTTTAACTGTGAACAAGCGCGAGTTAAAGGCTCAGATACACTGCAAGCAGAGGTTACATTAACTGACTTTTCGTCAGAATTTTCCATAATTTACAGATTGTATTTTCTTTGAGAGTCATTTTGATGGATTGAAAATGGAGCTGTGCTTTTACAGAGTTGGAGACTTGCATCCTTCCCGATCGGACTTGCTCTAAATGAGGACGCAGCGAGGGATAAATGCTGCTTTGAATCTGATTCAGGTGTGGCTGTCTGCCAGTGTCACCGTGAGCCTGATGCCTGCGGCTGTGAGCTGCTGCCACTTGTACAAATACGTAGTTTATAAATCTGTAAACAGGAGACCAACTTTAGCTACAGAGAGCACGGATAAGGCTTCATTCGACAAAAATAATGGGACAAAGAGAGTTGTGTGGGTCTGATTTCAAGAGGATTTGTTCTTTTGACCAGGATTACTTGACAAACACTGATGTCATACCTGCAGTTTCCTGGTTTGGCGATTGTCAGATTGGTCCGCATTAGTCAAAAATTGCATGCGTAAAGCAGCGAAACACAGCCTGTGTGTGGCCACCTTAAATTACAGCAGAATATGTGTGCTCGTCATTGTCACTGACCCTGTGTGTTTCTACAAAACTGTTCAGATGTGTCTGTTTAAGCTCTTGTGTCAGGTCTGTAGTGTAAATCACATGAATAGGTTTATATTCTCTTCTGGACAGGCTGATCCGGCAAATGCAAGGTTTTCAAAAGTAAATTAAAAACTTAAATAGACAGTCGTTCTGAAGCTGGACCTTCACACAGTCCAGATCTGTCCCAGGACGTGTGGTACTGTGTTAATGCTTAGGTTGGATTCTTGTGCTTCTGATTTTCGCAGGACAATGTGGCTGGTTTTAGTGACTTTGTGTTTTCTAAACAAAACTGTCCAACCTATGGCTATTTTTATCATGTGTAGGGCTTATGTAGTGTAAAAGTCACTTGTCGTTTGTCCCTGGGATTAAGATGCAGCAGCTAAAAATGCTCCATTGTTGGCTCACTGACAATAGAAACTAAAAACATTTGGCATTAGAAAACAATCTTATACAAAAGAAAACTGAAGCCATCACTGACTTTTGAAAATGGCACATATACAGTTATAACCATGACAACTTTGATACCAGTCGTTCACTGTTTGGTAAAAATAGTGACATTTAAAATATTTTGTCAAACCGAATATCGCCAAAAAGCCAGATGTGTTTATACATAAATAACTCCACAGTTACTGACAAACATTCTTATTTCTTGCAAATATTTCTTAAAAGTCCAGTTTCCAGACAGTCTTTTCTCACTGTTGCTCGTGTGAAGAAGTTGGATTTGTCAGTCAAATGAAGGCGGCCAGAGTTAAACACAGGTTTGATTGTTAAAATATACGTTGACAATGAGACTGCAGCACATTCAGTCTTTAGTCTTGTGTCGATTCTTCTGGACTTAACTCCAGATGATAAATAACCCTTTCTGTCCCACACTTGAACACACTACTTACCAGCGTATAAAAGCCGTGGTTTTACTCCGCTCTGCTCTGACAGATGGAGACTTTAATCCTGCGGAGCATCTGTTTGTGTGAAAGCTCCTGAACGCTCACATTTACCGCAGGCCTGAAGGAGACACAATAAACACGTCACAGAAGCAGGATTTTACAAGTATCACTATATTACAGCTTCAACTAACAATTATTTAGATTTTCTGCTGCTTATTTCTTTCAATTAATCAATTAGTTTAGATCCTGACAGTGCTTCGAGTACACTGTAAAAAATCCTAAGGCCAAAAAGTTAAACTAACTTAAATCTTTAGGTTGATATAACTAAGGTTTTCAGCTTAAACTTTTACGTTTTAAAGAGAGCAAGAGAGAGAAGGACAGAAAGAGTGTAGAGAAAGAGAAAAAGAGAGGAGAGAAAGAGACAGGAGAGAGGGAGGGAGAAAGAGAGAGAAACGGAGGAGAGAGAGAGAGAAAGAGAGAGAGACAAGGAAGAAAGAGAGGGGGGAGAAAGAGAGAGAGACACAGGAGAGAGAGAGTAGAAAAGAGATAGAGGAAAGAAAAAATGGAGAGTGAGCGAGAAAGAGAGAGAGAGAGTAAAGAAAGAGAGAGGGTGGAGAAAGAGAGAGAGACAGAGGAGAGAGAGTAGCGAAAGAGATAGAGGGAGAGTGAGCGGAGAAAGAGAGAGAGAGTAAAGAAAGGAGAAACAGAAAGAAAGAGAGAGAAAAGAGAGAGAGAGAAAAGATAGAGATAAAGAGAGAGAAACAGTGGAGAAAGAGAGAGAGGAAAAAAACAGCAAGAGGGGGGAGAGAGCGGGAGGCCAGGTCTGAGTTCCTGCACAACGTCTAGAATGAAGTTTAAAGAGAACTACTGTGATTTGTCTGTGTGTTTATAGGGCTGGCCATTAATCGAGATTGAACTGAAACGAATCGTCAATTATTTAGTGGTGGATCGAAAACCAATCTTTGTCCAGTAAAAATGTTTAGTTAGGAGCGAAAATCAAACTTGAGGCAGAACATTGACATATGGTTTTAAAAAAAAAAATCTGATAATTGAGACCTACTAAAAGTTTTTATTTCAATTATGTTCATGAATGGCATTTTAAATTTGTTTTTGAAAAGGTTAACAAAATCAAATGAAAATCAAAACACAAATGACTCCTAAGACTTCATGTGAAAAATGCAGTAGATAAGCCCCGCCTCTTCATTGTAAAATAAAAGTTTAATAAGCCACAGATTTAAAAATTACTGTTTTGGATGTTGGACATTTTGAACCCAAGTGACAGGTGTAGCACCTGTCTGCCTGTGATCATGTGACTGTCTCTTCCTCACAGTGATAATCTGCAGCTCTGCGTCGCCCTTCACAAACACAGAAGATCTCTGGTGCTTCCACGGCTCTGCTCCAGTTCATTTCATACACTTATTTTCAGAAAGTTTGAACTTGAATAAGTGAAGAGTTCTTTGGCACATGCGGCCATTTAAAGCTGATATTTCACCACATGTGAATGATCTAACGCGCAGCTTTTGTAAATACAAAAAAATACAACATAAAGCAGGAGACGCACAGCTCCTTACGCACAGCATCTGCAGCGCTGGTGATGAGAGAGTCAAACATTTTCATCCAAAAGTGCTGGATTTGTGTTTAAGCCCAGTAAGTTTAAAGGTGTGGCAGGTGACTTTCACACTGCTAACACCAATTTAGGTTTAAATCTGACAAGTTTCTCTCATAAATCCTTCAATGCATTGTTAATATCATATTTAATAAGTTTTGGTTGCAATTTTGACTTAAAACCCTCTTTTTTTCCCTTTTAAAGTCAAACTGGAGAGGACCACCCAGGCTCAGCCAATCAGAGAACTCCTGATTAAACTAAAATTCTTTATACTGGATTCGGAGACTACTCTGTGGGCTAATTTTTTCAAAAAGTGCTGCATTTATCAGACTTTTTGGAGGAAAACACCAAAGTTTATTTATGTACAACTAAAAAAGTTAGTTAACTTAAAACTCACTCACTACATGAAACATGTTTTTCCTTTGATCAAGTTGAATAGTTCTTGTTTAGTCTCAGAGTTGTGAAGCGCTTTGTGCAAGCTAACAGTGAGCTCATGCCTTTGAAACACCTCTGTTCTGTCCTGTAGCTCCATCTGAGCTTCACATTTACACAACGAGCATCACAGGAAATGCAGTTTCACTTACACAAACACGCACGTTCTTCTTTTAACTTTGACAAATCTGCTCCAAATACCAGGTCTTAAAAAGCCACTTCAAATGTAAGAGTTAAAATCCTAATTTTGACTAATTTAAGACAATTTAAATTTCCCATTTCTAATTTTAAGACTTTTTAAAGACCCGTGGGAGCCCTGCAGGTGTGTGTACGCTAATAAAACATGATGGAGGCACCAATTAGCTGCGCCCCGGTCACGAATCTATAAATAATCTGGATTGGTTATTGTTAAATCTGCCCCAGCGGTGACTCCATTAAAACAGCAACAGGAAAACTTACACTCAGCAGAATCTACAGCTTTAAGAACGGTCAGATCTAGTGGAAATTCTTACCTATTTTCAAATTATAAACTGTTTTCCAGTTCAATAGTCTTTCATTTTGTATCATCGCACAAAGAATCAAACGAGAAACACGACTGTGACTTGATATAAAGATCAGTCTGAGTTACTTTGAGAGTCGTACTTCAGATGATTCTTGTTTAAAAGTGAAAGTGTTCTCCAGACTAAACCCTGTCTTTCTTCTTGTGTTTGTGCAGGTTCCCACAGACGTGTCCATGGGGCTGCTGGCCGAGCCTCAAGTCGCCATGTTCTGTGGAAAACTCAACATGCACATCAACGTCCAGACGGGAAATGGGAGAGCGATCCGTCCGGAAGCAAGAGCTGCATCGGGACAAAGAGGGAATCCTGCACTACTGTCAGAGGTCAGAGAAAAATATAATCATATATACTGTTATAATCAACTATTACTACTGCACTACTGTCAGAGGTAAGAGAAAAATAATAAACGTATATACTGTATAATCAAACTATTACTACTGCACTACTGTCAAGAGGTCAGAAAAAACTATATATATATAATCAACTATTTACTACTGCGTTACTGTCAAGAGGTCAAGAAAATAAATATATATACACGTTTACAATGAGCTCATACTACTGCACTACTGTCAAGAGGTGAGAGAAAATATATATAATAAACTATTTGAACCGAGTTAATACTACTGAGTTTGGCCCTCGAGCTCCAATTTGGGAACAACTACTCTAAATTTTGATTAATGTGCAAGACTTGTGACGTCTCAAACCACAAGTTAAGTCTCTAAAAGCAGAAAACAGAACTTGAGTCAGAATCTCTATTTCTGAGAAATCAAATACAATCAACTGTTACGACTGCCAAGAGGTGAGAGAACAAAGAGCAGCAGAACAACCAGATAAACTGCTGAATCACTTATAGCGAGAGAGAGAGAGAGAGAGAGTGAGAGAGGAAAGAAAGAGAGAGTGAAAAAAGAGCAAGAGAGAGAAAAGAGAGCGAGAGGAGAAAGAGGAGAGAGAGAGCGAGAGAGAGTGAGAGAGAAAGAAAGAGAGAGGAAAGAAATAGAGAAGAAGAGAGAGAGAGTAAAGGCTAATTCATACTTCAGCGACGTCCGAACTTGTGCGGCCCCGCTCAGGCTGTACGAACAAAATTACGTCTGTTGTTCTTACAGTCTTTGTTCTTCAGTTCGTGCAGGTTGTTCTTTCACATCAGCTGCACAGAGATGTGCGGCAGCTCTGCTCTGATTGGCTAGTTTTTTCCAAAGTGACAGTTCAGTGCTGTAGTAGCAGCCGAACAGCCACTCGTCTCCCCGGTCAGCAAAGTACGACTGTCAACTGATAACGTCCAACCATTTGTCTGTTTAATTGTCCACATTTCAGGCAGACCCTGTTGTTAATAGAAACATTGAATAATCAACAAAATAACGAGCTACTGACGAAGTCAAAACTCCTCCACAGCAGCACGGGCAGGACTCGGGTCCTGCTTTACGCAGCAGGTTAAACACAGCGGAGGATGAACAGACCCGACAGAGCGAGAGTTTCATCTGTTCTATACAGTGTGTGCGTGTCTGCGGCAGAAAATACAGAAAATCCGAAATTACCTTATATTCTAAATCTGTCTGTAATCAAAATCTACATAGCCACCGTGGTGGTGGTTGTTAGGCTCAGGGGGCGGGGTCTAGAGGCTCAGGGGCGGGGTCTAGAGGGCTCAGGGGCGGGGTCTAGAGACTTCGGCTGCAGCGCGTCTGCTGAAGTATGAATATCAGAGCCCAAACGAACTTTGTTCTTGTTCTTATGGCCCGAGCGGGCCGAACAAACTTCTTGAATAGGCCTTAAGAGAGAGAGGAGAGAGAGACGAGAGAGAGCGAGGAGTGACAGAGGGGAAAAATCATCAATATTTATTGATTTACCTGAAATTTCTACATATGTGTGATGTTATTAACCTTGGCTTTAGTCTGAAACCTTGTAAACTTAAGCAGAAGTTTCTGAAATTCTCCCACAGACATTCAAACATTCCTTAGTCTCAGATAAGAAGTGTCAAGGTGAACACAAACACTGAACAATAGAATGAAATCATCGTTTTTACATGGAGCTGTAGACTTTGCAGATGTCCTTGTTCATGTTTAAATCCCGACTGTTACAATATTAAACTTTAAAAACCGTCTGTGTTTCTCAGGTTTACCCAGAACTGCAGATCACAAACGTGGTGGAGGCCAACCAGCCCGTGTCCATCCAGAACTGGTGCAAGAAGGGCCGCAAGCAGTGTCGGTCGCACCTGCACATCGTGGTCCCTACCGCTGTCTGGGTGAGTGTTTTAAATCAAACCTGATGCCCTACGCTGTCTGGGTGAGTTTAACTCAACCCTGTCTGGGTGAGTTTTTGTTTTTTAAATCAAACTGATGCCTACCGCTGTCTGGGTGAGTGTTTTAAATCAAACTGATGCCCTACCGCTGTCTGGGTGAGTGTTTTAATCAACTGATGTCCTACCGCTGTCTGGGTGATTTAACATTACCTGATGTCTACGCTGTCTGGTATGTTTAAATCAAACCTGATGCCTAGCTGGGGGAGAACATAACCTGATGCCTACGCTGTCTGGTGAGTGTTTAAAAACTATCATGTCGACATCAACCTGATGCCCTACCGCTGTCTGGGTGAGTGTTTAAATCAACCTGATGCCCTACCGCTGTCTGGGTGAGTTTAATATCAACCTGATGCCCTACCGCTGTCTGGGTGAGTGTTAAATCAACCCTGATGCCCTAACCGCTGTCTGGGTGAGTTTTAAATCAACCCTGATGCCTACCGCTGTCTGGGTGAGTTTAATATCAACCTGATGCCCTACCGCTGTCTGGGTGAGTTTAAATCAACCCTGATGCCCTACCGCTGTCTGGGTGAGTTTAAATCAACCTGATGCCCTACCGCTGTCTGGGTGAGTTTAACATCAACCCTGATGCCCTACCTGTCTGGGTGAGTTAAATCACCCTGATGCCTACCGCTGTCTGGGTGAGTTTAATATCCATCCTGATGCCCTACGCTGCTGGGTGAGTTTAAATCAACCCTGATGCCCTACCGCTGTCGGGTGAGTTTAACATCCACCCTGATGCCCTACCGCTGTCTGGGTGAGTTTTAAATCAAACCTGATGCCCTACCGCTGCTGGGTGAGTGTTTAAATCAAACCTGATGCCCTACCGCTGCCTGGGTGATGTTTAAATCAACCTGATGCCCTACCGCTGTCTGGGTGAGTGTTTAAATCAACCTGATGCCCTACCGCTGCCTGGGTGAGTTAACATTAATCCTGATGCCCTACCGCTGTCTGGGTGATCTGGTTGAAAGTTACAAATACTGAAGTGTAAACTCAGTACAAGCTTTTATTTTGTGTAGTTTATCAAAGATTTTAGTTTCTATTTTAAATCCGGTCACATTTCTTACTTGGATTTTTATAAATGTATTTATTTATGTATTATTTTTTATTTAATATTTATTTATTTAACATATTTTTTCTATTTATTATTTTTATTTAATTTATTTTTAATGTCTTTATTTATGATTATGTTTGTATTAATATTTATTTTAGATTTATTTTTTATTTTAATATATTTAATTTGTTTTTATTGTATTTATTATTTTACTAATTTTAGTTTAATATTTATTTCTTTTATATTTCTTTTTTTACATTTTTAATTTTTTTATATTTATTTTTTTTGTTTTTATTATTATTACATTTTATATTTTTATATTTATTATTTGATTTATTAAATGTTTTTATTATTTTATTATCTTTTATTTTTTTGTAATATTTATTTATTTTATATTTTTATTATTATTTATTTAATTTTTTTTTTATGTATTTATTATTTTATTAATTTTATTTATTTATTTACGCGCTGAACTAAAAATGTAATGTTGATCCAAAGAATCACTGCAAACATCTGAAAATAAAGGCTTGAAAATCTATTTAGAATCAATATTTTATCTATATTATAATAAAAAAGGACAGAGGACATTTTGTATACATATTGCGTAAAAGCTTGGGTATAATCAGTAAGACTAAGACGTGTGATGTTTGTGTTCCAGTGGGAGAGTTTGTGAGCGACGCGCTGCTGGTTCCAGACAAATGCAAGTTTCTGCATCAGGAGAGAATGGATCAGTGTGAGAGCCACCTGCACTGGCACACTGTGGCCAAAGAGGTCAGTACTGAGCAAGGAACACGAGCAACAAGAACTACAATAATGTGGAGTTGAGATGTTCATTATGTAATCAAGATCAAGAAAGAAATGTCCACCTTTTCTATGAACGCACAGACTACAAAGATCTCTGGACAAAACTAGAAACCTTTATGTTTAAAAAAATGCATAATCTCTCACTTTTATCACAATATGCTTTGATAAATTATATAGTCAATCTTTTACTTGGAATATTCCACATACACAAATCAAAGTTCTCCAGCAACAAACTTCTTTTTAAAATATTAGTACTTGAAAAAAAAAAAAAAAAACTTAATCTCTAGAAAACTCTTTGATAATAAAGCTATGAACAGCTATAAGTAGACAATGTTTTTCCTGAATTACTTATTGTGTTACTCTCTCACTGCTCAGGTAGGTTTTGTTTTTGATTAGGTTGGCACACATGAAAGTATCAGTAGAAGGACGGGGGATGATTTGGGTATAAATAATTATGATCACACGACTGTATGTCACCGTTTTCTCCTGGTATTTATAAAAATAATAAAGTTATAACTCTTAGATGAAATCAAACAACAGAAAGTAACACTACAGCTCACATTGTTGAGGAGAAAATGACCCATATTCATCTAATATTTGGTTACACAGCTAAATGAGCAGATGACAGACCTTTTCCGAACCAGGTTTTCCCAAATAGATGAACTTTTTGTTACATTTCGGTCCTTACTTTGCAACTTTGGTCCAAAATCGAACCCAGTCTGGTTCAGTTTGTATTGTGAATGCAGCCTTTAAAGTGAACCCTGGATATAATCACATGTTTACCCTAAAACACTTACAATATCATCACTTATATAAATACAGGACAAATACCTTGGAAGTATTTGTTGTTTTATTAAAATAGTTTATTAAAGAAATGACATGGAGGCTGCCATTTTGCTGTGGTTATGACAAAATAGTGTTGTCAGGTAGGGCTGGGCGATATGGCAAAAAATGCATATCACAATTTTCTTGGAGCCAGATCACGATTTCAATTTTATCACGATTCTAGTCTGTCTTTTCAAATAGCCTTGAATCATCCGCTTTTTCAAAAAGTTAATTCCAGCTGTCACTCACTACCAGCTTTGCCAGATTTTCAGAAAGAAACAAGTGTCTAAGCATTAAAAAAGCCCAAAACAAGCAACTCCAGCCATTCAGTAAAAAGTTAATAAAAGAACATTGTGTGTCGTCACAAAACAAGTGTCAGTGATTCTAGTATATTTTATTAGTACTAAAAATTCACTTTTCTGTCATAAATTAATGTATCTTGGTGGGTCAAACCTTAAAAATTCCTAAAAATCAGCTATTCGATCACCTAAAAGCTCAGGAGCAAGTACCAAAAATACAACTTGCAATTGTCAAAGTTCAACAGCGACTTTCCAAAAAAGAAACTTAAAATTGCTATTGAAAAGCAGACTTGGCCATTCTAAAGCCGATCCATAAGATGAGTAGGTGGGAAAAACACTCAATATTTTAACAGACAGTTGCATTAAATAGAGAAATGGGAAATCACAATATGACGATTTCATAAAAAAAGCGGATTGTTACAGGGACGAGCTCACGATTCGATTTTTATCACGATATTGTCCAGCCCTATTGTCAGGTAACAGGCCTTAGCAGGTAACTAAGCAACATGAATTCCTCAGTTAAACCATTGTCAGTTTGAGCTGGAGCGACGCCAAATACAGAAGATAATGTGGAATCTAGTACACTGAAGATAATCAAGAGGAAGAGGCGAGAACTGGACACTGTCAGTGGTGTTTTTTGTAAACTGTTCACCAATGGAACCACAGGAGTAACCATGGCAACACTATTAGATGTCATTAACCAATATGGCGGCGCCCAGTGGTTTGAAAACAACAAACAATGACAATTTTATAAAAAAAAATAGTCAGCAGTTATATATTTGTTTGCCATTGATTTTAATAAACATGACCAGTACTAGTGTTTTAGCCAGATTTGTCTTCATAGTCAGGGTTCCCTTTAAAGCTCTGTTTGTTTTGTGGTTTTCAGTCGTGCGGGGACAGAACCATGAACCTCCACGACTACGGGATGCTTCTGCCCTGTGGCATCGACCGCTTCAGGGAGTGGAGTTTGTGTGTTGTCCCGCTAAAGCCGAAGAGGAGGAGCAGAGCGTGGAGCAGGAGGGAGACGACGGAGACGTGTGGTGGGGAGGAGCCGAGACCGACTACTCTGACAACAGGTGAGACTAGACTGGGATTAGTACCAGGAGAAGTACAGGGTTCTAAAAGTCTAAACTAGAAATGGAATTTTATGGTTTAAATTGGCTTAAATTTGTCAAATCTAGGTATTTAGGTGTTACATTTGAAACGGTATTTTTAAGATCTTGTATTGTAAATAAAGAATGTTAATATTTGGTGTCGAGATATTGCTTTTGTTGTGATGCTTGTCAAGTAAAAAAAGCGTCGGATGGACATTACAGCGCAGGTCAGAGGTGTCTGGAGCGTGCTGGCTAATGATTAGTTTAAGATCACCTCACACTTTAGGGCTCATACAAACAGGGCTCTAAATCGCATTCATTACACGCACACACGAGCACACAAAGCCTACAAAATTGCTTTCTAAATACAAGTATAAATCTGCAGACCCAGACACTGCACCGCACCGTCACGAACCGCGCATTTCTATCTTTGGATCTGTGCCAAATGTGAGAAGGACGAATCACAGCAGCAATGTTAAACTGCGTTCATGCGGACACATAACTGCGTTCTTTAAATACCCACAGACCCACAGACTACACCACATCGACATGAACCGCGTAAGTCTGTCTCTGGTGCTGTGCCAAAAGTTATAAAGACGAGTCACAGCGGCGATGTGCGTGCGCTTCTGTTCATGCGCCCAGTCTGCACAGCGCTTCCTCACAGAATCACGTCTACATTCTCCAGCCTTTCTGTGGGTGTTTGGCTGGAGAGCTATGCGGTCCGGTTCGGACGGGCGCGCTTTGGTCTGGATCCGGCCGGAGTCCGCCTTCCAGTGACCTGGGCTTTAGTCCTGTTTAGTCAGAGGAACTACCTTGCCCCATGTTTGCGTTCACACACTGGAACATTTAAATAAGTCATTTGTTGGTGTTAGGAAAACAAAAGTTGTTTTTTTTCCCTTCTACATAAAACTATGATGTACAAAAACTAAAATAATAACTAAAACAATAAAAACAACTATTATGCCAATATTAGTTACTATTTACAAATTTAAACATTTATTTTGGGCGCTTCTGCCTTTAATGCTTTCAAGTTATTCTTCTCTGGAATAAGGAACGTTTGTTTGAATATCAAAAAATATAAAACATGTTTCCAAACAAAGCTAGTCTTGTAAATGTGTTTGTCACAAAAAAGTTCCTTGTCTGACTGAAAGTACCTGCCCCAGAACAGGAGCTAAAAAGTCCCTAAAGTGTTGCCCCAGTCAATAGTTCCTGGTCTAAAATGTAGACTGGAGCTAAATAAAGTTCCTACAGTGGGAAAAAGCCTAATACTAATGAAACTGTTTTTGTGGCAGCATGGTGCGCGAGCCTGAACCGGAGCCGGTGGAGCCGCAGCAGAAGGAGGAGCCCAAACCTTCAGTGATCGAAGAGGAAGACGACGAACAGGAAGTGGTGACCGAGGACGACAACATGGCCGCCGCCGCCGAGGAGGAGGAGGAAGAGGCCGACGAAGACAACGACGAGTTCGACCAGGACCAGGACGGAGACGGAGAGAACGACCAGGACGTGGAGGTAAAGTCGTGACCGAAGTGTGCGCGGTTAAAATAAAATACAAAACAATAAAATCTCTCTTTATTACGTAACAGGACGATGAGGACGACGAGGAGGATGACGAGGCCGACGAGGACTTCATCGAAAACATGGAGGACGACGAGAAAACCACCAACGTTGCCATGACGACGACCACCACGACCACAACGGAGTCGGTGGAGGAAGTGGTCAGAGGTGAGTTCAGATTCAGGAGCTTCTCAAACGTATTTTACTTTAAATAGGTTTTGTTTTTTTAAAAGGCGTATTTAGATTATTAAAACTATTGAGGCTTGTAAACGCATTATTGCCAAAATAATGTTTTTTGTATAGTTTAGGGGGTCTGGGGGGCCTCCCACAGGAAAATTTTAGGCAATCTAATGCGATTTTCTGTATTCTGGTATGTTTTAAATGTTTGTTTTAAAAGTGAGCGAACTACGTGAACAAAAGCTCCGCAGACAGACCGAGACTCGCTGCTCATGAGTCTGGGCAGAGGCGCTGTGACGGGAGGAAGTGAGCACACACCACTCGATGTTGTCACAGCATGTCTGCCCGGACTCACTGTGCTTGTCTCGGTCTGTGCACGGAGTGTCTGTTTTACGTAGCTTGCGCACACTTTTACAACTTTTCCTCATGAAAACCCGGTTCAGAAGCGGCACTTTTCCTGCTGTTACAGCCGTCGCTGCGTCTACAACAGATGACAAAAGAAACTTTTTCTTTTAGGAGGGTTGCTTTAGAACTAGCCCAAAATCCCTCGTCTTAGGATGTCCATTACATATGGAGTAACAACTGTGTCACTATGGCACGTTATTTTCCTCAGGAAAATTTGGGACAGCTAGCATGTAATTTGCTGTATCCTTGGGCATTTTAGAGGTTTTACCATCACATCTCAACAATATATTTGATTTGTTGGCCCCCGGCGGCCAGTTTGAGACCCCTGCTCTAAAATGTGGGGATGGGAAAGAGAGAAAAAGAGGTTTTGTTTCTGAGTGAGACAAAGATCAAACTCTGGCTTAGATTCTAGAGCAGGGCTTTTCAACGAATTCTTCCCGAGGGCCAGATTTTTGATTGGGCCGTGGCCTCTGGGATGTGTACTTCCACAGCATCCACAAAATTTAGCGTTGCATAAAATATCCATTTATTTCAGTAGTGCTTCTCACTACTGCTATAGTCTCGGTTTGATTTGGTTTGATTTGAATTGCTCAGCAAACAGTCCAAACCAGCACTGAATCAGAAATAAACAAGGACTAGACCAGTACTAGCCAAGTTTGATCCATGAGTGACTTCTAGTGTCAGGTCTAAAGCAGAATTAAACCAAAACCAACTCAGATATAAGGTGCATCACCAGAATTAAGCCTGCAAATAAGAAATACATGCATTTTAGAAATCTTTGGAAGATGGTTTGAGGGCCAAATCAGGTCTTTGGAGGGCCAATTCTGCCCCCGGGCCTTTAGTTGAATAGGCCTGCAGGAGAGTTTGTAAAATCACTGAAAACCTGGAAAAGTCATGGAAAATTAGACGCTTCTTTCCAGGCCTGAACAAGTTATGGAATTCTACTGGTTTTGGGAAAGTTTAGAAAAAGGTTAATATTTTATGTTCAAAACTAAACTGGATATAATTTGCTCTGACAGTTAAACACAACATTGCATTATGAACATAGATATAACTTCATTTTTGAATAGAAAAGTGTGATTAATGACCAAACTCAACCATAAAATATAAAGCGTTACATTATCCAAACATTCCCAAACAGCCGTGGTTCATTTCATTTCCAAACCCGGTGTTTTTATCACATTATTTTCTTTGTCACTTCTCGTCTCGTTCTCATTTGTCACCGCAGGTTCATCGGACACGGCCCATTAAAACAAACTTCGCCGTTCGCTGCGTTTGTTAATTGAGTCTGGAGCTGCGTTTGCAAAGACACTTTTCATGTTACGTAATACAAACAAGTGTCGCTCGTGTTCGGTGGAAGGAGACGTGACGGATGTGTGTTTGAACTACACCAAAACCAACAGATTTTGAGTTATAACTATGAGCTGTAGGTTTAAATCTAACGTTAGCAGGATTAGAAATGCAGCCATAAAGTCACACTGTACAGATTGTTTTTGAGCAATAAAACAGCCGTATGCAAAATTTCAGTTCTACAAAATATGGTTTACATTTTTTAGTTGAAAGTAAGCCTTATTTTTGCGCAGGACTCGGAACAGAAATATAAAATCTGATTAAACTTTTGAGAGGACAAACAGCAGAAAGAATTGAACAAAAATGTGGAGAAAACTTCCATATTTTGCTAGTGTAATTTGCATGATTTACGTTACTGCGATGCTAGTTTGGTTCGAGATCCCCAAGTCCCCGCGCAGTCTGCGTTATGAGCAGGGTTGCCAGATTTTCAGAGAGCAACAAGCGACCTAGCCTTTGAAAAAATCCCAAAACAAGCGACTTCAGACCCTCATAAAAAAAGCAATGCAAATAATGAAATAACTAAACAGTATTTCATTATTTGCAGCAAAACAATGGCAGTGTTTTCGTTATATTCATTTGTACGTGGGCCGCCACAGCAATAAACTTCCCTTTAATATTGAATGCCCTGTTTCTGTGCAACAGTGTCAGTAAACTGTTGGAATGAGCTTGTGTGTCGTATTACACTTGTTTTGTCACACGTGGAATACTGCAACTTCATTAAAAACTTAACTGAAGTCTCGCTCTTTCTCTCGCTTTGCTTCCCAGAGCCAGAAGAAAAGCATGCATCTCTGAGCGCGCACATGCACCACGCACATAAGCGCACACGCAGGGGAGAAAGTTACGCCACTTGGCTCCTTAAAAACACTTTAGATCGTGGTTTGCTTTGTCAAGACTGGTGCTGCTGTTGTTAGCTAGAACAAGCTAAAACTGCGCTAGCTCTAACTTATCGGTGTTAAAGGAAAAGACCCACATTAAGCATCGTTGCTTTAAATATAAACTAGCTATTCACATCGATATTACAGCATTTAGAAAGTTATTTTATACTTTAAAAATGAAAAGATGCTAAAAGTCTATTTTTCTGTCATTAGTGGGTACAATTTCATGAATCAAACCTAAAAACAAACTCAAAAAATCACCTCGTACATGACATCAAAGCACCGCTCAGGAGGAAGCCCAAAAAAACTCAACCCACGACAATATTTACAACCAAAACAAAAAAAAAATACCAGGATTGAGTGACTTTAACAAGATGTGAAAGTGAAAACACAGTTTAAATACAACTACATACAAATATATAAAGAGAAATGTTAGAAATGTCAAGCTTAAGCGATCTTGGATATATATTGTCAATTATAAACTGCAGGTTTGCAAATATTGTCTTTTATATCGTGACATTTAATTCCACATCACGCTGCCCTAGTTTCATCCTTGTTTTGATTTGAATGTTTGATTTTACTTTCAGTTTCGTCTCCATTGTTTGAGTTTGTTCTGTTCTCCATCTGCATGAGTTTTTCTTTTCTCTTCATGTCTCCACACCTGTCGCCCCTAAAGACGTGTGCTGGTCCGAGGCCGAGACCGGGCCGTGCCGTGCCATGCTGCCGCGCTGGTTCTTCGACAGGTCCGAGGGGAAGTGCTCTCAGTTCATCTACGGAGGCTGCGGCGGCAACAGGAATAACTTTGAGTCAGAGGAATACTGCCTGTCCGTGTGCTCCAGCGTCAGTAAGTCATCAGAGTCCAGACCAGAACCACAAACCAGGGTTTTACTAACTTTATAGTCTTTCTACGCAAAGCTTTAAGCTCACAAGGATTTATAACAGGGCGGGGAACTATAAATAAACAAAAAATACATATCCAGACGTGCTTAAAATGACTTGGATTCAGTTTTTTTAACAAGCAATTTTAACTTGAAACTCATTTTCAGCAGTGCATCTGCAGAAATCAAGCGATTAAATATGATGTTTTATAAAGTATAGTTCTCTTAATGAGGAACTCTGCTGCAGACACAAGCTTCAGAGCCAAGTCAATCAAAAGAGCAACACTTAAGCCTAAACCTTCTGCAGACTACAGGAGTTTTGTAAGTAGTAATCTTTATTTGTATAGCACAGTGATTCCCAAAGTGGGGGCCTCAGGATCTCTGCAGGAGAACCTCCAAAGGTTGTCCACCCCACAAGCATGACAGAAAACTTGGTTTGAAACTAACATTAATATTTTTAATTTGATAAATTTACTATTTTAAGTCCACAGGCATTATTATTATTTTTGCTGTTTTGGCATCTTAATATGAGAGTAAATACATTCTACTTAATTTTAATGAGAGTGTGAAATATTACTGAGGGACCTCGGACAATCCACGGGCATTTCACAGACAGAGTCACAAAGCTCTTCACAGTGATGAACCCCTCCCCTCCCCACTCAGTGACAGTAAACTGCCCTGGGGCAACTCAGCAGAAGAGAGTCGCCTAAACACCTGGCGCCTCAACCTCCGACTATCACCAAGTGTTCCCTAACGTGCATGTTATTGGTTGGTGGGGAAACCGGAGGAAACCACCCAGACACGGGGAGAAACATGCAAACTCCACACAGAAAGGTCCGGGCCTGAGCGGGAATCAAACCCGCGACCTTCTTGCTGTGAGGCCAGAGCGCTAACCACTCTGCCACCGTGTCTTAATCTTCGTCTCGATGTTTCCCTCTGAGTTCAGGAGGCGTGGCCAGAGTGAGGGTTTTTATAAGAGATTCTGTTAGCACTATTTGTCAGGAGCATCATGAGGCGTTTTCGCACAAGAAGAACTAAGACAAGAACTAAGTCCCCACGTTTCTTTAACTTATAAGGCCTTTTCCCATAGGAACTTTTAGTACCACTAATCATTGTGTTTCATGTCATCTTACATTGTCCTAATAAAAAGAAATTGGAGCTCATTGATCAGAAAGACCTACGCAGTTATACAGTAGTTTTCTCCGTCACTACAGTCACTGCTGCTGCTGAGGCTGAGCGTTACATAATCCTGGTTCATTCAGAGCGTGACGTGGCTCCGCTCCAAACTTTACACCGGGACATTCAATCGAACACAGATTAAACTAAATCAATGTTATTATGTCAGCGGACTGAAGTCACGAGTCTGAACCAAAGTCAAATGTGTCTCTGCAGAAGACCGAAGTACAGTATTTGGATCTAACAATAACTTTATAACCTTAATTCTGACTGTTTGAGCTAGTTTTTAGTCATTTTAACAATATACTGCAATTCTAATGTTGTAAGAGAAAAAGAGGGAGGGAAGGAAGGAAGAAAGAGGAAAGAGAGGAGAGAGAAGAGAGAGATAGAGAGAGAGAGGAGAAAGAGAGAGGAGAAAGAGGAGAGAGAGAACAGAGAGAGAGGAGAGAGAGAGAGGCGAGAGAAAGAGGAGAGAGAGAGAGAAGAGAGAGAGGAGAGAGAGAGAGAGAAGAGAAAGAAAAGAGAGAGAGAAGAGAGAGAGAGGAGAGAGAAAGAGGAGAGAGAGAGAAGAGAGAGAGAGGAGAGAGAAAGAGGAGAGAGAGAGAAAAGAGAGGGAGGGAAGGAAGGAAGAAAGAGGAGAGAGAGAG
Organism: Mugilogobius chulae; assembly: GCA_038363315.1. NCBI lineage: Eukaryota > Metazoa > Chordata > Actinopteri > Gobiiformes > Gobiidae > Mugilogobius > Mugilogobius chulae. The sequence continues at coordinate 151,793 of JBBPFD010000719.1, read as the reverse complement.
AACAGAGAGAGGAGAGAGAGAGAGGAGAGAGAGAGAGAGAGGAGAGAGAAAGAGGAGAGAGAGAGGAGAGAGAGAGAGAGGAGAGAGAGAAAGAGAGAGAGAAAGAGAGAGAGATAGATAGATAGATAGATAGATAGATAGATAGATAGATAGATAGATAGATAGATAGATAGATAGATAGATAGATAGATAGATAGATAGATAGATAGAGAGGAAAGACAGGGAAAGAGAGAGAAAGGGGGGAGAGAGAAGGGTAAAAAGGAGAAAGAAAGAGAGAGAAAAAAAGAGGAGAGAGGGGAAGAGAGAAGGGGGAAATGGAGAAAGAGTGGGACATAGAGAAGGGAGAGAGAGGGGAAAGGGGGTCAAGAGGAGAGAGAGAGGGAGTAGAGGAGGTGAGAGAGGGGAAGAGAGATAGAGGAAAGAGAAGGAGAGAGTGAGATGATGAAAGGGGGAAAGAGAAAAAGGTGGGAGGGAAAGAGAGAGAAAGAAGGAGAAAGAGTGAGAGTGAGAACAAGAGACAGGGAGAGGGAGAGATTGAGAGGAGAAAGGGGTGTGGAAGATGAAGAAATGGAAAAGAAGGGGAATTTGAAAGAAGGAGGGTCAGGGGGAGAGAGAGAAGAAGAGAAGAGAAAAGAGAAGAGAGAGAGAAGAGAAAAAAGAGGGAGAAGAGAAAAGAGAGAGAGGGAGAGAAGAGAGAGGGAGAGAGAAGAGAAAGAGAGAGAGAAGAGAGAGAGAAGAGAAAGAGGAATAAGAGAGAGGGAGAAGAGAGAAAGAAGAGAGAGAGAAAGAGAGAGGAAAGGGGGAGAGAAAAAGAGGGGAGAGAGAAGGGGGAATGGAGAAAGAGTGGGACATAGAGAAGGGAGAGAGAGGGGAAAAGGGAAGAAAGTGGGTCAAGAGGAGAGAGAGAGGAGTAGAGGAAGTGAGAGGGAAGAGAGATAGAGGAAAGACAAGGAAAAGAGAAATAAGGGAAGACAGAGAGAAAGAGAAAAAGAGGTAGGAGGGAAGAGAGAGAAAGAAGGGGAAAGAGAGAGAGTGAGAATGAGAGACAGGGAGAGGTAGAGGGTGAGGAGAGAGAGAGGGAGAGATTGAGAGGAAAAAGGATGTGAAAGATGAAAAGGTGGAACAGAAAAGAAGGGAAGTTTGAAAGAAGAGAGACAGAAAACACAGATGACGGGAGAGAAGTGAGAGAGCGAGAGAAAGACTGAACGAGTACATTTTTTCTACATTTTTCATCTTTACTGCTCTACTTTCTTGCTTTTTCCTCTTCACTAACCTCTTTCAGCGCCGATTCCTTCCTTTTCTTCAAACACTATTGTACAAAAACGTTTCATCTTCAGTTTTTCTTAAATATTCCGATGTGTGTGTTGTGTTTTCCAGTTCCCACGGCCACTCCGAGCTCTCCCGACGCCGTGGATCATTATCTGGAAACTCCGGCCGACGAGAACGAACACGCGCACTTCCAGAAGGCCAAAGAGAGTCTGGAGGCCAAGCACCGCGAGAGGATGTCACAGGTAACCAGACTGAAGTTACAAACGCTGTGGGGGAACTTCACTTAACATGGAGAGAGCATCAGTTTTGTCACTCACTGCTTAACAACAACAGCAAATGTGGACTTAAGGAAATATATTGTGTCTAATATAAACACAAAGACAGAGAGATGAGTAAAACGTGATGCTAGTGAAGCCCGCGTGTTTTAACAACTTTCTTTAACTTTTTGTTTAGGTTTTTGACATAACGCCACATAAACAACTTCCACATAGATTTTAATTAAATGTGTGAAAAATACACTTAATTCGCCAGAAAATGCCCTAAAAGAGGTAAAAGCTTTCCATACTGTAACATATGATTTCCCTTACAACTTTACCCCTCAGCATTGACAGTTATAAAGACTCAATACCCATAATTATAATGTTTAATCAATCAATAGAATGTATAATAAATCTACTACAAAGATAATAATATAATTTTACAACACATTGTCATGCAATCAAATGTGTCAATTACACATAAAACTATGATTTACAAAACATAACATAACTACATTTTGGAAATTTCTAAATTTAAATTATTTTTCTTAAGGATAAGAAAAATGTATCTAAATGTGAGAATAGTTCATGCTCTGTGTGAATGCTCCCAAAATGGGGACAGGAACTAAAAAAGTATTAGGAACTGAAAAAAGTTCCAACAGTGGAAAAAGGCTTTTGTTGGCAGTGCGTCGCACCCATCGCCTAGTAACGACCCGCCACTGAGGCCACGTCTCCACTTATGACGTGTTGCCGACTGTATCTACAGCCTACAAGCCTGACATGCATGAGGAACTCAGTGTAGAGCTGCTGCTCCTCCACAGCAGCGTAATCGAGCATCTGTTTTGTTTTGTTTTTTAATACTGAGGTACCCCAGGGCTGCGTACAGTCTCTGAGTTTGAAAGAGGGTTGCTGTAACCCAGTGGTGGTAGGCAACCTCTCAATCCGGATGGTGTCAAAACACGTCGATCCCAGAGACCTGTCTGTCATAAAGCAAAAGCTCGTCTTACTAACACCATTCTAACTTTTAATTTGTGGATAGTCTACTACTATTTTGTGTTTAAGAGTTGCGACTGAAAATGTTTCAGTACCACGGTCTATACCAACAACCATAGATAAAGCAAAGAAAACAGAACAAATATAAATGTATATTTCTCAAGTAGTTTTTGTAGTTCCATGTTTAGTAAATGTGTTTGTTTCCTGCAGGTGATGAGAGAGTGGGAGGAGGCCGAGAGAGACGCCAAGAACCTGCCTCGTGCTGATAAGAAAGCCGTGATCCAGGTCAGAAATACCACACAGAACTAAGCTAACCCAGATCTGCTCCTCCTCCTCACTGACCTTTAACGTGTTCACAGCGTTTCCAGGAGAAGGTGGAGGCTCTGGAGCAGGAGGCGGCCAGCGAGAGGCAGCAGCTGGTGGAGACGCACATGGCCCGAGTGGAAGCTCTGCTCAACGACCGCAGACGACTGGCTTTAGAGAGCTACCTGACGGCTCTGCAGCAGGATCCACCCAGGGTACGAGAGGTTTGAGTTTAGATCTGACCAAACAATGCCTCTGGGCCTTTCCTCAGAGTGATTTAGACGTTTCATGGCAAAAAAGAATGTTATTATAAGAAAAACTGGCTATTTCGTCTGTTTCAGCCTCGTCACGTGTTCAGTCTGTTGAGGAAGTACGTTCGCGCCGAGCAGAAGGACCGACAGCACACTCTGAAGCACTTTGAACACGTGAGGATGGTCGACCCCAAGAAGGCCGCACAGATCAGACCACAGGTAAAACACACTAAACCGTAACAGTCCACTAGATCGATAAGCTCCAGCCCGATCTGTCCTGAATCAGCGCGTTTCATCTGTTCCGTTCACGCGCCTTGTCTGCCCTGCTTTGATCGCGATGGTGGTGTCGGTACATTTCCGCGTTCCGCTTGTGTTTGTGTGCAGCGGTCCGGGCTTTTCGCGCACCGCGTCAGACACACACAGGTGGAAAGAACGGCCCCGACACCGCGCGCTCGCTCGACTGGGCAAGAGCAGCGCCAACAAGCCATGAGGATGTCTGTATAATGCTTAATCTGCCACATCATTTCACCAACTTTACTCAAGACAAACGGTACAGCTCTGATCACTTGTGGGTAAATGGTCTCTATTTATATAGTGCTTATCCACCATACAAGGGCCCCAAGGACACAACGACATTCCACTTTTTTTGTCATCCCACTGTTGCACTTGGTTTCCAGTGGTCTCCCATCCAAGTACTAACCAGGCCATAACTTGCTTAGCTTCTGAGATCTGACGGGATCAGGCAAGCAGGTATGGCTATACACTTTTTGGTATACTTATACAATTTATATAGATAATAATCTAATTTTAGTCACCGCGGCGAGTAGGGGGGGTGCGATATATTTTCTCTTTCCCAGGGGGGGCTCGGCAAAAAATAATTGAGAAGCACTGCACTAAACCAACAGGTAATAAACACCAAACTTACAGGTCATACCACAGATAATAACACACTAAACCAGTGGTCCTCACTATTATTTAATGAAGAGCCACATTGACGGACCAAAGAGAAGGGAGAGCCGCAAAACATCAAACATAAAAACAAACAAAAAACAGGCCAGCGCAGACTAGAAAATAGAACTCAAATGTGTGTTTGTATGTTTGAAAATAAAGCACAAATGTGCAGAAAAAAATTAATTTAAATTCAAATTAAATATTATTTGTGTATTATAAAAATAGGATTTCAATTTGACTTGTAGCTTCTATTACTACGGTCAGGTCAATTTACATTTATTATAGCAAATTACAAACATTTGTTGTCATTTTTTAAACAATCAGTGTTTTGAATTATGAGCCTGTTGTAGTTTAAATCTAACATGCATCACATTATCCAACCAACAAACCACACTGTACTTACTATTCAATATGTCTACACTTCATTCTTATTATTTTAAATAAATATTAAACTGATGCGTCTCTGTTCACTCTTCTGTGACGTGCTAGCTCCGCCCCCTTCATCTGCCTTTCTCACACCTCCACTGATGCTGCTGCTGCGCTGACACAGAGACAAGACAAGTGTGTTTTTCTCACTTTGGCCAGAGTCATACATGAAATAAACCTAAATACCTCTTTGCGGACACTATTTAACAACGTTTAATTGTGGAAAAACTCTCCGCTGAACTGCGTTGTTCGCGAACGCGCGTGTAGGACTAGATTTTTCCCAATCAACTTTTAAAGTGTTTAGAACTAATTATCTCGGCCAATATTGATCCTATCACTACGAAATAAAAACTGGGACAGAGTTTAGACTCTTCTCTCTCAGAATATGTCCGCTTCAAGTCTGTGTGTGGGCGTGACATTTCACTACAGCTGCTCAAATATACGTGACTTGATGTGAGAAGGAGAGCTCGTGCGTCCTGTGGCTGGAGTGGAAAACCATTTGGCACAGTCTGAGCGCGTCACTTCATTCATTTCTTAGATCGCCAAAACATTTATTTTGCTTAATATAAGGGTGAGCTCGCAGCTCCGTGCATGTCTAAAAGAATGTAGCTATACAATGTGATTCATTTGGTCAATGGGCAGGCAGGGTGAAGCAGTGGATGCAGCGCTGAAAAAGAACCAAACTAAGAGCGCGCTTGTTGTGTGAAATGTGATCTTGCCGAAACTTGCTGAGAGCCGCCAAGTAAGGCTCTAAGAGCCGCATGTGGCTCGCGAGCCGCGCAGTGAGGAACAGGGCTCTAAACAAACAGGTAAGAAACAAACTAATAACTAGGGCTGGAACCGACCAAAGACTATGCCATAAAAAGCAGTCAACATAAATGCCACATGCGCGTTCTATAAGGACACAAACTCCTCTCCATAAACAGCAAAAACACGACATTGCCTGTGCTGTCTACTTCTGCTTGTGAAGACACCATCCTGACGCATTATATTTTAGTCTAACTGCAGTGTTTGTGTTTGTCTCAGGTCCTGACTCACCTGCGAGTGATCGAGGAGCGCATGAACCAGTCTCTGGGTTTGCTCTACAAAGTCCCCGGTGTGGCCGACGACATCCAGGACCAAGTCGGTGAGTCTGAGGATAGAACACAGGGAGAGAGAGACAATCAGACAGGATTTATGAGGATGTGGATGTTCATCATATCTTCTGAAAGTATTTATGCAGCGCTTTCTTCCATATCAGACAAGTATCGGTAAGAGACGGTTTACTACTGAATAAAAAGCTGGCAGGATTTCTGAAGGACAATCATGTAATGTTTCTATTGATATACATTGCAAAAAATGTCAGGACTGAAATGGTCTTTTTTTTCTTTCTCAAAACACTATTAACTTATTAGAAAATGTGGCCCTATAGTGTAATGCAACAGTTAACCTTGTGTCTCGTTGGGGAGTTTAATCCACTTTTTGGCATTTTTCACTTTTAAATTGTCCATCCTTGCTACAGATTCGGAGCTATAATTTTTAGTTTCAGCCATAGTTTAAAAAAAAAAATCTACTTTTTCCCTGAGCCCAGAGTCATGTCATTTACAAATGTGCTCTCTTTATGTTCTGTTACAGCCTTTTTTTTGGGGGAGGGGGGGGGGGGGGGGGATTATAGATTTCTTTTTTCTTTTTTTTTCTTAAATCTGTTAATCCATTTCTGCTCTGACTAAAAATACCAAACACCAAAGCATGGGGAAACTGTGTCTTACTCTCAGGGGCGTAGCACCAAATTCTGGGCCCCAGGTATAAACTTTGTTCATGGGCCCCTACACCATAATCTTGTGTTTTAATTACTTAGTTGGCTCTTGTTATTTTTCTCTTCATTTGGGTTTTTCTTTGTTCTAGAATTTTCATATATAGCTTATTTATTTAATTTCTACATTCCACACATAACTAGTGTTGATATTAGGTCTTTTTCCACGCTTCAGCAGATCAAATTGAATGCCCTATAACCCTAACTTTCACGATTTTTTCTCACGCGTTTAGACAAAAATAAAATGGAAGCACGTTCTTTTACATTTAACTTGTTTTAAGCTATAAAATTGTCTAAATTATGCCAGAATCCTTGTGACATTTTTGACACATTATGTTGCTGAGAGGTTGTGATCTATTGACAATATTCTATAACAAAACCATGTGAATACTCGACTGTTTGTTCACTGAAATCTGCAAAATCTTGTTAATAATATTATTTTCTAGCTATTACATTTGTTAATAATAATAATAATAATAATAATAATAATAATAATAATAATAATAATAATAATAATCGTTTTTCTAGCTTTTCTTTGGCTAAAGTCCATTTGCTACGTTTTAAGGAACACTCTGATATCACAAATAATTGCACTTAGAAGAACCATCTATCTCACAAGCAAAATGACCTGCTTTTGAGGGCCCTTTTCAGCCCTGGGCCCTGGGGAAACTTGCACCATTCTGAAGTCGGACATCCGGGAACTTTGGTCACGTGACAGCCCATGGGCGAGGGCCGCCATGACAGTTGGGGTAAAACATTGCGCGAACAAATGCTGCAGCAGAGGAAAATCACGATGAAAAAGTGTTGCGTATACGGCTGCACTGCCAACAGCGTTTTAGATCCACTCATAAAGAAGGCAGCAGGCAGGAAAAATGGCTGAAGGCAGTCCATAGAGTGGATATAAATGAAGACGGAGGCGCGGACATGAACAGATTGTGGCCACCGAATTCTGGACATGTTTACGTTTGCTAAACACATTTTGTCTCGGGTAAGATCTAAAATTATTTTTTTGGAAAATCGAAGACCCTTAATTAGCTGTATTTAAACATTTTCAGACTCCTGTGAGCTGAAGTACATACGTTACAAGTGTTGTTTTGGTCTTGAAGTGTTGTTTTCAATAGAATATAAAAGCAATTATTATTTGCAAGTGAGTTAAACAGATTATAACTAGTAATATAATATCAACATTTTATAAGGAATGAGTGACACTACTTAGTTACTGAAAAGTGGAATATATTACAGTGACTAGTTACTAGTGAGTTAGTAATGAGTTACTCTCAACACCGATGATAAACATCCTTGCATGTTGTTGGTGACCATTAATATCCACCTGTTCGTCGGCTTCTTGTAGTGGCATTTAAGTATGCAGTGTCAAATTTATGGCGATTTTAGCTTCTGGTGGTGATTCCTCTTCGTCCTGATACATAATAAACTCGGTGGCACCACACGACAAAGTAAAATGCATGATTTTCTAGCGGCTGTTGCCCATTGGCGGATGTGACGACACGCCGACTTCGAGAATTTACCCCCCCCAGTCCGACACCCCTGCTTACTCTTCACAGGCCTGTTTCAATGGGAAATACAAACAATTCATCATCAAGTCTAAACATGACACATTCTTCTGAAAAGGAACAAACACTAAAGTTTGGAAAATCACACTTTTATAGAGGATTTTCAGAGTTTCTAATGGAAGTCAATGGGATAAAATGGCTCCAACAGAACAAGAGACAAAAGGCTTTTTTATAAGTCTGTACAAATCCACCAATTTTTATTTAGTATTTTTAGTCAGAACAGAAGTGGATTCACAGATTTAAGCAAAAAAAAACGTTAGAAAAAGATATATTTTACTTAAATTTTACAGCCGTTAAAAAAAGTGGAGTAAAAGGGCGCTAACTTTAGATTAGGAACTTCTTTCTAACGGGACACAAGGGTTAAAGGAGACCTATTGTGTTTTTTTTTTATATTTAGTAAGAAACTAGAACATGCGCAGATCAGTAATTACCTTTTGTTCATTGGAAAAAAAACAAAGTTGATCTAAAACAACTTTAAAATAGGAACAGTTCTATTGACTTCCTGTTCAAAACTGCAGAACTGATAAGCCCCGCCTCTTCATTTTAAAATGTAACTTTAAAAAGCAACAGATTTTTAAAAACTATTTTTTTTATTGTTGGAAAGTGAATATGGGACAGTTTTTGAATCATAAATGCTTCACTTTAAGTATTAATCTTTTGAAATATACCAAGTAAATACAGACAAGTGGGATGGGATAGGTGGTAGGTGAGAACGGGGATTTCTGAGGACTTGAGCTGCAGCTGAAGAACAAAACAAGATTACTCCAACATGCATGAATCAATTCAAATATAACTTTGAGTAAACTAATGATAAAAGAAGGCCGTTATAACAAGGTTAAAAAACTTAGAAAAGTGAATTTGACATAATAGGTCCCTTTTAAAGCGAACCCTGGCTACAATCACATGTTTACCCTAAAATACTTCTAATATCATCCCTTATATAAATACAGGACAAAAACCTTGGAAGTATTTGTAGTTTTATCAAAATCATGTTTTAAAGAAATCACATGGCTGCCATTTTGTCCTGGCTGTGACGTCAAATGGTTGTCTGTCTGCCCTCTGGTGGTTGTCAAGGTAACAGGTAACTAAGCAACATGAATTCACAGTAAAATCTTTTCAGTTTGAGCCGGAGTTTGGCCAAATACAGAATGATTATGTAGAATCTAGTGAAACTGAAGATAATCAAGAGGAAGAGGCTGAACTGGACACTGTCAGTGGTGTTTTTGTTTCAACTGTTCACCGATCGAACCACAGGAGTAACCATGGCAACAACCAAAAGCAACCATTTGACATCATCAACCCAGAATGCATTGTGTCTGGACAATATGGCGGCACCCAGTAGCTCAAAACAGTGCAGATTTGATAAAAATGGTAAACAGTTATATATTAGTTTGTAGTTTATTTGAGCAAACATGAGCTGTACTTGCATTTTAGCCATATTTGTCGTTATAGTCAGGGTTCACTTTAATAAAGCAGCTTGGATCTTTAAATACAGCTTTTTTCCTCTGAAAGGTTCCGATTGATTTGCAGCTTGATTTATTCAATCACAGAGGAGTGAATTTATGAAGAAGCAGAGCACTTTTTTGCCTCCTAAAAGCCCTAGAAAAATATGTGTTTATCTATCTATCTATATACCAAGGCTGTGTCCCATGTACATGGGGTAGCCTAGACAGGGCACCTTTCTCTTTCCCCCCTTCCTCCCTCTGGTCCCATGTTCTGAGTGCGTGTGACTTGTGTGTTATGTGTATGTTTGTGTTGTACAGCCTTTTTATTATGTCACTGTTCCAGAATGTGTTTATGAATCATGATAAAATCTAATTTTTGATTTGGCTATGCGCTGCAAAAAAATAGATTTCAAGTATTTGTCCATCACCTGGCCTCATGACGTCACATTCTCCGGAGTGAACACAACCTCTTCTCCCTCCGTGTTTTCCCCGAATATTAAGCCTCACAGAGAAAAAACGTCCGGAGCGTCGTCTTCACAGCTCCATCTGTCTCCTTCTGCAAACATCAAACACACGGAAAATTGAAAAATGTTATTGCTCCGAGCAGAGTTTAATAAAAAAGAGAAAGAAAACATGTCTCTGAGTCGGGCAGGAGAGACCTACTTTTAAAGGAGTCTATGCAAGAGTATATAGATAGATTTAGTGATTGGTTTTTGCACTTTTTAATATATTTTTACACTTTATAAATCCTTATTCTTTATTAAAAACACTTAAAATAAAATATACTTTTGTAAAAACGGACTCACAGCGTCTGAAAATCTAAAAATGTAGAAAAAACTTACAAAAACAGCAGGAGTTTGTAGAAATCACTGTTGAGACTGATTCAAACACAGGTGCGAGTCGTTAGCAGCAGGAAGTGGAGCTGGGATTTCAAAATAAAACAGGAAGTGAGCTAAAAGAGCCATTTAAAGCTGCTTTAAACAAGATAAAAGACTAAAAATGATAAAATGGTTCATTAGATAAAGTCAGGAGTGAAAATATAATATAACACAACAAAAGACAAGATTTAAACAGGATTAAATTTAGCTCTCCCTCTTCTCTCTCTCTCCTCTCCTCTCTTCTCTTCTCTCTTCTCTCCTCTCTCTCTTCTCTCTCTCCTCTCCTCTCTCTCTTCTCTTCTCTCTCTTTTCTCTCTCTTCTCCTCTCCTCTCTCTCTTCTCTCTCTTTTCTCTCTCTTCTCCTCTCTCTCTCTCTCTTCTCTCTCCTCTCCTCTCTTCTCTTCTCTCTCTCCTCTTCTCTCTCCTTTCTCTCTCTTCTCTTCTCTCTCTCTCTCCTCTCTCTCTCTCCCTCTCTCTCTTCTTTTCTCTCTCTCTTCTCTCCTCTCTCTCTTCTCTCTCTCTCCTCTCTCTCTCCTCTCTCTCTTCTCTCTCTCCTCTTCTCTCTCTCTCTTCTCTCTCTCCTCTCTCTCTTCTCTTCCTCTCTCCTCTTCTCTTCTCTCTCTCTTTCTTCTCTCCTCTTTCTCTCTCTTCTCTTCCTCTCTCCTCTCTCTCTTCTTTTCTCTCTCTCTCTCTTCCTCTCTCTCCTCTCCTCTCTCTCTTCTCTCTCCTCTTCTCTCTCTCTCCTCTCCTCTCTCTCTTCTCTTTCCTCTCTCTCTTCTCTCCTCTTCTCTCTCTCCTCTCTTCTTTTCTCTCTCTCTCTCTTTTCTCTCTCTTCTCCCTCTCTCCTCTCTCTCTAGTTCAGGGGACTCTTGTGACAAAACATCTTTAAAATCTTGATGAGCAAAATAGGAATAAAAGTACATGTTTTTTAACCTTTATTAACATTTTATTTGTGAAACTAAAATGATTTGCTTTGATTAATGTAGTGGATTATTAAAATACTAAACCAGGAAAAGACCAGAATGTAAACTAGACAGTAAATGCACTAGATCAGGATTAAAATTGGACTAAACCAGGACTAAAACTGGACTAAACCAGGACTAAACTACAGCCGGCTGCACAATAGAGGAGTTTAGGATCTTTTGTGATTTTTAGACTTTGGTCACAAACAGTATGTTCCACAGACATGAGGACATTTACATTTATATGATGCGTCAATATGTGTGTAACCCATTTCCCAAACTGGGTCGACCCAGTGTAGACACTGTGTTGGTGCATTCTATAGCACCATCAAGTGGTTTGATAAATGCCACTGCAGTCAGGGTAAACTTCTCACTGGGCTCGATCAGGGACGTGCTGTTAAGTTACACCTGGTGAGACAACATTACTAACAGAAGACACCTTTTTATGTACATACGCTTACAAAATGTTTCCCTTTACAGAAGCACCAAAACTTGAGATTTTTTTGCCTCTACACGCTAAAATAAAAGTAAGAGATATGAGTTCCAGTGACCTTCTGCACACCTTCTTAAACCAAACGTGTGATGATGTCATCAAGGTGCAAATAAACCAATAACTGCTCAGTTTGTGAGCAAAAACATACGCCTTTCAGCCTGTTGCTGTTAAATATTTGCTTGTGATTAATTATTTAATTGCTTAAGGCTCTGTCAAGCCGCACAGTGCACGCACAGAGTCATCTTTCCTCAAGCTCAGAAACAGCTTTGGGGTCAAAATCAAACAAAGACGTCAGAAACGCTCGCTTCAGCGTTGACACCATGTGACATTTCTTAAAGTGGCACACATGTTGACAGGGCTCGACACAGACGCCAGTTCTAGTGCTCTAAACACGTGTTGACGACTTGTTTGGCCCATCACTACACCAGATGCTTCGAGAAGAGTCTGGCTGCAGCCGATGGGGAGCGCCATATTGAGTGGAGCTCCACCGGAAGCACAAAGCTCCACTTTTTATTTTTTATCGGCACTAGTGGAAAGTTTGATAAAAACGCCGGAGACAATGCAAAATTTGAAACCTCGGTGAATAGATGAACTCTATGTATGGAAAGTTGAATAATTTAATTATTATTTGTACTTTGGGGCAATTTTCACCCAAATTACGTTTAGTATTATTTAATAATAATTGCGTAATTATTAAAAATTGACTTGATAAGTACATGTCTTTATTTTTAATTGCTTTATTTATTACATACTTTTTGTCCAGTGGTTATTGCTAAACAGTCAGGTCCGGAGGGACAGAAGCAAGTTGGTTGCCATAGTAATGAGTTTCCTGTGGAGCTCCACTCATCATGGCGTTCCGCGTCAGCTGCAGCTGGATCCTCTTGGATGCTTCTGTTGTAAAGGTCCTCCCTGGTGCAGCAGGTGAACCTCACCATGATGCTCCTGACAAACAGTCCTAACAGAGTCACAGAGACACACAAACAGAAGGAGAGAAAACACAACACATCTCTGACTCCTGAACTCAGAGAGAGAAACATCGGGATTAAAATCAGGACAAAACTCCTGTCGTGTGCAGAAGGCTTAACCTGACATTTTGATTTCACAAGATCATCTGTACTTACATGTTTGGTCTCCTCTCTCTCTCTCTCTTTCTCTCTCTCTCTCTCTCTCTCTCTCTCTCTCTCTCTCTCTCTCTGTGTTTGTGATGCAGAACTTTTGCAGCGCGAGCAGGCAGAAATGGCTCTACAGCTGGCCAACCTTCAGACCGACGTCAGAGTCAGCTACGGGAACGACGCCCTGATGCCCGACCAGGAGTTCGGAGACGGACAGAGCGAGCTGCTGCCGGAGGAGGGCGCTGCGGGCTTCATCCACCCAGAGAGCTTCACCAGGCCAACACCGACAACCTGGGTAAGACACGAACAAACAAACACCGACACAACCTGGGTAAGACACGAACAAACAAACACCGACAACCTGGTAAGACACGAACAAACAAACACCGACAACCTGGGTAAGACACAAACACCGACAACCTGGGTAAGACACGAACAAACAACACCGACAACAACCTGGGTAAGACACGAACAAACAAACACCGACAACCTGGGTAAGACACGAACAAACAAAACCGACAACCTGGGTAAGACACGAACAAACAAACACCGACAACCTGGGTAAGACACACGAACAAACAAACACCGACAACCTGGGTAAGACACAAAACCACCGACAACCTGGGTAAGACACGAACACCGACAACCTGGGTAAGACACGAACAAACAAACACCGACAACCTGGGTAAGACACGAACAAACAACACCGACAACCTGGGTAAGACACGAACAAACAAACACCGACAACCTGAGTAAGACACGAACAAACAAACACCGACAACCAGGGTAAGACACGAACAAACCAACACGACAACCTGGGTAAGACACGAACCAACACCAACAACCTGGGTAAGACACGAACAACAAACAACGACAACCTGGGTAAGACACGAACAAACAAACACCGACAACAACCTGGGTAAGACACGAACAAACAAACACCGACAACCTGGGTAAGACACGAACAAACAAACACCGACAACCTGGGTAAGACACGAACAAACAAACACCGACAACCTGGGTAAGACACGAACAAACAAACACCGACAACCTGGGTAAGACATGGACAAACAAACACCGACAACCTGGGTAAGACACGAACAAACCAACACCGACAACCTGGGTAAGACACGAACAAACCAACACCGACAACCTGGTAAGACACGAGAGAAGAGAGAGTGTCACTGCACAGTTAAAGCTCACACAGATCATTCAGCACGTGGTTAAGTTCTACCTTTGTTCACTTCTGACTGCAGTTATGATAGCATAAGAACATCTTTTTACAGACAGCAAAGTGAAACTGCAGTGGACTCATAACAAAACGTGCTGCTGTAGATAAAAGGGTAAAGTGTGAGGCGCTCAGATTGTTTTTGAGAATTGGAGGAATCTCTGAACTGTGCTGCAGATCAATAAAACGCTCGATAGCTGATTATTTTGATCAGAAGGTAAAACAGAAGTCCAAAGGCTCTAATCTAACCTTCCTTGTCTGGACTTTTGGAGTTTGCAAACTGGTCAATCAGTCAAAAATAACAAATAAACAGTCAGCATCTACATTTTATGCTAATAACTCCGTTTTCTTACTTCTTCTTAAAAACAATGATGTGTTAAAATGACACTTTTAAGCTGTAAGATTAGTTCTCAGTTATATAATAAACTAGTGCAGTGCCACTGAACCAGCAAAGATGGCGCCCTTGTTCTAACCCATAACCCTAACCTAGTGGTTCTCAAAGTGGGGTCCGGGGACCCCTGGGGGTCCTTGGGCCATGTGTAGGGGGTCCTCCAAATCTTTTTAAAACATGGGCAATTTCTTCAACATTACAATTTCTTATGATATATAACTCTAAATATGTAATGTTTTGTATAGAAACAAGTACACCATAAAACATAACTAACATTTTATTACAAGTTTGACATAAACTTGGCTTGATTTTCAGAACTATCCTGTGATGCCAATGCGAAAAATGATAGGGGGTCCTTGGAAAATTTTTGAATCGATATGGGGTCCCTGACTTTAAAAGTTTGAGAACCCCTGCCCTAACATTTCCACTTGCCCAGAGTCTAAAAAGTCTTAAAAATTAAAAGTTTGAATTTAAGGCCTTCAAATGTCTTTGCTGTTGTAGGTCTTAAAAATATAACATGTCTTACCAGTGGTGGCTCATGACTAATTTCTTTGGGAGTGCTATGGTCAGTACATAACCACTTATCAAACCCTAATACCCACAATTATATTATATTGTCTAATGACTAGACAACTTATCTGATTGACTGATTAGACTCTAATCAGTCAATCATTATAATATAGTTTTACACCACTAGGTGGCATTGATGTGCAATCAAATCACCTATGACCAACTTCTGTCAATAAAATGCATAAGCAGGCTTTATATTTATAATATAACATATCTATTTGTTCAATAAAACCAGCCTGAGAGCCACATTAAACATGGACATGGATGACATAGTTGAAAACAAGAACAGAAATTACACAACTTGGCAAAAACACACATTTATAAATATTCCCATCTTTTGTTATAACTTGTCTGATGTTTAAATTTGGCCTCGAGGGTCGTAGCTGTTAAAAAAAGCTTTTTTATCTGACAAATATTCACAGTTGAATCACTAGCCGAGCGCTCTCTTGACATGAACGTGCCTTGCGTAGTCGCGCAGACGTACAACAAGATGACGACAGAGCTTGAGGTGGAAGCACTCGCGAGTCCCGTTAGTTTGCTTTGTGAGACTGAAACTTAGAAAAAAACGCTCTTACATTTGAATGGAACTTTAACTACACACTTTGCTCATTTTTCCCCCAGTGACGTTCCTCCCCTGAGTCTTACATGTTTAAAGACATTTCTGACAGATTTCCTGATTTGTATGTTGTGTAATGTATGTTATTGCTTTGATGCAGCTGCTGACACGAGATATTATTTTGTTTTTTTAGTTGAGCCGGTGGATTCTCGCCCAAACCTGGACAGAGGAGTTCCAACACGACCTGGTAAACCTCCTTTTAACTTAATCTACTGCTTATGTCTTGTTTTATTTCCATCTTCTCGTAAAGTTACTGTATTTGTGTGTGTGTTTTTATTTCACAGTGAACGGGATCAAGATGGAGGCGATGCCGGAGCTGCGCATGGACACAGAGGACAGACAGAGCACCGAGTACGAGGTGCATCATCAGAAACTGGTACGAACTAAAACACCTTTTATCTGATCCAACGTGTTTGAGTTTTAGCTTTTTAAATGTAGAAGAAACTACATTTTCACTGGAGAATGATCCCAGGTGAATATAATAATCATTTAGTAATAATAGTAAATAGACACAAGCCTCGATAAATGTGTTATATTTGGTCAGAAATAATTGAAATGTACGCACTGAAATAGACAATATAGTGCTTTGATGACAAAACAGAAATGAATATGTATTTTTTATTTTGATGTATTTCTTTTCACAAAATATTGTGGTCTAAATGTTGATATCCAAGCTCTTAAAAAGTCTAACATTTTATTCTAGAAGTTGTGCAGGAAACTTGAATAATCACAGTTTACACGAGGTCAAAGGTCATTATTATAAACAAACTGGACATGAGACTGTAGATTTATTTTGAATCAATAAGCTTAAATTCACAAACTGAAAACACAAACATGAATACAAATTATTAGAGCTGGGCAAGTTAACGCACCACGTGCTTAATCGCAATTAAATACATTGTCGCTGTAGGTCACGTGATTCGGTCCAAAAACATGAATGAAAGCGCTTTTTCTCCTCCTCACTCTCACAAACAGTCCACAAACAGAGGATCTGTTCTGTTGCGGTTAGTGCTTTGAATACAGAGGAGTGACTCTGCTGTAAAGACAGAGACGAGTCCGAGCTTCACCTGAGTTTTTAAATCGTCCAAAAAGACCCAAAAATCACAGAGATACGGCTCGTTAAAGACTTCAAACTTAAACACCTCATTAAATATGCGCACGGAGATTCAGCCTCGATCTGCGGCGATGCGCGAACTTTTACACACGTGTTTGTGATGTTTACTTTGAAAACCTTAAAAATGGGATTGTTTCACTTCCCACAGTGTATTTAGTGACACTGAGCTGGTTTTAACCAGGACTATCCCAGAACTGAACCAGGTTTTCATCAGGACTGAAAATGTCAGTTACCAATGTAACTATAGTTCTATGAGTAGATAAAGATAAAACCATGAGCTTGGTTTTATACATTTCTGTTCAGCCTAAACAAGATGAAATAACATTCTGATCCTACAAAATATTAAAACTGATGAACACTGGTGATATTATTATGTAAAAGTGAGTTTATTCATTGAAGTATAAATAAGACATTTTTAAATAAATAATTTTGTGCTAAAATTATGCATTTAAGCCAAAATACCACAAAATGTGCAGAATTGTACACTCTACAAAATGAAGAACCTTGAATATACTCTAAAAAATCATCTTTTGAAGGAGAAAAAGATTAAGATAGTTATTGAACTAATCACGATTAAAAATTTTAATCGCTGCCCAGCTCTAAAAATAATAAAAATACTAGATTCTACGAAAAGCTTTGACTGGTTTTAGTTTGAATCGAGTAAAAAGTAAACAGTAAAATGCATCTTTTTCTATATTTTACTGCCACAAAACATATTTAACATGAATACCAATTAAACTCTTTAATTTCATCCTCTTTATTGATCTGAAATGTCACACAGACTGACTTTATGTCTTTATTCTTTAAACTGCGTCTGTCACTCTCGCTGCTCTCCGTTCTGCGTAAAAGCCAAGGTCGTCGCCGTGGAGACGTACGGGCCCGGTCTCCCCGGAGACGGTCGCCGCGGTGACCGTCGTCCACGGCAACAGATGCAGCGACGATGACAGAGGGGTCAAGTTACAGATGTCAGAGCAAAACGCTGCAACGAGAAGCTGCTTTTACTCAAGACAACTGTTATTTCTACTGGACAGAAAGACTTTTTAAAGATGTTTTTGTACAAACTGAGGTAAAACAAAGTGACTGAAGGCTTTTAGAGAGATAATATTTACAAATAAAGTGTAGTAAAAATAGAAAGTATAAATTGTTTTAGCAATGCCAATGGCTTTGTTGTAATATTTCTTTTCTTAGAAATATTAGAGCTGCAACAAGTTAATCATTGTGCTCAACTTTAGTGCTGCAACTATTTTGGTAATCGATTAGTTGGCTGATTATTCTTTTTGAGGAAACCTTCGCTTTAGAACATCCTGGAGATGTAGATTTTCGGTTTGTCAGAAGTATCGAAATCTGATTCTCATCGACACTAAAACTGGTGTCGAAATCCTCATTTGAATAAGCATCCATACTTAAGTGAGGCTAAACAGGCGGTCAGAGACTTACTCCGCCCACAACTGAACCTCGTAAAAGTGGGAGACGCCTGGAGGACTTTTAAGAGACGCCCAGTGACAAATATGGACAGTGAGCTTGTGAGTGATGTGAGTTTTGTGTGGGAGTGATCCTGACGTGAGGAGAAGTTCACAGCTCTGAGGCTGTGCACAGGTCGAGTTTCTTACTCACACGTCAAGATTCTTTTTATTAACTTTGCAGACAAATGTATGAAACATTTAGCCACAAAAGCACATGAGCTCATGATGTGAACATGTGAGAGTTTTCTAAAATTGAAAATGACAAAAATGAAATAACGAAACGAGGATCGAACCTGCGCACCTTTGCACGTTTATCTAGCGGAGCCAAATGACTGATAAAGGGTTAGGGATGATGATAATACTGCAGCGGGTGACGGCTTTCCAACTCTCCATATGCCTGAACGTCTGGTCACCGTGTCCCTCTTTCGGAGTTTTGTAGCCGTGATTGACAGATTAATTAGCCAATCAGAGACACGGGTGTGGTGACCAGACCCACTCTTCGCAGTATGCTGAAGTGTGGGTTCTGGATCCAAGGCAAACTCTCCATAGCAGCGGTACATGAGAAGTAGGAGTTTTTATATCTCTTCTGGCTTGTTTGTTGCGTCAACTCGATGTGACGTCGGCGTGATCTGAAATGCACTGATAGAGTTTGACCTTCGCGGCAGCACAAACGGCAAAATAACACATTTTGACAACAATGTTCAAAGAAAGGCCTGGAAACAGTAGATAATTCAATTTTGACCCCATATAGAGGGATTTTTTGTTTCTCAACACGGGCGATGTGCACCAACAGTGGAAACAAGTCGAAAAAGCACTGTTGTCAACTAACTACACTGTGAGAAAACAAAAGTTCTGCTGCTAAGTCATTATTTGTCAATGAAATTCGACCCTACGACCCTTAAAGGAACCCCGAGAATTTTTTAATGTTTGTTTCGAGTTTTCCTTATATCATCAAAGATATAAATACACAAAAATAATCTGAAAAATCTACCGTTTTATTAAACTTTTACGAAATATATTTTCACGGAAGACGCCATCATTGTTTACAACACAGTGCATTATGGGTAGTATGACGTTGAATCGTGTAACTACGAGGAAAGTTATGAAAGCTTACCGCATTCTCCTTGTTTCCTCCGAGACGAATCACAACCAAAAGCCACACATTGTACCATTTTACAACAACTACTCACGCTCCTGTTAACCAGATCAACGGCAACTGTTGCAGCTGTTGCGTCTCACGACTGACGCTCACTGCGCCAGTGCGCCACACGATTCTGCGTCATCACCTCAAGATGGCGGCGCCCGTAAAATCAGGAAGTTGTTGTAAACATAACAATTTTACGTCAAACGGCGAATATTTGTTTACTTTAAGTTCTATTTTTAGTAAGTATACCTACGCGAAGTATTTTCGATCTATTTATGTAAATATTCGGGGTTCCTTTTAAAAGTTACAAAAACTTCGAGAAAAACATTGTCTCAAGTTTCAGGAGACAGACGTCTGTAATAAAACATCTGCAGTAGTCCGGTTTTGTTGTTTTATTCGAAGATGTTTCCCCAGCTAAGCAGATGGAGAGCGGCTCTTTCTGCATAAAACATGCACAATGGGCCAGAAAGTGAAAGAAAATCCTCTATAACACAGTTTGACAGTGGAAAAAAGATGATTACGCGTTTAGTTTCTCTTTAAAAATCACATTAACAGGACAAAATTTGACATTTTCTGTTTTAGAATAATCCTGAGCCTATTGAAACTACCAATAACAGGCAGGTTCAGGAACACTTGGTCGGAGGTTGAGGCGCCAGGTGTTTAGGTGATGTTTAATAAACAAAGTATTTGTATTTTGTGCTGAAATGTCTAGATAAGTAGAAATAAATATAATCACGTGACTGTCTACACACAGTTAAATATATTTGTGAGTAGAAAGTCACAGTCTAGGTTGAAACTGTCTCACATTTATTATTATTCCCAGCGTTTAACAGGATTACTAGTGTAAATGTAATAAAGAGCCTTGGAGTGGCACTGAAGCGCTTTAATCTCACTTCAGAGAAAAATTGAATTAATCTGAAATGCTGCGGTGAAAAGACGCGAGTTCTGAACGTGGGATTAGAGGATCTGCGGCTGTACGAGGAGGAATAAAGTCCGGATTAGGATTTGAGCCGAGCAAAACCGGATCAGAGCTCACCTGTGTCACAAGAACAGTTTAATCTGTCGACACTAAAGCTACAGCTGGAGAATGTGCAGTAAATATTCTGTGTTTAGAAGCTTCTGTTCACATATTTCAATTGTATTCTGTATATTACCTGGTCTGTAAGAGATTTGTGTGGCCTGTTGTGTGTTCTCAGGTGTTTTTCGCGGAGGACGTGGGCCAAACAAAGGAGCGATCATCGGTCTGATGGTGGGAGGCGTCGTCATCGCCACAGTCATCGTCATTACTCTGGTGATGCTGAGGAAGAAACAGTACACGTCCATACACCACGGAGTCATCGAGGTCAGATCACACACTGACACAGAATAAAGATGGAGAAATGCTTTGTCCTCATACAATTAAATCGTAATGCACTGCAGTTGCTTTGTTAATCTGAAAAAACGTTGACATCCTTTGCTCTTTTTGTTTGAAAACGTGCTGTGGCTGGGCTAGCTTCAGTTTGCATAACACCTGTGGATGGTTTTATCTCGTTTCATTCATTCCTTATGGGGAATTTGCAGAGATGTATTCAAATGAATTAATATAAAAAAACTCAAACACTCCAGCGAGTTCAGACTTTCACATACGAGGTATAAACTTTACCAGGGAAAGACTATGTGTTTATAAAAGTGCATAAGTTTGTCCAAATGTTAGCCAGGCTGGCGTCATAGTGCCTCCACTCAATTTCATTTCTCTCCCGCTCTCAGTCAGGTATTACAGGACTGCAGACGGTTCCCAAAAAGCAGGAAATACGGTCGTTCAATCAGCGAGCAGGAGCAGAGTGATGTGTTGGGCAGAACCAATCGAGTTGAGAGAACAGGCTGTATGTGTTCTCTGCTGTATGTGTTGTCTTCCTTTGCCGCTGTATAAAGTTGGAGACTGGGAGACCCCTGCAGATCTTAGTTTCTGATCTGAATTGCAGATCTACACCGTTCTTCTTCTTTGCGGTTTTATTTTTTTCGTGATAACGCCACCTGCAGTTGTCAGAATGTAATAACTGAGGGAAAGTGCTTATGTAGTGCATTACTGCTGGGGGCAGAATTGACTTTTTCACTGTAAAGTAAAACTAATGCTGCTGTAGTTCTTCTAGAGTCTGTCCACCGACCAAAGGCTTGCTCGGTGTGATATTTTTACACGCCTGATGTACCAGACTCTTCCAAGACTGTCCATTTGCCATATAAGCTTTGGCCAGTTAGGGGGCATTAGTGTCGGATGCCCTTCCAGAGTCGTGGTACCTGGGTGAACATGTATTGTCTGCCTGTGCAGCCTGCTGCGTCTCCGCTTGTAAACATGAGATCTGTCTCCACAAACACAAATTGCAAACGGGAGCGATCCGTTTCTGGCAGTTTAAGTCATGAAATACAGTCAAGCTTACAACTAGTACGACTAAAAACTCAGCAAATACTTCAAATTGAAGAAGGCTCCTTACCTCCTGTGGCCTTTACAAACAGCTTTAATCATCTACATACTTGCATTTTGCTTTAAACAGGAGCACATTGTCTTTAGACACACCACATTATGTTAAATTATTCAATATTTTTTTGTCGTTTACAACCCTGTGACACTTGCCTTTTCACTTTTGTCAAATTGTTTATGACCTAAAGTCAAATGTTAGTCTCAAATCTTCTGCTTACCTCCATTAACACAGCCTCTTCTTCTTCTTCTTCTTGTGTTGCAGGTGGACGCGGCCGTGACCCCAGAAGAGCGCCACCTGTCGAAGATGCAGCAGAACGGCTACGAGAACCCCACCTACAAGTTCTTCGAGCAAATGCAAAACTAAAGAAGGAAATCAGACGGAAAAGAATCCAACAAGCACACTAAAGTCTATTTAAAATCATCTCCTCCTTTATGACCCCCGTCCCCTCGTCTGATCCTCAAACTGGCAAATCCTCAAAGCCGGGTCCCACGATTTCAAATAAAACTGTAGTAGATTTTAATATTTCAGTTTGTAATTATCACAAACTTAAGGTGAGACGCTACAGGTGAAGGAAAAATGAGATTATAAGGCAGATTTGAACATATTTGAAGCTGGCAAGTTTGAAAATGGACACAGTCAAGTTGAATTAATTTTGTTTTTAATATAGTCTCAATCTGACTGAAATTTCTGTAAAAATCAACGTGTTTTTAGTCTTTAAAACTTAATAATAAGATAATAAAATATTCATTTGAAACTGGGCTTTCCTCACATAAATGGAAGGAAAAATGTTTTTAAAAACTCTTATTTAGGTCATTAAAAAAAAAATTATAATACAAAATTTGGGATTAAATTTTGTTTTGTCCTTGTATCAGCAAGTGACACAACCTGGATTAGACCTGGTTTATTCCCAGTTTATTCCTGGTTTAGTCCTGGTTTATTCCTGGTTTAGACCTGGTTTATTCCTGGTTTAGACCTGGTTTAGTCCCGGTTTAGACCTGGTTTAGTCCCAGTTTATTCCTGGTTTAGTCCTGGTTTATTCCTGGTTTAGACCTGGTTTATTCCTGGTTTAGTCCTGGTTTATTCCTGGTTTAGACCTGGTTTAGTCTTGGTTTATTCCTGGTTTAGACCTGGTTTAGTCTTGGTTTATTCCTGGTTTAGACCTGGTTTATTCCTGGTTTAGTCTTGGTTTATTCCTGGTTTGAACCTGGTTTAGTCCTAGACTTGTCCTGGTTTAGAATTGGTTTAGACCTGGTTCAGTTCTGGTTTAAACTGGGTTTAACTATAACCTGGTTTAGTCCTTGTTTAGTCCTGGTTTAGACCTGGTTTAGATCTGATTTGGACCTAGTTAAGACCGGGTTTGGTTTAGACCTGGTTTAGTTGAGATTGTCCTGGTTTAGACCTGGTTATGACTGGGTTTAGACCTGGTTTTGTCCTGGTTTAGACTGGGTTTGGCTTAGATCTGGATTAGTCCAGGTAAAGACCTGGTTTAGTCCTGGTTAAGACCTGGATTAGTCCTTAATTTTGTCCAGTGACATGGTTCTAATTTAATCCTGGTTTTGTCCTGGTTTATCTTTGATCTGGTTTAGTCCTGGTGAAGACCTGGTTTAGACTTGATTTGGTCCTGGTTTAGACTTGATTTGGACCTGGTTTAGATCTGGATGAGCCGGGTTTAGACCAGGTTTGGCTTAGACCAGGTTTAGCCAAAACTGTCCATACTTGGGTTATTTAAATCTAAAAAATGAACCAAAAAAATAAATTTAAAAATGACTTTTTCCACAAGATTAGGAAAAATCTGACTAAAAGCAGATAAAAATATTAAATTTGTATGCAATTATTACACTTAAAAAACAACAAATACATGAATACATCTTTGTTTGTTTGTTAAAGACATTTGGAGAAACTTGCTTCATGTTCAATTCAAAACAATCTAAATAAAAACACATCTTTAGCAGCAGATTTAACTATTATAATGTTCAGAAATCCATTAAGAATAAGACTTTTGCCTGTAGTGTCTCACCTTAAACTCAATTATTTACATTTTGACTTTTTAAAATCACTATTATTGTGATTAACCAACATTTCGTGCCATACGGTAATTTCAAAAAGGAAAAATTACTGAAAATCTAAAAATACAAGATTAAATTTGCCAATAAATGAATAAAACTAGTGGGATTCCAGTGTAGGCATTGTAGCTTTTAGCATCTCTGGCTAAATATTTTTCCAGTTTTGATTTATTTTTTGTATTTAATTTGCCCGGGTCGACGATATTGGGCTCGGATCCATTTTGCACCGACTTTATTCACTTTATAATTTACAGAAAGAGTTGTTTTTGGGTTGTCTGAGGCCTGCTGACAAACGTGCATTCTCCAAACTACGCTCAGAAATTATAAATATAGATGTTATTTTGAATTTTCGATTGTTAAAACTCGACTCTGGAGTGAAGTTTGGATCGTAGCATGCACAAAACCGGGGCTAGTTTGTCAAACGTGGAGCGTAGTTGGATTTAAAGGGAAAGAAAGAGTGTTCGGCCAATCAGAGGGACAGAGGCAAGCGTAAAGCCCGCCCACTTTTAAATGAAGCGTTCTGATTGGGCAGATTGTGGCAGGAGGTGGTTTATTATAAATGAGAAGGTTCTGATCTTGGTTTAGACCTGGTTAGACTTGTTTTAGTCCTAGTTTTAGACCTGGTTTACTCCTGGAGTAGACCTAGTTTACACCTGGTTTAGACCTGGATTGGTCCTGGTTTAGACCTGGTTTTAGTCCTGGCTTTAGATCTGGCTAAAACCTGATTTAGACCTGGTTAGTCCTGGAGTAGACCTAGTTTAGTACTTTTTTTTATCCAGTGATATAGTCCAAATTTAACCTGGTTTAGTCCTGGTTTAGACTTGGTTTTAGTCCTGGAGTAGACCTGGTTTAGATCTGGTTTAGACGTGATTTAGTCCTAGGTTTAGATCTGGCTTAGACCTGATTTAGACCTACTTTAGACTTGGTTTAGTCCTCATTTTGTCCAGAGACAAAGACTTAATTAAACCCTGGTTTAGACCTGGTTTTAGTCCTGGTCTAGTCGCGTTTCAGTCCTGGTTTAGATCTAGTTAACTCCTGGTTTAGGCCTGGTTTAGGCCTGTTTTAGACCTGGAGTAGACCTAGTTTAGACCTGGCTTGGACCTGGTTTTAGTCCTAGTTTTAAGATCTGGCTCAGACCTGATTTAGACCTAGTTTAGACCTGGTTTAGACCTGGTTTAGTCCTCGTTTTGTCCAGTGACTTAGTCCTAACTAAACCCTGGTTTAGTCCTGGTTTAGACCTGGTTTTAGTCATGGTCTAGTCGCCTTTCAGTCTTGGTTTAGACCTAGTTTGGACCTGATTTAGACCTGGTTTAGTCCTGGTTAGACCTGGCTTAGGCCAAGTTTGTTTTAGACTTGGTTTAGTCGAGATTTAAACATGGTTTTGTCCTGGTTTAGACCTGGTTTAATCCTCGTTTTTTTCCAGTGACATAATCTTTTAATATAATCTTAGTTTAGTCCTGGTTTAGACCTAGTTTAGACCTGGTTTAGACTTGATTTAGACCTGGTTTAGTCCCGGTTCAGTCCTTCTTTCTCAAACAAAACCGCTACAATCCTGTTTTCAAACTAGTCCCGGTCCATTTATCCGAAAACTTGCACCACTTCTTGCACTTCTTCTTCTTCTACATCGACACTGGAGACACGGCAACCCTTCGCTTCCTTCCTACCTCCTCCCTTCCTTTCCTCCCTCCTCGTTTCCTTCCTTCCTAGCTCGTATCCTAGCTCCTTTGTGTGTCCTTGCTCATCCACAACAGCTGGACTGTCGCGTGCGGCGCTCTTAAAGGGACGGTGACGCTGTTTTTGACTAGAATTATTCGACTTTTATGACGCGTTTAAAGGCTTGTTTGTATTGTTTGTGTAAAATGAATGTAAAATGAAGAAACAGTTGAAAATATAATGTAGACGATGATTAGTTTTGTCAAAATTTAAATACTGGCAACTTGAACAGTTTTTGAAGTCTGCAGTGGGAACTTTCATTGTGTTTGCTGCAGATTCTAAATTCAATGAAATAAAATGAACAATAATAACGCAAAAACTAAAATCAGACTAAAAATCTAAAGAAAGCGTAATAAAAATCCAAGCTAAAAATTGTTGTATAGAACTACATTTTTGCAGTATTCGTTTTCTGTTTCTAAAACTAAAAAGCAAAAAACAACAAAAAGAAAGAGCGCTCGGCCAATCAGAGGGACAGAGACCAGTGTAAAACCCGCCCACTTTTTAAATGAAGTGTTCTGATTGGGCAGATTGTGGAAGTAGATGGTTTATTATAAATGAGAAGGTTCTGATCTTAGTTTAGGTCTGGTTTACACCTGGTTTAGTCCTGAAGTAGACCTAGTTTACACCTGGTTTATACCTGGTTTGTTCCTGGTTTAGACCTGGTTTAGACCCTGGAGTAGACCTGGTTTATACCTGGTTTAGACCGGGTTTATTCCTGGTCTAGTCACGTTTGTCCAGTGACGTAGTCCTTCTTAAACTTTGGTTTATTCCTGGTTTAGACTTGGTTTCAGTCCTGGATTTGATCTTGTTTGGTCCTGGAGTAGACCTAGTTTAGACCTGGTTTGGTCCTGGAGTAAGACGAGTTTAGTCCCCATTTTGTTCAGTGACATAGTCCTAATTAAACCCTTGTTTAGTCCTGGTTTTAGTCGAGGTCTAGTCGCGTTTCAGTCCTGGTTTAGTCCTGGTTTAAACCTGGTTTAGTCCTTGTTTTGACCAGTGACGTAGTCCTAATTACATTTTGGTTTAGTCCTGGTTTAGTCCTGGTTTAAACCTGGTTTAGTCCTTGTTTTGACCAGTGACGTAGTCCTAATTACATTTTGGTTTAGTCCTGGTTTAGACCTGGTTTGAGTCCTGGTCTAGTCGCGTTTCAGTCCTGGTTTAGATCTTGTTAAGTCCTGTTTTTGGCCTGGTTTAGACCTGCAGTAGACCTAGTTTAAACCTAGTTTGGTCCTGCTTTAGACCTGGTTTAGTCCTCGTATTGTCCAGTGACTTAGTCCTTATTTAATCCTGGTTTAAACCTGGTTTTAGTCGGGGTCTAGTCATGTTTCTAGTCCTGGTTTAGATCTTGTTTAGTCTTGGTTTAGACCTAGTTTAAACATGATTTAGACCTGGCTCAGACCGAGTTTGTTTTAGACTTGGTTTAGTCCAGATTTAGACTTGGTTAGACCTGGTTCAAACCTGGTTTAATCCTTGTTTTGTCCAGTGACATAATCTTTTAATTTATTAAGGATAAAAATAATAATAACAATTGATAAACTTGTCAGTATTTAAAATTCTAACAAAACAAATAATCTTCTATAAAAGTATCACATATTATTCCAAAATCCAAACATTAAAAATATCTTCAAAAATACCTGGTCACCGTCCCTTTAAGATTCCTGGAGATAATCGGTTGTAAGAACTCTTTTAATTTCTTTTATCTTTTTCCGGTTTTGTTTTTCAAAAAAACGACGAAAAGAAAAAAAAAAAAAACACAAGAAAAATCCGAATTCGAAGTAATGTAAAGTCCTTTTTTTAAATTGCGTGTGATGCTGACGTCTTCTTCTTCTTAGCTATCGTTCCTATGTAGTGCATGAGTTACAAATATTTGGAGAAAAAAATAATAATAAAAACGCCGAAGCAAGCCGCTGCTGCTCTTCTCGAATAGATTGTCATTTTAGCAAGATTGTATATTTAGTAATTCTTGTGATCACGTGAAAATGAAATATATATAAATTTAGACTGAAGCCAGGTCTGCTTTGAGAATATCATGTACATTTGAAATTATTACTGTTACTTTCCTTTTTATTCTCATCTGTATGTACAAAAACTGTCACGGAAATGTTTCAAAAACGTCAAAAAAAACTGAGAAAAAGTAAAAAAAAAATGTGTGTTTTTCTGTTTAGAAGTCATTCATTCATGTTTTTATAAAAAGATTGATGAGTTTTGGTGACGGGAGCTGTTTTTTTAAGAAGTTTTAAGTCGTTTCAAAGCAAATGGAAGCTTTGGAGAGTGAGTCCTGTTGCCATGGCAGCAGCAGAAGCAGTGGCGGCCATCTTGTGACTGTAGCAGCGGCAAAATTCTAACTGAAAGCTAAGAAATTCGTAGATTAAAGAAGGTAAATTAATCTAAAACAACATATTTGTTCAGAAAACTTGTGTTCACTCTAAAACACTTCACTGTTTTAATAGTTTAAGCAAAATTAAACAACATTTATTACATATTTTACACACAAATATTGATCATTGTTGTGCTGAAGAATGATAGAAGTTACCATGGCTACAGTCTTTCTAGTCCTTGTCCTACTAGTTTTGTAATTTTTGCATTTTGAAATGGACTTTTTGCATTTGACCCTTGCATCGCTATGACATTAGGTGTAACTAGACTTTATTATTGCAGCAATTCACATTTCAACAAGATATTTTTTAACATTTTATGGCGGAGTTGCATTTCATATCTAAAGATTTAGGTTTGAAACTCAAGATTTGAAACTACTGAAGTTCTGACAAAAACCTCTTCATATTTTTGGTTTGTCCAGGTGAAGGTATTTTACATTTTCCCTCATTTGGACTCGGTCTTGTCTTGGACACTGAGACCACACATTAGTGCAGTAGTACTCCAGACCGGTCTTGGTTTTAAGATCGTTCTTGAGACCGTTTTTTTAAAGATCTTGGTCTTATCTTGGACTCAATCTTGTCTTGGACACCGAGACCACATTTCTTTACCACCATGTTCTGCTACAATTAAATAAAAGTGCAGTGACTTGTTCCAAACACAGTCTGTGATACGGACCACACAATAAGATCATGTAGATACTGATAATTGTATAAAGTTATAAAGGTGGTATCGATGGACTGCAGTCTTGATCTTGTCTTGGTCTCAACCTCTAAAAGTCTCAGACTTGGTCTTGACCTCGACCTCTAAAAGTCTAGGTCTTAATCTTGTCCTGATCTGGACCTCTAAAAGTCTAGGTCTTAATCTTGTCCTGATCTGGACCTCTAAAAGTCTAGGTCTTAATCTTGTCCTGATCTGGACCTCTAAAAGTCTAGGTCTTAATCTTGTCCTGATCTGGACCTCTAAAAGTCTAGGTCTTAATCTTGTCCTGATCTGGACCTCTAAAGTCTAGGTTTAATCTTGTCCTGATCTGGACCTCTAAAAGTCTCAGTCTTGGTCTTAACCTCGACCTCTAAAAGTCTCGGTCTTAGTCTTGACTTCTAAAAGTTTTGGCCTTGATCTCGTCTTGGTCTTGACCTATAAAAATCTCAGTCTTGGTCTTGCCTTGACCCTCTGAAATTTCCAAAAGTGTCTCCATTTGCTCTGAAACGACACGAGGAAGCCTGAAGTCTGTTACAGAAGGCGGTGTCTTTGCGCTCTTTGCCCATCGGGGGGCAGTATAACAGCAGAAGAAAAGCAGATCGGACAGGTTCGGTTTGTCGTGGGTTAAATACGAGTTTCCACTGTGTTAATAATATATTGTGCAGGCCATTTGCATTGACTGGGCTTTTACACTGTCCTCCATAATAAAGTTTTGAATGTACATACAACACTCACCAGTCTGGTTTATTATTTTATTACTTTGTTTAAAAAAGCTTAAGGTTTATACTTAAAAGAAGCCTATATCTGTTTAAAGAGCAGATATTAAACGTTATTTCAAAAATTATTATACAGGGTCTATGAAAAATACAACAGTAATTCAATTAATGCCAAAAATCCCAGTTTGTTATTTGATTATCATAGTGGGAACACAGGTTTACTAAAGGGAGACCTTGTGACGTTTTGCTAAAAAAAAAAAAATAAGACTAGAACAAAAGAACTTTTAATTACATTTAGTGCTGTCAAGCGATTAAATAATTGAAGAGATTAATTATGATATTATATATTTTTAATTTTACCTAAAATTGGTGAGAAAAACACTCAACTTAAGTGTTTTTGTTTTATTTTTATCCAATTTATTTAATTACATTATTATTGCAGATGGAAATATTAATATACTGCATAAATAAAGTCTTTAGGAAGTGTTTGTTAAGTTGTCAAGTCAAACAAACCTTATGTTCACTTTGTAACTCACAGATGGAAACAATGAAGTTAAAGATTTCAAAATAGATTAATGCGATTTAAAAAAATTAACTCCATTAATATGTCTGTAATTAATTAATCTCAATGAATGCACTAATTTGACAGCCCTAGCCTTTATCACAATGTGAGTAGCTCTCTTGAATAAAGACCTTACAGTGCATTCAGTTCCAGAACACATGCATATAATACATCTGAAATACATATGAATAACACATAGTATTTTTTTCTTTGCTGATTTGAGAATAAGAAATTAGTCCTTTCTTATTCTCAAATCAGCTGCAAAGAGCTACACTGGAGTCCCTAATGACCCCTGGCCTAGACTATATAATATGATGTTAAGTATATTTGTAAGTAAAATTGCAAATATTTTTTCTTTAATATGCAAGAGTAGAATTTACAATAGTTTCTGATTAAGTATGGGCAAGAGCTAGTATTTCCTTTTAATAACATTGTTCTTTGTTATGGATTGAAACGGTAATATAAAATGTCATTTTCAGTTTGAGGATTTCTATTAGTGACTAGACTTTTGTATTACATCAAAAAACGAACATTAAACAAGATTAATTTGAGCTGCAAACAACTGTATTAACCTATAACTTTATTGAGATTGAGTGAATGAATGATGTTCTGTTTAAAGCGTTATGATTGTCTATTTTTGATTTAGTTGGTGAAAAATCTTCAACAAGTCAAGCTTTGGAGTGTTAAAGACATTTAGAGAAACTTGCTTCGTGTTCAACTCAAATTTGTGAATTAATCTAAACAATAACACATCTTTAGAAGCAGATTTAACCATTTTAAAGTTCAGAAAGCTAGATGTTTACACCCATTTTCTGGCCTACATGAATTTATCTAGACTTATATCTTCAAATTAAAATCAATGTGTCTCTGGTGTTTGTACGTCATTTTGTTTACAAACGTCTGGATGGTGTTAAATCCATCAGTGACGCAGAACACAAACCGCTCCGATTCTCGTCCTTGTCCGACCTCACATCCGCACATCGCTCCCCTCCGGCCGCTGTCCTCCGCTCGGGGACACAGACGCTCTGACGGATAACTACAGTGGCTCTTCAAGGACAAACTAAAGCAGCAGCAGCGCTTGACCCGGAACAACTGAACGCGCCGGGTCAGCGGTGTTAGCTCACGCCGAGAACAGACAGAGACGGCGTTTGTAAGTCATTTTTACAGCTTTTGAACAAGGTTAGATTCAATAAAACGTTCTGTGGAGACGATTACACTGGGTTTCATTTGTTCAAGCATGAAAAATACACGTTCTGAGCAGTTATATATGTGTACTCTGTAGTTTAAATAATTAATACAAAGTCAAACATTTATACCTTTTTATTAAATACAAGAAATTTTCAGACGCAGAATCATTTACAACATCACTTGGTCACTTCCTCCAACTTGGGATCTGGAAAAAATAAACACAATAATAAGCACATCAACAGACACTACAGCAACGTCAATAATAAACTTGTTTTTGACGCCCAATTTTTGATTAAAATGCTCAGGTATTTGTAAAAACATCAGACTTTGGGCTAAACCTTACGATTCAAAACAGGGCAAGAGATGGTTAAAAGTTATGTTCAATAATATGAAGTGTCCTTTTCTAAATAAATAATAATAAAAAACAAATAAAATATTAATCTTATTCCTCTCAATCATACATTTATGCTTCATTTCTTGAACACAAACACCAGAGCGAGCCTAAACTCACCTGTGAATTTGAAGTCGGGGAACTTGTTGAGGTCTCCGCCGCCGTAGAGCCGCTGCAGTTTGGACACTTCGTCGTTCATGTTTTTCTGATAAGCAGGTCCAGCTTCTACAATCCACCAGCCGCTCTGAAGAGACAGAAGTACAGACAGGCTTTAAGACACTAGTCAGGTCAAAATATTACTGTAAAAGGCAACAAAAAATCATCATCAAAATCATAAACAGCTTGCACCCATTTTTTTCTTTTATATACCATCACCTGAGGTGTGTAGTTACAGTTACTATAATTTCCAAACAATAAGCTGCTACTTTTGTCAAAGGAGAGACAAATGATGAGGCACATGCACAGCACGCATACAGTAACTATCAGCACACAGATAGAAGGCTCTTCCATTAATGAGAATGTTTGTAGGACAAACATGAGAAGCAGAGAAAAAACTGGAACTGCAGAACAGCCCTCACTGTCTGTGTGTTAGAACAGTTCGATCCTGCCGTGTGTCTGATTCACAGTATTTGAAACACATTTATGCTTGTAGCTCTGAAATAAGTTAGGGCTGGGCGATAAATCAAAGTAATTTGATTAAGTTTAAAAATCAACGATGTGAAAAATGGACAAATCGTAAAATCGAGGTCGCTGAGACCCAGCCGCCAAGTGGAAACTTCTGAACAGACAAACCGAAACCTCACGTCTGTTTAGCAGGCCTTTTTATCACGTAATAACAGCCACGAGTAACCTCTCAGAGGTAGTTCAAGGCTCAAAAGTCCGCACACAAACTAGCGCCTTTTTGATTTGCTTTAATTGTGTTGCAAGAGCCGCCTGCAGGTGCTTTTTGTGAAGTTTACTTTCATTAATTTAAAGTTTGGCAGACCACTGCGTGTCTCCTCAGGTCTCCTTAGCAGGCCCCGTCCCTTTCCCCTCAGTATATGAGTAACTATGGCGACGCAGTTGAGTGACAGAGTGAGTGACGAACAGATGCAATATAAAACTTTTAGATATGAAACAAATAATCATAATAATGATCTTAATAGGGCCTAATAGATACAAATGCTAATATCTGCTGCAATGGCAAACACTTCGTACTAGTTTTAAAATGAAAACAAGTTCATGGCTCATCCTTTAAAGATGCTTTTAAATATGAGGTCATAATAAAAGCAGCTGAAACATGTTAAAGTCTTTCTAAAGATGTAAGACAGGCCTTTAATGTGACAATGTTGAAACCAAAGCTCAAAACATGTTGTCTGCGCATTTATTTGCAGTGTTATTTTCATTTAAAGATTTAATGGTTTTATTTTTTCCTTTCGAATTAGTTTGCGTACAAATGCTATACAGATAATTAGCATTGCCTAATTCTGCTGTTTAAGTTTTTAAGAGCACGCGGCATCTTTAAGACACAGAACATAAAACACATTGAGCAGTGTATGAGCGGTACTGACTTGCTCTTGGTGTTGTAGTCGCGGATCTTGTCCAGGAACAGCTTCTGCACCGGGTCCATGTCTTTGGCCTTGTTGAAACCACAGCGGACAGGCCGATGTTTCTGCGCAGAGTCAGGCTCATGGCCGAGCGCAGCAGAGACGAGAGCTGGAACAGGCGGTGCAGCGACATCTGAGGACAAAGACGACGCAGAATAAAGTTAGTTACAAGTCAGACACATTGGAGGTTTGGAGAGGCATAAACTGGGACATAATGTTAGGCACAATACAAACACGTCTTTAGTAAGTTATACTAGTTCGGAAAGAGATCCGATAACTTCTATTACCAGTTTCTTTATTGATACTTTGGAAAAACCTACAGTTAATAAACAATTTATTTTCAAGTACAAAAAACTGGGGTTCTGGAGTAATTTTATCTGTTAGTTCAATTCATTCAGTGGCTTAAACATTTATTAGTTCTGTTCAAATATTCAACATTGAAATACAAATTATTGCTCTTTTCTATGACCAAAATAGTCACATATTCTAGATTATTAACATTTTATCTTAAGGGTGTTCAATGTAAATTAGGGCTGCACGATTTGAGAAGAATATCAAATAGAGGTTATGCACTGACATCATTTTATTCCAAAAATGCTTAGCAACGTTTAAATGAGTGGCATTTCTTCAATGTATTTCTTTGTTGATGATTTAGGACATTTTAACTGCAACAAACGACTCAAAAACATCTTTTAAGAAGAAAAAGGTATAAGTTCAACTGTGTGTGTTTCAGTGTCTGATAAATGTGAGAAGCTAAGTCTTGTTGTTTATCTGCTTTGCTACAACTGTTGACTTGATTTTCTCTTTTTACATGTCAGTTACAAACCCAGTGCTCAGTAGACTTGTTTGGGTTGAATTTGTTATCAAACTGTAGTTTATTTTTCCTGTTTTAGCTGTTTATTGAACTCTTACAAGAGAAAATGTTCTTTCTCTCCATTAACTCTCTCAACATGTACATTTAGAATGAGTCATGTCACCTGCAGAACTCTATTGTGATATTTCAGACCAGTATTCGATTTGCAATTTATGTTTTAAGTGATTAATTAAATTCTAAGGATTCATTGTTTTGATGCAAAAACTCATATTTTGTTGTTTATGTGGAAAATAAAAACTGAGACATAAAATTGCATAAACTAATATTGCAATTTCTACATGGTTTTGATTAATTGTGCAGCCCTAATGAAAACGCGTGCTCACAATTATGTTTTAACACTTGTTCTTGAGCTTAGGTTGCATCACTTTGCTCTAAACAAAAATATATTTTGGATAATCATGACTTAATTCTTTAAGCACCAGAGTTTTTTCAGTTGAAATACAATTCTGTAAATATAGACTTAAAGAACTAATATTTATCTACTTTAGTTCATAAAACCACTGGTAAGAGTTTTTTTTTTTTTCAAGCTACTGAAGATTATCAAAAACAAAGAATCTGGAGTCTGAATACAAAAAGGCTGAAATGCTATTTTGGCGCTTAAAGGTTTAAATCGCAAATGAAATATTTATTTTCTCCCCATAGAGCTGTTCTGGAATCTACACCTTTAGCAGTTCTTTTTGCAACAGTCTTCCATTCAAAGCCTATAAAATTGTAAAACTTCTGGCAGACGTTTTTAGGCGAAAGTTTAGATTATTTATTCATTCATCAACGTTAATGTGACACAACAAAAATATACATTGGGATTTGATTAAGACAGCATACAATGAAAATGTGTGCTATATTGCTAAACAACTGCGTATTTTAGGATATAGGGATGTTCGCCGTGACGTCAAAATGGCGATCACGTGACGCGTTGGTTGCAGAAGTAGTTAAACGTATTGGCGGCAAGCTGAACAACACGAAAAAGACTGTGTTTGTCTCTTGCTGTGTGACTCAGTGTGCTAACAGGTTTGATAAGAGCAATCCATAGAGCTCTACCGTGTTCAGAAAAGCCTACACCAAAGAAAGCTTTTAATTTCTTTAATGGAAAAGCAACGAGAGCTAGCCGGAGCTAGCTAGTTTGCCAACCAATTTGACGTCACATGTTGGCTCGGCGACATCCTATTGTGCGCAGCCGTAGCCCTCTAGTGCTAAACTATCCAACTTTGTATGCAGCCCGTTTGCTTTTTAAAAATAATAATAACAGTTTTATTCCGTATTTTCCACATTTTAACCTTTGTATCTCCCTCCTTAGAAAGAACAGCTCAACTCACCTTCAGAACTTTTGCAGGCAGCGTGTCTTTTACGTCCTAACGTGACCCAAGGACTGTCAACAGCTTCAATCCGATGCTACGTTAGCTTAGCAACATTAGCATCAGCGCATTTCAGATTTTTCCGTTAAATTTGTCATAAAATATTAAAAGTGATGCTTCATAATGCGGTTTTGCATCATGTATTAACGTTCAGAAGTGACACGTTAAGTTATTTGAGAAGAAATGAGCGCAAGGTGTTAATAAATGAACCTCGGCTAATGCTAATCAGCTCTGCCAATAGGAAAACTCACTAGCTTTAGCATTAGCCGAAAGCTTTCAAACAAGTTAAATTTAAATGCTACGTTTATGCTGCAAAGACACAACTGAAGTCACGATACATACGAAAACATGGCGTATGAAAAATAAACGTAATGTCAAGAGAAATGAATAGTTTATTGTGATTTTATGTCCTGTTTTAGCACTCACCTTGGTTTGACACGGACAGCTCAAAATCCAAATGTGGAGACCGCGGGGGATTCTGGGAGAGTGACACTAGCACGTTTTTTACGTAAAAGACCGAAAACGTACATTTATTTTTATTTTTTATTTATATTACTATCACATTTCTGTTTTTAGTATGTACTGTAATAGTAATGTGTAAATTACTGAAATTAAACAATAAATAAATAAATAAAAAGCTACAGTTCAGATCTGTGGACAAGAATGCACGTGATTTAAATGAATAAAACACCGGTTTATGCTATTTTTGGAATAAAGAAGTTAGTTTTACACAGTAAGCCTGAAGAGAAGATCAAAACTGGGAAAATTGAAAACCACAAAAGTATAAATATTATCTTTTATCTGTCTATCTATTTTATTTTATTTATTTTTTTCATGAATGAATCACACAAGCAAAATTTCC
Source organism: Mugilogobius chulae (assembly GCA_038363315.1). Classification (NCBI taxonomy): domain Eukaryota; kingdom Metazoa; phylum Chordata; class Actinopteri; order Gobiiformes; family Gobiidae; genus Mugilogobius; species Mugilogobius chulae. Next base: position 115,726 of record JBBPFD010000719.1, on the reverse strand, counting down.
AAACCAACCTCAATTTAACATAATAACCAAAATTCACAAATTTTTTCTTTATTGTTTATAAAAAATCATGGAAGCTCAGTACTGCCAATCTCTACTTTATTTTATTTTTTTAGTTGTAACCCAAATTTTCATGATAACTATCAGGTAATAACGTGAGACATATATGTATTTATTAAAAAAAAATCATCAGGTAAAAATGTGATAGTATCAGGTTATTATTACGTTATTACCTGATAGTTTCACATTTTTACTTGATAGTTATTATGAAATTTCATGATACAACTGAAAAAAATAAAATAGAGGTGGCAGTAGTGCGTTTTGGTACATTTGGGTTTGTGTTTTTAATATTCGTTAGTTCGGGTTAGCAAAAAGTAGCAAAAACTGTTTATCTAATCTAATGTAATCACGTTGTGGTGCATCATATTCAACTTTTCTCAACGTCCATCAGGCTTTGGGGTTTGGGGGCGTGGTTTGTTCTAATATAATATAACATTGTCTGTCTGTGCAGTTTAAATACCAAATGTTAATTCTTCTTCCTTCAGATAAAGCTGTTGTGTGTCTTCTGCCCAGATTTCATTGGTCCTAACATGAATAATTGATCTTGTTTCTTACCTTTTCAGAGTGAATCAAACTCATTCTGCGTCGCGCCGCTGAATCTCCACAAAGAAGAGAACGTGCACTGTAAAAAAAAATAACCCTAAGGCCAGTCAGTCTAGGCTTTATGTTGATGTAACTAATAATAATGTGAGTCAAAAGTTTTTAATCTAGATTTTTAAGAGAGAGAGGAAGAGAGAGAGAGAGAGAGAGAGAGAGAGAGAGAGAGAGAGAGAGAGAGAGAGAGGAGAAGAAGATAGGGAGAGAGAGAAGAGAGGAGGAGAGAGAAAGGGAGGAGAGAGAAAGAGAGAGAGAAGAGAAAGAGAGGTGAAAAGAGATGGAGAGGAGAGAGAAAGAAGTGGAGAAAGGGAGAGAGAGAGAGGTGAAGAAGAGATGGAGAGAGAGAAAGAGAGAGAAGTGGAGAAAGGAGAGAAAGAGAAAGTGAGAGAAGAGAAGAGAGGGAGAGAAGAAGAGACGGGGAGAGTGAAAGGGATGAGAGAGAGAGAGAAGAGAGAGGTGAAGAAGAGATGGAGAGAGAGAGAGAGAGAGAGAGAGAGAGAAGGAGAAAAGAGGGAGAGAGCAGAAGGAGGGAGGAGAGTAGAGAGACTGAGAGAGAAGAGAGAGAAAGGGATGAGAAAGAGAGAAGAGAAAGAGAGGCGAAGAAGAGATGGAGAGAGACAGAGATAGAGAGAGAGGAGAGAAGAAGAGAGAGAGGGGGAGAGAAAGGGAGAGAGAGAGAAGAGATGGAGAGGGGGGAAGAGGGGAGAGGGAGAGAGAGAGAGAAAGTGAGAGAAGAGAAGAAGAGGGGGGAGAGAGAGAGGACAGAAGAAGAGAGAGAGAAGAAAGAGGGAGAGAAAAATGGATGAGAGAGAGAGGAAGAGAGAGGAGCTAGAGTAAAAGAGAGAGTGACAAAAAGGGGTCGAGAGAGAGAAAAGGTGTGAGGGGAGAGAAAGGGTTGAGAGAAAAGAGAGGGAGAGAGGAGCAAGTGAGGAAAGAGGGAGATAAATGAAGAGAGAAATAACAGACTCACACATGAGTTTAATCGACATAAACCTTTAAGGCAGAAATTGTACTTACATTTTTAAGTCTTATACTATTGTCTTATATATTTTTTACAGTGTGGAACCGGGCCCGTCTCCATAAATCTTTCAGCGCCTTGATGGACACTTCAGCGCATCACAACAGCGGCGCGTTTCCCACTTTAATATTTGGAGTGATGCTATAAATAAAAGCAGTGACAGAGGAAAGTGTCCGCGGCAGGTTCCAGGCGGTAATGAGGAGACTGTTAAAGACTCTGTGGATGAGTTTATATCAAAACAAAAAGAAATTATGCTTAGTTCAGTGTTAGCTTCTGTGTCTTTTGTTTAATGTTCCTCATGTTTTAAGTTAGTCTAAAATACACTCGAGGAAAAAAGAAATGGGGGGGGGTAAGAATAATTTTATTTTTGAGATCGGCCTGTTTCATATGCCCCTACATCCATTTCTAATTCTCAGACCAACTCTTGAGGCGTTTACACATTTCGAGTCCAATAACAAACCAAACAATAGAGCAACCCCCAAACCAACAGTGACAGAGTTTCATCAGACTGTCAATAGTTCACTGACCCCCGTTGGCTCTGGACAGAGGTTATTCAGCCTCATGGATCGACAGTAGTGTCTGAGTTGATCCATTCTTCCATCTGAGTTTCAGGAGGATGTTCACGTCGGTGGACACACACACTGAGCAGATCCCAGACCTTTTTTCATTGGTCTGGGTCCCTCAGACCGGTTCACTTTGGAGCGGTTTGGGTCGCTTATGTTAATGATGCTGGTTCCTGTTTTAGTCCTGTTTTAGTCCTACCTTTTAGTCCTGAGTTAGCCTGTAGTCCCTGGCTTAGTCCTGTATCTAGTCCGTTTTACCTACTGGTAGTCTGGTTACGTTTAGCCTGTTTAATCCTGTTCGCCTGGTTTATTAGAGTCCTGCCCTCACTGGTTCAGTCCTGTTTTAGTCCTCTTTAGTCTGATTTTAGTACTTTAGCTTTTTATCCCTGTTTCAGTCCTGTTTTAGTCCTGCTTTAGTCCTGTTTTAGCTATCTTTAGTCCTACTTAGTCCTGTCTTTAGTCCTGGTTTAGTCCTACTTAGTCCTGTCTTTAAGTCCTGTAGTCCTACTTTAGTCCTTTTTAGTCCGACTTTGTCCTGTCTTTAGTCCTGTTTAGTCCTGTTTAACCTGCTCCGTTCTTAGTCCTGTTTTAGTCCTACTTTAGTCCTTTTTAGTCCTGTTAGTCCTGTTTAGTCCTACTTTAGTCCTGTTTTAGTCCTGTTTTAGTCCTGTTTAGTCCTGGCCTTTAGTCCTGTTTTAGTCCTGTTTAGTCCTGCTAGTCCTGTTTTGTCCTGCTTTAGTCCGTTTCAGTCCTGTTTAGTCTGCTTAGTCTTTAGCTGCTTTATCCTGTTTTAGTCCTGTTTAGTCCTATCTTTATCCTGTCTTTAGTCCTGTTTAGTCCTACTTTAGTCCTGTCTTTAGTCCTGTTTTAGTCTGCTTAGTCCTGTTTTAGTCCTGTTTATCCTACTTTAGTCCTGTTTTATCCTGTTTTAGTCCTGTTTTTAGTCCTGCTTTAGTCCTGTTTAGTCCTGTTTTAGTCCTGCTTTAGTCGTTTTAGTCTGCTTTAGTCCTGTTTTAGTCCTGTTTTAGTCCTGCTTTATCCTGTTTTAGTCCTGTTTTAGTCCTACTTTAGTCCTGTCTTTAGTCCTGTTTAGTCCTGTTTCAGTCCTGTTTAGTCCTGTCTTAGTCCTGTTTTAGTCCTGTTTCAGTCCTGTTTTAGTCCTGTTTTAGTCTGTTTTAGTCCTGCTTAGTCCTGTTTTAGTCCTGCTTTAGTCCTGTTTTAGTCCTGCTTTAGTCCTGTTTTAGTCCTGCTTTAGTCCTGTTTTAGTCCGCTAGCTTGTTTAGTCTGTTTCAGACCTGCTTAGTCCTGTTTTATCCTACTTTAGTCCTTTTTTAGTCCTACTTTAGTCCTGCTTTAGTCCTGTTTAGTCCTGCTTTAGTCCTGTTTTAGTCCTACTTTAGTCCTGTCTTAGTCCTGTTTAGTCCTGTTTCAGTCCTGGTTTAGTCCTGGTTTAGTCCTGTCTTTAGTCCTGGTTTAGTCCTGTTTCAGTCCTGTTTTAGTCCTGTTTAGTCCTGTTTAGTCCTGCTTTAGTCCTGTTTTAGTCCTGCTTAGTCCTGTTTTAGTCCTTAAAATGACGCCAAAGTCTTTCGTACAAAACCATTTATTATTGTTACATCTTTCAAATACATTTTATACAATTCATTCAGACTGAAAAACTCACACACTTTGATCGTCGGACAGAAAAAGTAGTGGCACTAAAAATCACCGTCGAAGAAGAGAAGACACAAAAAGTAAGGCAAGTTTCTCCCCCTTTTCTCTTACAAAAACAGAATCCTTAAATATCACAAATGAACCCGAAAAGGCACGAGGCGAATATAGAAAAGTAGATATATATAAGTGTATCCCATGCAGGCACGTAGTCCGGACGGAACGGGTCGGAATATTACTCGAATACTGCAGTCGTTTATGGCTTTTGAAGAATTCGCAGAAAGCATCGGAACTCAAAAGTCTTTGGTACGAGAGAAAGAAAGATAAAGATAGTTGACGTTGTTTGCCGCCGAAGCAGAAGTGGGAGGGTCAGTTTGTGATCGAAGAAGAAGCACCTGTTGTGATGTTGTACTAAGCAAACCTGGATGTAAAGTGAGCTGCACCAAACTGATTAAAATAACAATAATAATAATGTGTATAAGTCTGTAAGAATCTACTGTTAGCTGCACAAGAAGCTAAAAGTCCCAGTTAACGTTTAGGATTCAAGCCAATTCTAAACTTCTAAAATTTACTAACTTAGAAGATTATTAAATGTTATATGTACAATGTTAAAAATGCAATGGTACCAGACATAGTGTAGGAGTCAAGACCAAGACCTTTACGAGACCAAAGAGTCCCAAGACCGAGACTACACAGTCCTGTCCAGGTCAGTGACTCATTCATCTGATCTTTCGGGACACGAAGCACTACTTCATCAGACGTGGGTCACGTGACTCCCCCTTGAGTTAAGTAACGGTCGGCAAAAAAGTCTGATTAAAATGAACTTAAATAGTGACCAAGTCCGTCTGACACGAGCATATTTATGGACTAATCATAATACAAGTCTGGTTTAATTGGACAAAACATTTAACCACAAACAGACTGGATGATTCCCCTTTTAGAGCTCAAAGTAAGATAAACAACTAATATTAGCATCTTATGGCTAACAGCTTCAGTTCTGAGTGTTTTGTTTCTTCTCCGGCTCAACAGTGAGTTTAAGCTGCTCTTTATCATCTTTACTTCAGTCGTGTTGTTTACAGTTAAAGACCTGACGCTGTCCGTGTTGTTTTCTGATTCTACAATGAATTGTGTCTGTATTGGCCTAGTGCCATTGATGCTCACTTCTTTTCCAGAGGCATTGTGGGAAATTTTGACTACTTTTTGACCTGCTGGACATTCGGACACCACTACAAAATGGTTGTAACTACTTTATAGTGCACTATATAGTAGTTAGGACGCAGATTCAGACACATCCCCAGACTTCGTCCATCGTGACCAAATAAAGACCACCTTTGTCAGCATCTACATGACCTCAATGTGCAGGGCTTATCACAAACTGTGCCTGGGACAGGTCACTGCACAAGTTTAACAGAGCATGGTGGTAATGAAATGTGGTTACAGTCCAAGATAAGACAGAGTCCAAGATGAAACCAAGACCCTAAAAAAGCTGTCTTGAAGACCGTTCTTAAGACTAGGGATGGGCAGATATGAAATTTTGGGGCCGATACCGATAACCGATAATTGACCCTCTGCTCTGGCCGATAACCGATAACTGCCGATACCGATAGGTATATTTTAAAGCAGATCTAAGGGACATTTTGGCTTTGTTAAATGTCTTTGTTAGTTTGTGTGATGGTTACAAATGTATTTTCTTCACATTTTAAGCAAACATCTGCTCTCTGCTGCCTCCTGCTGGAAAACCTGCACTTAAAATCTGACAGCTCTTCTGAGAAACACTGACTCTTTATTTTTACATTTGAGAGTGTGAATATTTTAAATATACTTTTCTTTGCCTTATTGAAATAATTATAAATTGATAAAAAAAATTACATTAGGAAAAAAGTTCTGTTGTAGGTCTGATGCGGGTGTTTGCAGAAGAGAACTGTAGGGGCGCTCTACTGCTGAAGTTGCTTGGTTCTGCTTTAAAACCCACAGCACAATTCACAAGATCATAAACTTACAAATATAATCATCTGAGATAAAAAAATATTTTGTGGATATATTATGTAAATATAAAGACTCATTTTAGCTTAATTGTTTGTTTATGTATGCTTTGTTTTCTTTAGTCTGTTCAAAATTGCAAATATGAAGCTTTTAGGTCAAATTGAGGCTGGTATATGCCCACAGAGACTGGAGAACCTCCCCTAAAATATCGGCCCCAAATATCGGCCGTCGATTCGATATCGGACCGATACAGATATCTCAAATATCGTAGATATCGGCCGATACCGATATCAATACCGATATATCGCCCATCCCTACTTAAGACCAAGAATTTCTTTCAAATAAAACATACACCTTATGAAATTAGAGCAGACTGAGGCAAACTACGGTCCGTGGGCCAGACGTGGCCCTCATTCTTTTGAGAATAAGCACTTCTCTTTTATTTCATTTAGTTGATGACTTAGCTATGGAAAATGTGTCTTTGCTTGTTATCCTGATAATTAGAACAATAAATGGTCAAACTAGTATATTAAAAAGCCATTTTACAAGCACTAATGATCATTTGTAACGCCATGACCGTGGTCCGGCCCTCCACCAGTTGTCGAGTTTGAATAATTGCTCACTTAAGTTCACTAAAACAAAACGAATGTTAAATTATGAAAATTAAAATAAGCTTGTCTGTGCTAAAGTGTGGGACAGTTAGTTCAGGGATGTCAAACTCAAACCCAAGATGTTTTAATGTGAACAGCAAGATGATTTCTGATTATTATTGATAGTGGCATCTGTTAAAATCACATAACAATTTGAACTACATGTCCCAGAATGCACTGCAGCCCAGCTCTGACAAGACAGCAGCATGGCCAGAAAGATAACGAGCCTTTGGAATCACAAAGGCTTTTATTGCTGAGATTCATTCTTTTATTTTCTACCGTCACATTAGAGTTGACTGGAGCCTAGCCCGGTGACTTTGGGCCTTAGGCGGGGAACATTCTGGACCCACAATCTCTTTAACCACTCTGCCACCGTCCTAAACTATATTTCTGTGTAGATTTTTGCTTGGATAGATTTTGTACATTTTAATCCCTGTCACAGCACTTTTACTTCAAACACAAATCCTGAAATCCTCCGTCCCACTTCTGACCATCAGGGGGCAGTTTAGCGCCTTGGAAGCATCAGAGCAACGAAAGAAAAAACAAAGAAAAGAAGAAAAAAAACAACAGCAGACTTTTGCCAAACTCGTCGATACGTTTGAACAGTTATTGGAAGTTCAAAAATAGAAGTGTTTGAAGTTGGCACTGGACTCGTCGTCGTCGTGGAGTCGTCTCATAGCATGAAGGACTGAGTGTGTTTGAAATCCTGAAGAAAAGAGAGAGAAAAAGCAGATTATTTTAGACGAGATGAAGGACTAAAGACGGACAAACTGACTTAAAATAACAAGTATAGTTTCTGCCTTAAAGTTTATGTAGATTTAACTCATGTGTGAGTTATTCTTCTCTCCTCCCTCCCACTAACTCTCATCTGTCTTTTTTCACCTCTCTTTCTCTCTCCCCTCACTCTCTCTCCCTTTCTTCTCTCTCTCTCCTCTCACTTTATATCTCTCTTTCTCTCAATCTTTCTTTCTCTTCTTCTCCTTCTCTCCCTTTCTCTCTCCTCTCTCTTTCTCTCTCCTCTCGCTTTCACTTCTCTCTCTTTCTTTCTCTTCTCTCTTTCCCTCTCCTCACTCTTTCTCTCCCTCTCTCTCCCCCTCTCTCTCTCTTTCTCCTCTCTCTCTTTCTCTCTCTCCTCTCCTCTCTTTCTCTCTCTCTCCTCACTCTTTCTCTCCCTCTTTCTCTCTCCTCTCTTTCTCCTCCTCTCTCTCTGTCTCTCTCCTCTCTCTTTCACTTCTCTTTGAATCTTCTCGCTTTCTCTCAATCTTTCTTTCTTCTTCTCTCTTCCCTCTCCTCTCTCTTTCTCTTCTTTCTCCTCTCGCTTTCACTCTCTCTTTCTCTCTCTTTTCTCTCCCTCTTTCTTTCTCTTTCTTCTTTCTTTCCCCTCCTCTCTCTTTCTCTCTCTCTTCTCTCTCTCTCCCTCTTTCCTCTCTTTTCTCTCTCTTTCCTCAATCTTTCTTCTCTTCTTCTCTTTCCCTCTCCTCTCCCTTCTCTTCTCTTTTCTCTCTCTCTCTTACTCTCTTTCTCCCCCCTCCCACTAACTCATCTCTCTATTTTCTCCTCTCTCTCTCTCCCCTCACTCACTCTTTCTCTCTACCTCCCTTTTTCTCACGCTTTCTCACTCTTCTCTCTTTCTTTTTTCTCTCTTTCACCTCTCCTCTCTCTCTTTTTCTCTTTTCCTTTTCTCTCTCCCCTCGCTTTCTTTACCTCTCTCTCCTCTCTCTTTTCTTTCTCTCTTTCTCTTCTTTCTTTCCCTCTCTCTTTCTCTCCTCCCTCTTTCTCTCTCTTCTCTTTCTCTCTCTCCCTCACCTCTTTATCCCTCTTTCTCTCTCCTCTCTTTCTTTCTCTCTTTCTCTTTCTTTCCTCTCTCTTTTCTCCTCCCTCTTTCTCTCTCTTCTCTTTTCTCTCTCCCTCCCTCACTCTCTTTATCCCTCTTTCTCTCTCTCTCTCTTTCTCTCTTTCTCTTCTTCTTTCTCTCTCTTTCTCTCTCCCTCTTTCTCTCTCTTCTCTTCTCTCCCTCCCTCACTCTCTTATCCCTCTTTCTCTCTCCTCTCTTTCTTTCTTCTTTCTCTTCTTTCTTTCCTCTCTCTTTCTCTCCTCCCTCTTTCTGTCTCTTCTCTTTTTCTCTCTCTCTCCCCTCACTCTCTTTATCCCTCTTCTCTTCTACTCTCTCTCTCTCTCCGCTACAACTTAACACTAAAAACACAGAAAAATTCCAACACAGGGATTAAGCACATCGTCAAGTATTATTATTTGTAATTTAAATAGTTTATTTGCAATAGAGCCCATGTCCAACCATAAACTAACGTCATAAAACAGAAGATAAACAGACCAAACGTTCATTTAAAACCTTAAACATAATCACGCTCATGTTTTGTTTTCCCGTCAGACTTAAATCATCCAAACCAGTTTCTCTGCGGCTCAATCCAATAACAGCAGATCCAATAGGAGCAGAGGCTAATGACATTACAATAGTCTTAAATGGGATTGTACTGAGAGGCAGAGCAGTAAAAACAGACAGCATTTGATTTAAGAACAACCACACACGCTAAACTAGTGACCGAAGAATAGAATAACACTCACTGAGAGGGTTTTGAACAGTAAAACATGGTAGGCAAAAATTAATTAATAAAGAAATAGTGTGAGGGCCCTACACCTCATAGAGGTTAAATGCAGTAGTTCCCAAAATAAATGTTTACATTTGTAAATAGTAACTATTATTAAGAATAAAGTGAATAGATGTCCTTTATTGTTGATTTCAGTGATGATTTATTTTTTGTACATCAGTTTTATGTAGAATGTTGGAATTTTTCTAACTCCAACAAATCACTTTTTTAGAGCCAAGCCTCGTGCACTGCAAAAAAGACATTTTAAAAATAAGAAAATGTTGCTTATTTTAAAAGGAACTCCGAATATTTACATAAATTAATCCAAAATACTTTGCGTGGGTATACTTACGAAAAAATAGAGCTTAAAGTAACAAATATTCGCCGTTTGACGTAAAATTGTCATGTTTACAACAACTTCCTGATTTTACAGGCGCCGCCATCTTGAGGTGATGAGGTAGAATCGTGAGACGCACTGGCGCAGTGAGCGTCAGTCGTGAGCGCACTGGCGCAGTGACGTCAGTCGTGAGGCGCACTGGCGCAGTGAGCGTCAGTCGTGAGACGCACTGGCGCAGTGAGCGTAAAGTCGTGAGACGGACTGTTGATCTGGTAACAGGAGCGTCAGTAGTTTGGTTGATCTGGTTATCAGGAGCGTCAGTAGTTTGTTGTTGATCTGGTTAACAGGAGCTCAGTAGTTTTGGTTGATCTGGTTAACAGGGAGCGTCAGTAGTTGGTTGATCTGGTAACAGGAGGCAGTAGTTTGTTGATCTGGTTAACAGGAGTCAGTAGTTGGTTGATCTGTTAACAGGAGCTCAGTAGTTTGGTTTGATCTGGTTAACATAGCGTCAGTAGTTTTTCGTCGACATGTAAAATGGTACATTGTGTGTTTTGGTTGTGATTTGGTCTCGGAGGAAACAAGGAGAATGTGTAAAGCACATGTGTCAAACTCAAGGCCCGGGGGCCAGATGCGGCCCTCCACTTATTTCATGCGGCCCTCAAGGTCGTATAAGGTTTACTTTAATTAGTGCCAGGAGTAATCTGTCTTAACCTAATGAAATGATTTGTCTGAAAAGTTCAAAAGTAAGTCATTTTTCAGACTAATGTATTTTCAGTAATAGTCACTTCAATAAACATATAATCATAATCACATTTTTTTTGCAGAAGATTAGTAAGGCTAATTTTAATCATACCCGGCCTTCGAGGATGCCAATGTGGCCCTTTGTCAAAATCAGTCTGACACCCCTGGTGTAAAGCTTTCATAACTTTCCTCGTAGTTACACGATTCAACGTCATACTAATGCACTGTGTTGTGAACAAAGATGGCGTCTTCCGTGAAAATATATTTCCTAAAAGTTAATAAAACGGTAGATTTTTCAGATTTTTTTCGTGTGTATTTATATCTTTGATGATATAAGGAAAACTCGAAAACAAACATTTGAAGATTCTCAGGATTCCTTTAAGTGAAATAATCTGCCAGTGCAGTAGATAATTTGACTAATCCATTGTTTTAAGCAGAAAAAAGATTTTTAAGCTAATCTTTTCTTGATTCAAACAATTATGGCTTAAAACAGATACACATTTACTTAAAATAAGTTTTTATATCTAGACAAGATAAATCAGGAGAGAATGTTTTAAAACAAGTCATGGTCTTTTAAGATGAACATGGCTTAATTCAAGTTAGATTTCCTTTTTTGCAGTGTGTGCGGCTCGTCATTATGAAAGTAAAAGTTAAAGACGTTTCATAACAATGACCATTTTTATCTTTATTATAAAGACTATTGACCCTATTTTGTCCCGCCTACTTTTCTAGGACGTGCACTTCCTGTTTAGGGTCAATAGGGTCAATAGTGGGTGACAACTTCTACTCTGTACCTTCTGCATTTACCACGTTGTGATTGGCTGATGAACCTGTCAATCTGAATGCTCAAGCCTTATCAACATCTAAAGTCACTTCACACATTTTCAATCTGGTGACAGTAACAAAACCCTTTCACTTTTACGTTCCAACAAATAAACTGACTTTAAACCAGATTAATATTAACCAGCATTGCCTTTAGAACCGTGCGTTCCTAGTTTACTTCCCTCACTCTTCCCAATCCAAACCCTCATCCTGTGTTTTCTCCTTCATCTGTGAAACTCGACACAAGCCCGAGTGTCCAGTTTCCCCAGAGCCCAGACTTTGGATTTGCTTAAGTCACGTCTGCGTTAGCGTTTAGCCCCGCGGAGGTCAAACCAAGGTCAGCGCAGAAGAATAAAAAAGCGTAGTTACCTCTTGTGGCGCGGGATGTAGTTGACGTTGGACCTGGAGCAGAGAGAGAAAAGAGAGAGAGAGAGAATATGATGAGCTGAATTGTAACTTGAAGCGTTGTCCTGACTCATGATGTATTAATAATTCAGAAGAAGAAGAAGAAGAGGCCACTCCCCCTTTGGCTAAAACGGAAAAGTCAGACTGATGAGTGATGCCGTTAATAAGGCCAAGTTTACAGTCCGTCACATTATACTGAACATGTTTAAAAATGAGACAAATCTATGTTCTCATACGTCATAAAAAGCTACTGAAGACTTATTAATGTCCTGATTAAATCTTTCTGCATCGTAACAAAATGGCAAAATTCAACACAAGAAATGCATCCCTACTCCGAAACTGAAAAAAGCAAAGCAGTTAAACCTGTTAAAATTATTAAAAAAATATATTTATTTTGCTGTGGGTGTCACAAGTTGATTTCATGGCTTTTTGGGGGTTCCAGACTGGAAAGTTTGGGAAACCCTGGTCTAAGTTACATCTACAGCCTGTTTCTCTCTAGCCTGTTTTTTTTTTTTTTTTTCTCGTCAGGTTTATTTGAGTTTTTACTTACTGAGAAAAAGGGTCTAAGGAGACACAAAGAGGGACTAAGCAGGGTTAAAGCAAAAAAAAAAAAAAAATGATTGACTGAAAACATTTTGCAGTCAAGATTTTAGTTGCATTTTAATCGTAATAATACAGTGACGTCTATGTTTAAGGAAATAGGTCTGGTCTTAGATATATACATTTACAACTTAGCTATGATAATTGAGATCGATGTAATGAGGAGAAACTTGTGATGAGAAATTTTTAGTTCAGATGAGAAATGTATATAGGCTAAACTCTTGCATAAAAGGGGGGTCTGGGTCCTCCCCAGGACACTTTTGCTGAAAACAGAACTAATTTCCTGTATTTTGGTGGAGTTCTTGGCCATGGTATATGATATGTTACTATGATTACCTTGTCAGATTTGGACAAAGAAACCACTTTTTAACGTGAATAAATCAACAGAACGCCTGACAGCCATGTTAGATACAGTAGCCACTTATCAGATGAACGTTTAAGAAAACATCACTAACAGAAATGTTCCTATATTTTTTTGATTGACTGAAATCCGTCACAGTGACTGAGAACTTTAGGCCCTGGACTAAGGACAGAAGAAAGAGTCTAAGGACAGAAGAGTGGAAGGACAAAAGAGTCTAAGGACAGAAGAGTCGAAGGACAAAAGAGTCGAAGGACAGAAGAGTGGAAGACAGAAGAGTGGAAGACAGAAGAGTCGAAGGACAGAAGAGTGGAAGGACAAAAGAGTCAAAGGACAGAAGAGTTTAAGGACAGAAGAATCGAAGGACAGAAGAGTCGAAGGACAGAAGAGTCGAAGGACAGAAGAGTCGAAGGACAAAAGAGTCGAAGGACAGAAGAAGGACAGAAGAGTCTAAGGACAGAAGAGTCTAAGGACAGAAGAGTCTAAGGACAGAAGAGTCTAAGGACAGAAGAGTCGAAGGACAGAAGAGTCTAAGGACAGAAGAGTCAAAGGACAGAAGAGTCAAAGGACAGAAGAGTTTAAGGACAGAAGAATCGAAGGACAAAAGAGTCGAAGGACAGAAGAAGGACAGAAGAGTCGAAGGACAGAAGAGTCGAAGGACAGAAGGAGTCGAAGGACAGAAGAGTCTAAGGACAGAAGAGTCGAAGGACAAAAGAAGAGTCTAAGGACAGTAGAGTGGAAGGACAGAAGAGTGGAAGGACAAAAGAGTGGAAGGACAGAAGAGTTTAAGGACAGTAGAGTGGAAGGACAGAAGAGTCGAAGGACAAAAGAGTGGAAGGACAAAAGAGTGGAAGGACAGAAGAGTTTAAGGACAGAAGAGTCTAAGGACAGAAGAGTCGAAGGGACAAAAGAGTGGAAGGACAGAAGAGTTTAAGGACAGAAGAGTGGAAGGACAGAAGAGTGGAAGGACAGAAGAGTTTAAGAACAGAAGATTGGAAGGACAGAAGAGTGGAAGGACAAAAGAGTCGAAGGACAGAAGAGTTTAAGGACAGAAGAGTCGAAGGACAGAGGGTGGGACTAAGGACAGAAGGAGAATCTAAGGACAGAAGGAAGGTCTAAGGACAGAAGGACAGTCTAAGGACAGAAGGAGAGACTAAGGACAGAAGGAGGGTCTAAGGACAGAAGGAGAGACTAAGGACAGAAGGAGGGTCTAAGGACAGAAGGAGGGTCTAAGGACAGAAGGAAGGTCTAAGGACAGAAGGAGGGTCTAAGGACAGAAGGAAAGTCTAAGGACAGAAGGAAGGTCTAAGGACAGAAGGAGGGTCTAAGGAGAAGGAGAGTTTAAGGACAGAGGAGTCGAAGGACCGAAGAGTCGAAGGACAGAAGAAGGATCTAAGGACAGGTGATGTTCTGGGACAATAATTAATTTTCTTGTTACTAATAATCTTTGACAGACCAATCATTGTTTCTTGTTTTGACCAATGAAAGCTTATTGTTTTATTTTCTGCCGATGATGTTTGCTAAATCCTCAGAGCCTGAAGCAGTCTTTGCAAAATTGTCACATATTTGTAACTAGATTTATTAAGGAGAAGGAAGTGACGTGGCGTGAGCATGGTCGCTTGAACTATCTGGCGTGCACAGGCCGGTAGAATTTTAACTAATATACCTCTAAATGCATGCTTCTGGCAAACGAAGTTGGCACTGCTGTTAGCTTAAACATCAAGACATTTGTATGTCAAGACCAAGCCACTTCCGCGAAACGAGAGGCACAGCAAAACGAAGAGAGTTTGAGCTGGCGCTGGCACACATGGCTAATCAACAGCAAACACCTGAGTGGGCGCAGGAGCTGCTGACAAAGTTTTCCAGCGTAAACGACTCATTTAATCAAAAATTTGAGGAGTTGAATGCGTCCATAAAAGAGCTAAGGAAAGATACCCGCAGCATGATTAACAGGGTTAACAATGCAGAAAAGCGCATCGCGCAAATAGAAGACAAAGACGCAGCATATCAGAAGACCTTGGATGAGCTTACAAAGGAGACAAACTCACTTAAAACCAAGGTATCCTACCTGGAATCGCAGAGCCGTAGAAACAACATAGTGCTGGTGGGTCTCACGGAGGGCGTCTTGGAGGGCGCTGACGCAGAAAAGGAGCTTGCGATGATTTTGAACTATATCCTCGGCCGTGGTGAGATGGACTCCGCGCCCGAGGTGGACCGGCATCACAGAGCCCTACGTCCCCGACCAGGACCATCGGATCCGCCGAGGCCGTATATTGTGCGCCTGCTGAGATGGGGTGACCGCCAACTTCTCCTTTGGGCGGCATCCAAAAAGAAACAAATGGAATGGAAGGGCACTACTTTCCGTGTCTTCCAGGACCTACCGGCAGATATCCAACTGAAACGCGCTGAGTATGGGGAGATAAAACGGAGACTACGAGCAGCAAACATTCGCTATGGTATGCTTTTCCCCGCGCGTCTTTTGGTGACAGTGGATGGACAGAAACGCATCTACACGTCTCCCGCTGAAGCTCAAAAGGACCTAACCCAGCGGCTTCCGACAGTATTTGGATGAAGAAGTGAGGTATGAGAAATAGGCTATACATTTATTAACAGGCCCCAGCATTTACTGCATTTAGCCCTGAGCCGAGAGACGAGCAAGGACTGTAGTAGTACGTTCCCCCCGCGATTGTTATCTAATTGAATTGGACTTCGGGAGGAAAAATCTGCGAAGACGAGATAGTAAACCTACGACCACGTGCCCGGAGTGTGTCTAAAATTTTAGATACTCAGTTGAGCTCAATTTTGATTGAAAGCCGCTGTGGGAAAATTAATTTAGATTAGCTATAGACCTATCTCTTTTTGTTAGCGGCCCCCTCGAG
This sequence comes from Mugilogobius chulae, assembly GCA_038363315.1. Classification (NCBI taxonomy): domain Eukaryota; kingdom Metazoa; phylum Chordata; class Actinopteri; order Gobiiformes; family Gobiidae; genus Mugilogobius; species Mugilogobius chulae. The sequence goes on along the minus strand of JBBPFD010000719.1, from coordinate 100,466 downwards.
ATAAATCCTATCCTAAAGCATGGCCAATGGGAAAGCCCGACGCCCGATGATTATCATAAGTTAAGCTTGCTTAGTAATAAAATACGAAACTCCGACTGCGAAAATTAATAGGTCATGTTGGTCTTGACTTTCCCCTGAACATGACAAAAAATCATATGGGCCCGCCTCAACGTTGTACATGAAGTTGTCTGGCCATTCCTGGATCAAAACGCTTGTCACTACAAAAGCGCATTTAGCCTCATTCTTTATGGCCAGCACGTCCATTCCATTGTGACAAAACGCGTCAACTGGCTGAAAACACAGTAACCCATGTGGATATGATTCAATTGTTTGAAATGTGTAATATGCAGTTGTATGTCACGGGTGATTTTTAACAAAATTGCAAAATATTTTGAAATTTTAAAAATCTTCTTTTGCTAGAGTTTTTTATGGAAAATCGGAAATAGATCGTTTGTTATACTTTTTTGTAACTGAACACAACGATATGCATATCAAGAGGTATCTCACAAATAAATGGTTCTGGTATCCATTGGCTAATGTTACCTCCGGTAAAACCACGCTTTAAAGAACGTATTCATATAAAGGAGCGGACAGGAACAAACCGAATGAGAAGCGGTAGAGACGAGTGGCAAGAGAACAATACACGAGGGAAGGGGGTCATTGGGAGGGGCCACAATGCGAGTAATTTAGGCTCTAAGGGAGCTTGTAAGGCGTGGGGAAGGGAAGGTACAGAAAATAGAAGAGGAGAAAAAGAGAGAGGGGGAAGCCGGGATGACCCAGCGTGAGTTTACCTTCGATACCTAGGGTCGAATCCCCGGCGAGGGACGAGAAGGAGTGGCGGAGAATAAAGCGCGAAAACAAAGAGGAAACGACAACGGCACCTGGGCCCTTGGGTACCGAAGGGGAGCCGGCGGCGGAAAAGGAGAACCTAGAGGCCGAAGGTTATGGAAGAGAACCGCTGGGAAAATAAAGAAGAAATCACGATCCGCTGCGAGGCGCGCCCGTGCGCCAAAATAAGCATAAAACCAGGCGGGACCAGAAGTGCAGAGCCGTGACGCCTAACAAAATATCGCATGAGGAGGAAAGAAGAGGAAACGGGCCCGAAAAGAGAGCAGGGGATCCCGAACAGGAAAAAACAGGAGAGCGGGCCCCCGGCCCGCCACAACGGAGGGACAGGAACGAGCGAGACCAGCGGGGAGGCAAACCGGCACCCGGAATAAAAGCTCAGAAGACGCGGACAGACGGGGGGGACAGCAGCGAGTGTCACGTTTTGCCAGGTTGGGTGGAGCGCTCGCGTTTGCATCCAGCCAGGGGGGCCGGACGGATCAACACATTGCCACACAGGGGCGGCGGCGTCTTATTTTTCTTTTTGTTTTGAGCACTTTTAATTTCCGAACCCGTTCTTTTTCTCACGGTCGCGGCGGCATTTTCGTTGGCATTTATTACCATACGGCATATTTTACACGCGGCAGCCGGTGGCGTGGCGCGTTTTTTCTCGACGTATCTCCCAACAGACTGGCGCGGATGGGCCGGGCTGTGGCGGCGTTACGTTGTGGCGCTGCCAAGTGCTAAGTCAGGCAAACGATTGCTGCCGGGTGCTTGAGGAAGTCTCGAGGTCCCTGACCCCGCGGCCGGCGTCCCGGTCGAGTTTGGCCGGTCAGTGTTGAGGACACGTGTAGTAGAGAGCGGTATCGTCGTTCTGATCTTGCGTTCTATGGCTGCCGTGGCTCTTGTGGTGCTCCTGGTGCATGGGGCCGGATTTTTTGAGGGATAGGCCAAACGCGGGTGGNTCTTGAACCCTATGCAAAAATGGATATTGACCAGTAATTGTTTCGGTAAAAAAAAAAAACAAAAAAAAACAAACAAAAAAAAAAAAGCTTCAAAGTAGTTGTTAAGAATACCAAAGAAGAAGATGCTACAAGCATTTTATGTAAAATAATTCCTCAAAAACAAAAAAAAAAAACAAAATAAGTGTTAAAAGATTTTTCGTTAGTATCAAATAGTAGGTCTCACCAGCCAACACCTGTGTTCGCTATCATCCAAACAAGCTCTGCATTTTATCCTGCTTATTCGGCCGCGCAGCCAACGAGCCAAGTTGCAGCGGACACCCTCGCACCTGGTTATTCTCACCAAGATCTTAACTGGTTTCTTCTTATCCTAATGCAAGTTATTGTTACTTTGAGCTTGAAATCTAAGTTCGCGCGTTAGGGTTAGCTCTAGAGGCTTTGTATCAACTATACGGCCCCAATGTGCCGCACAACGACCTTAAAAGAGCCACTGACCAATCACACAAAACAGAGGAAACAAACGTCAAAAAAGCCCCTTGTCAGTGAACTACCAAGAATTTATCCACTGTGAGGGGGAACAAACAAAAAGTTCTTGCTTCTAATCAACATTTGTGAATTTAAAAATTCAACCCCTACAAACCTTAAAGTTACATTCACGGTCTTTTAACAAAAAAAACCCACGGCAAGAACACACTGTCTCAAGCTTCAGGATACGAACGTTCTCCTGTTCCAGAACCCCGTTTCAGCAACCTGATCCAACAAAAAAAAAATCCTCTATACCCCACACAAAAAAAAAACAATCCCACCTGTTCCTATCTCTACAGCTGGCTCCTCCATCCCGTTTATTGGTTATTCAAAGAACCTTTCCTATAACCATTCCCTTAACTTAAAGCAGACGCGCGGAAGTCTCAAGTGCACAGTCGAAGGCCAAAAACTGCGTGACCGCTCGTTCATTCAGCACTTGACATACACCAAGTGGTGGATGAACTCCTGCTCCTGCTCGAAGTCGGTTTTTTCTACATAAAAAAACTTAACCATCTCCAGCGTGCCCGGGTCCTCGTTGTCTCCATTCTGCCACACCAAATCCAGACTGGCTCCACCTTTCAACATCCAGGCCAAATCGAACCGAATGTGCAGCGTTTTTGAACCCAGGTCTCGATTTTAAAGCAAATCACAATGCTCGTGCTGTGTTGGTAAAAGCACCCTAAGACAACCCATGCTGACACCCTGACAAAAGACTCGAACTCACTGTTGAGCACCATCTTGGCTAATAAACATCTCCTTACGAATATTGTCCACTCCAACACACCACAAATCAGATACTCCCAAGTTCAATTAAAAAATTAAACCAAACTCCAGCAAGAACTACCTCATAAGCCGAGACTCATTGCATCAGGAGACTAAAATTACATACCTCAACTCTGTACGTGTTGGTAAATACCATCAGTACACTTTCTTCTACACTTCCTCCTAACCCAACGCGCTAACCTACAATCTACATCCCTATAAATTCCCACTCTCCTTTCCTTACTTTTTCCACCACACAATACCCAAAGTCTTTACACCCAGTCAACATTCTTACCCACTGACATTGTTGGTCTCCATCCTAAAAGGCCTCTCGTCCTCTCTGCCGTCCCTCACATGTTTCAAATGTCCCGCCCCACGGTGAGCCGATGACGGACAACTGTGTTGATAGTCATAATCTGATAATTCATACTTAACCTCCCGGAAGACAGGAGAGAGCCTTCTTGGCTCTTATAATACCATTCTCATTACATTAATGCCAACCTTTTTCAGGCTGAACGCGGCGCGCTCCTGCCTGTTCGCCGAGTTAAGCCCTGTGACCAAAATGTTCTTCTCGGGTCTGGCATGAGGGAAGTTTACTAGCCCTACAGACTTTATTGTCATTTGTATCTTTTAGATTATGTATCCGAAGCTGCCCTCAAACCAATCACATTTCAACCCAGTTGCCCGGGCTCTAGCCCTTTTGCGCCCTCCATAGCGAGACTTTTCAAAATTACGCCACGGGCCACCTGCATAATATATATAAAATTTCTAGTGGGTTTCCTAAATTCTTACTATCACCTTTTCCCAAACAGCAAGAATGGATTTATTTTAACATCCTAACAATTCTTACCACAACCAGATCTCCCTTGACCGTGGCCAGGCCATATAAAGCCCCTTAACTACAAATAAATGCTCAATAAAACACGGCCCGTTTTGGACCTCTTATCAGGCACAAATCAGGGTCCTGGGGCGGACCACCACCCCATACCTCTCCCCTAGGAGAAATTTTTAGGGAATTCCCCGACCTGCAAATTGTCCCTGCCATTCGTGCAGTTTTAATAAGATCATATTTTTTTTTAGTCTCAACGTATAAGATTTTATAACATACCCTATAAATATGCTAAAAAAAGACCCATGATTTCAGTAAAATAACAAAAAAAAAACACAAATCAAAAACGACCGGGACGCCCACTTCCCCCATTCAGGAGGTCCCAAGGCACTTTTGCGGCCCCCCAACAAGTCCCGCCAGATTCTTGCCCCCTTTAAGCCCCACCCCCTTATTTGTAAACTGAAACACTTTTAGAAAAACTCAGCTGACCCTTCACCGCCTGACAAGGAACTCTCCTGCTGTGCTGTTCCCCAAGTCCAGAAGGCGAAAACACCAACCACTGCTGGCCCTATGCGTGTATTGTCAGCATACACCTTTTCTTACACCAAGTCCCAGTGATGTGGACTCCGCCTTGTTTTTCATGTCCGCACTTCATACAAAAAATAAAAATCTATTAAAAGCCACGTTCAACAGTCGTTCCCCGCGCGTGGAACAGTTTCAATGCGCCGTTTTTTTTCGCCGTTTCTTTCACACTTTTATTCCCACCTGTTTTCATTGACCGACCCTTTTTCTATTTTCTCCGATATATAAGACGATATTTGCCCACAAACCATTTATCTTAATTCAAAATGCGATACAGCCGCTTCTTTTTTTTCCACAGAATACTCACTGACCCGGAGTGCTCTCCCGAAATACTCTCTCGAACTGGAAACTCGATTCTTGGTCTGTTAAAAAAGACTTTGCTTCCATGACGCTGCCATGACCAGTGGTCGCACGCAGCTACCGAAGGGACGACGAGAAAAAGAGAGAGAGAAGATACGGGAGCCCCTACGACCTCCGGCCGTCGAGCGCGACTAAACGACATCCCCAGACAGAACCACCTAAGGCTTGTACCTGTCAATGTCGGACGCCTCACCACTCCCAGGAAGCGACAGAGGACGAAAAGGGCCGACGACATGCGGAGGCGCACACCCCGCATGTACTTACACCAAGAAGCCACCACGGACCCAACCGAACGCGCGCGAGCTCGGGCTCGGCAAGAGGGAAGACCAGACCAGCAGATGACCGAGCGAGAACAGGAGGAGAGGCGCAGAGCCGACGAAGAATTAGACGACGAGAGACGAAGCACGAGGAGCGCGCTGCGGGTCTTGTGGACCGCGCCAAATGTTTCGATGAGCCAAAGTTCCACACCGCACTCTCTACAGTCAGGGGCGGCATGCAGCCTGCCAGGTTCACCACACAGGCGCGTCAAGGGTCCTTTGATTTTACAGCCGTTAATGCTTGTGACACTATGATCAGAACGCATTAGTATCAGACGGTTCCAGTCACCCTTTGAGACTCCCGCGAATTTCTCCGGAAGCACAGCGGCGGCCCCCTCCCTCACTCACCACCCTTAGCATTTCAATCTGCCTATAATAAACGAGCCGGACTTCTGAATTTTCAGACATATTGTAAAGTCGTGCAACTTTTTTGGGTTCCAGTATGGTTTGCCGGCACGGTAATCATGCCCAGGTCCATCCTTCCATCATCTACTCCACCTTAACTGAAGTGCAAACCGACCTTCTTCACAAACATACTCATTAGCATTCACAAAGGGTCTTCTTAACACCTGAAAAGGACTGGAAAAAACCCTGAGGGGGAGTCATGCCGACCACTCTACAACAGAAAAAAAAATCTTTTGCATTTGTCGGGGAATTCTGGTATGCGTGTTGATTCATTTTAAATATATCTCACACAAACATTATGGAGTTTGTTAAAGCAATCGTGTTCTCCACTTTTGGAGCAGGTCCTCTGCTATACGTTTAAATTGATCTGGTAAGCTGTTTGTTTCCTTACTGCAAGTCCAGACTCTGAGCAGCTACATCCACACTCACACATCCTACCCACGCCTCGTAATGCGTTGCTATTTCATAAATCAAAAGGAAAAACTTTAACTGTCTTACCATGCTTATTAACTTATATCATTAAACTTTTCCTTGCTGGCGTTCATTCAATCTGACGAGACGTTTTCATTACAACCACAAAGACGCGTGTAAATGATAAGTCTTTGGCTCTGTTACGGTGAGTCTGGGTGAAAACAAACAACATAGTGGCGCAGGGTATAATAGATACCCTACACCTTATCCCCCCCCCTCACTTGTAGCTTGTACAGGGACACCTAGCTATCTCACAAACTGTAACCTGGTATGTCCTATTAGATACTGATTTAAAAAAAAAAGACCGTACTACAACACTCGCGCCCTGTACGATTACTTGCAGACCCACCCCCCTAACGCTACCATACCCAAACGAAAACATCGCCGTAAAGCCGCCTGTAGCATATTGTACCATGAAGTTGCCTCAACCGCCCGCGCCACCCACCATACTGTCAACACAGCACGCAAACATTGCCCCAACACACTGAGTCTCGAGCCTATCCAATCCTGTTCTTAGGATGGCAAACATCCACAATACTTAACAATACTCCAATTGCGTATGACCATCGTCCGTGAAATTAGCCCAGTGATAATTGGACCTGTTCTTCCGACCGCTGTAGCCGCAATATACCAGCATTTTGACCTTCTGTCATTTCGACCCTAGCATCTCGTCCCACGTTTAACTTGATCGAAGGCACTCCGCTGTACTCCGCCACTCAACGGCCCCCGCACCAAGGGCGGTCGGCGTGGTCTCAAGCAACCGCGGCACGATGAGGCGATCTACGAAACTTCTAAGCTGCTCGTTTCTACCTTGCCGAAACCGACCGTACCACTCATACTTGCAGTACCTGCAAACGTTGGGAAAATACAACGAACAATAGCAATAAAGGCATAATGACATATACAGCGTCTCCTCCACCACACCGCTACACTGTTCTACTACTGTCAAAGTTCGATGAGAAAAAAATCAAACATGAAATACAATGTCACCACAGATCTCGAACCCCCAGCCACCCAATTTTGCACTACATAGCACGCCCCAGCGCCACAACCCGACGTCTGATCTATCTGAGGTCAGGAACCAGTAACGTCACCAGCCTCACAGCTGTCGAGTGCAGCGCCGAGGAGGCACTAATAACTACTTTATCTGTAAAGTTGCATTTTTAACAATCAAATCTACACACATGTTTCACACAACAAAAATCATACAATCAAGCGTGAGACTCAGCCCTAGACGGCGAGCAAGACATACGATAAAAACATATATATATCGATAACATTTCTGCACAACAAGCCAACTCTTTTTTCTTTGTTCACTATTTCTCCATCCTTTTATTCTATACTTGGTTGTAAACAATGATACAGGCTGTGTCCGCCCTCTGTGTGACTACAACAGGTACTTCTTCGATGTTGGATACAAGAGTATTATTAACATTGTCATCCAACTACGCTAGTAGCTCAATGAGGTTATCAGCTTCCATCCTGGGGACGACACTGGTATGTATATTCATACACTTGGCGTTCTGTAAGCAAACCAGGCTTACACCAGAGAAAACACTGATCTCTGGCGTTTAATCTGACTCTGGGATTTTATGGCATACATGGTAGTTGAAGGACAAGTTGTTAACAACACTCTGGATCACTACATCGCAAGGAATTCTTCGCCGCACAGGCTACCCCCGGGTGACCATTCACTTTCCGGCCTACAGTCATCATCCAGCAGAAACGCAGCTCTCTTTCCCCATCTGTTACTATGACTCGCGGGAAACCTTTTAAAAAAAATCAAAAACAACGAAACGAGCAGATGACGGTAGCCGTTTAATGCAGGTCTGAACCCGTGTTCTCGACCAAGTACTGTACTCCGAGGCGCCGGAAACTTCTCGAGCAGCCACAGCGCGAGACCAGCACCGACCGCCGCGACCCGACCGACGAGACCGGGGGTTTTTACCAACTCACTCTGCACTCTTTTTTTCTCTCCTGCCCTGTGCCTCAGTATTTTTTCTTAATTCCTAATACCTGAAAATGTGGTGTGCCACGCCGCTTAAATAAAACTGGAATTTCCCCAAATGCGTTTAAACTTGCGTAGCTCTGCCACACAATGTCCTATTTACCGGCAAAAATATACGTTTGTCCAAAATGGAAAGCTGAATGCAACAATATACCATTTCTGTGGCGAAGGTGTAAAATAGCTCCACAGCGCCACCTTGATTATTTGCATAGGAACCAAAAATTTACTTTGTCTTAGCCTTATGAAATTTGGCACCAACATCCTTCTTACCATTCTGACCAAAAAACCCAATGACAGCATACCTTTATCTGCAAGCGTGTTGCCGTGGCATGTAAAAACAAGCAAAACCCATGTAAGTGAATGGAGAAGACGTGGAATCTGGCCAGAGTGAGGGGTAGGGTGAAAATGTTTACTTTGTCCTAGAAAGCTGAAATTTGGCACACACATTCTCCTTCTTATACTGAACAAAAAAGCCAATGAAGACTCAACTCTATCGCCAAGCGTGTTACCATGGCAACGTCAAATATTTGCCATTGAAATACACAGAAAAAATAGAATGGAACAAAAACTTTTACTTTGTTAAAACGACTTGAAATTTGGCACACTTATTGTGATACTGAACAAAAAAGCCAAAGAAAGCTTACCTCTATCTTGAACCATGCGGCTATGACAGGCGCAAATTCTCATGTTTATGATTGGAGTTGTTTATAGATGCACCTTACGGGATGAAGGTGTAGGCAGAAAAGGCGTGAAAGACGAGCGGCGGGCTCGTCGCGGTGGCTCATGCTCCACGGTCGCAAGGGGGGGCGAGGGCCTATATCACCGCGCGCGGTTTTAATTTGTATTATTATTATTATTTGAGTTTGCATCAATGACGATGAGTGATATGAGATATTGTTTTTTTTGGGGGTTGTGTAAATCAGGGGGAAAATAAATAACCAAATAAAAAATAAATACAATATTATAGCCTACAATAAATGACCCTTTTTTTTTTTTCTGACCGGCTGTGAAACGCCATCCGACCAAAAGTTTAAAGCGTCACTTAGAGGAGGAATGTGTGACCCTCCTCACGTTTTTCGTTGTGTTCTCTGCCTGGTGGCATTGTTTTATTTGTCTTATGTGTATGTCTGTAAAATATCTGTATACCCTTGTGTGTTTCTCCTTTGGCAGAAATTAATGATTATTGTGATCCACAGTCCATCAAGAAATAATAGACTGTGTCAACATGGTGGGTTCTAAAATAATAAATGTTACCAGTTGGAATGTAAATGGAATCTCTAACAAAGTAAAACGGTATAAAATAATTAGCCATTTAAATCATTGGGCTGTGACATAGCTATGCTGCAAGAAACCCATCTAAATGAAATAGAATCACTTAAACTTAAACAGAAATGGGTTGGGCAGATTTTTTCAGCTCCAGGAAATGGGTCATCTAGAGGCACAAGTATATTGATATCAAAAAAATTATTATTCAGTGTTTCAGATGTGGTACAAGATAAGAATGGAAGATACATAATTGTATCTGGGCTGCTTGAACACAAGAAAGTCACCCTTGTGAACATTTATGCCCCTAATACTGGTCAAATAGAGTTTTTTTCCAATTTAATGGGTATTCTGGCACAGTTTAAAGATGATCCCATGGTGTTTTCTGGAGATTTTAATTTAGTTCACAGTGCCTTCCTGGACCGTTCCAAACAGCCATTACCAAATGATAAGGCACTATCCGCCTCATTCATAGAACTACAGAACATGTTGTCAGTAAGGGATGTATGGCGATGTGTTAACCCTTCCTCTCGTGAATACACCTTCTACTCTAAAGTGCACAATTCTTATTCAAGAATTGACTACATACTACTTTCTAATTCAATCATAGAAAATGTCATAAATTCTGAAATTCATTCAATAATAATATCAGATCATGCCCCCATATCAGTAACCTTCTCCATAGGATTTCATTCACACAAAACAAAACAATGGAAATTTAATAATATGTTTCTATTGGATAATACATTTGTCCAGCTCTTAAGAGAAAAAATTGTAAACTTTTTTGAGATTAACATAAATTCTGTCTCCTCAATTCAAACTGTGTGGGAGGCATTTAAGGCTACATGTCGAGGATGGTGTATGAGCTACGGAAGGGTTAAATATAAAGAGAGGTCCCAAAAGAAAAAACAACTAGAAGAGGAATTGAAAAAGCTTGAAATGCAGCACATGATTAGTCCAAATGATGTCAAATTAAAAGACTCTGTTTTATTTGCTCGAGCTGAATTACAAAAAATAATTGATGAAGAAACATCGTTTGCTTTATATAAGCTTAAGAAAAAATATTTTGAGTCAGGCGACAAAGCAGGAAAAATGCTAGCTCTCAAATTAAAACAATTAGAAAGTAATTCTTCTGTTCCTGCCATATATGGCCCTGATGGAGAGCTTATCAAAGATACTAAAAACATAAATAATGCATTTCGAGCTTTTTATTCCAATCTGTATCGGTCTGAATGTGTATATAATCCTCAGGTGATAAATGACTTTCTCGAACATATTTCCTTGCCACAACTAAATGATAGTCAAAGAAATGTTCTGGATGCTGACCTTAAGGAACAAGAGGTCCAAGCAGCAATAACAGCACTGGCTACAGGTAAAGCACCAGGACAAGATGGATATAGTATTGAATTCTACAAAACCTTTAAAGATATATTGACTCCAATTTTAACTAAACTATATGAAAACATAATTTCCACTCAAAATATGCCATCAAGTATGAGCTCTGCTGTGATTTCTGTTCTCCCTAAACAGGGCAAAGACTTATTACATATGGGCAACTATCGACCACTCAGTTTGCTTAATAACGATTATAAAATATTTGCAAAAGCTTTAGCAAGACGCCTCGAGAAAGTCATTCCATCACTTATACATTTAGACCAAGTAGGATTTGTAGCAGGTCGCAATGCATCCCACAACATGAGGAGACTGTTTAATGTTTTTGCTGAGGCTGCTAGCTTAAAAAAGCCAGCAGTGGCCCTTTCGCTCGATGCTGAAAAAGCATTTGATCGAATCGAATGGTCTTATTTATTTCACATTTTAGGAAGCTATGGGTTTGGTGGAAAATGCATACAGTGGATTAAATCACTTTATAGTAATCCTACAGCCTCTGTAAAAACAAATGGTCTCATATCCCCATCTTTTGAGTTAACCAGATCAAACAGACAAGGCTGTCCCGTTTCCCCGATTTTTTTCTTATTGGCTATCGAACCCCTTGCCTGCGCAATAAGGGCCAACAAAAATATTGCTGGCATTTCTCTTTATGATCATATTTTTAAGATAAACTTATATGCTGACGACATTTTACTGACATTGACCAGGCCACAAGAGTCTATTTCCCATCTTCTCAAAACAATAAATTACTTTGGGTCATTCTCTGGATACAAAATTAATTGGTCCAAGAGTGAAACTATTCCATTAAATCACTTTACAAAACCAGAAACTTTGGCTGCAACTCCTCTTGTGTGGAAACAACAGGGGATGAAATATCTCGGTATCATGATTAAATTTCCAATTGAAAAAATATGTGAATTGAATGCACCAAAGCTTCTAAATAAAATTAAAGAAGATTGAGGAGATGGACAAACCTACCTCTCTCTCTATGGGGGCGGGCAGAAGTTCTTAAAATGAACATACTACCAAGACTGATCTTTCTCTTCTCATCAATTCCAATGAAATTCCCCCAAAAATGGTTTAATGAAGTTAATAAACAATTCACAAGTTTTTATGGAAGGAAAAAAGACCAAAGATCAGCCTTAAAAAACTGACTGTCCCCAGAAGAGGTGGTGGCTTGGGTGTCCCCGATATTTACTCCTATTACTTGGCCTTTAATGCACAGTATCCACTTTGCTGGGCTTATAAAAAAGACAATGCCCAAGAAGGAGTTGGAGCTGGTTGGAGGAGAAAATGGTGATGAATGCGTGCAAAAATATTAACATTTCATCTTTGTGGTACAATCCTAAATGTGATAAAACACTCAAAAACCCTTTAATAATTTCTTCTTGCGAAATAGTTAAATCCATCCACAAACAACTTAAGATCGATGGTCTGTCTCTCCCATCGTGTCCTATTTGGAACAATCACCTATTACAGCTGGTGGCAAACCACTTAATAATAACACATGGAAAAATAAAAACATCACCACATTGGATCAAATACAACACGAGGGAGAAATGGTTCCATTTAATCAGCTAAAGACACTCTTTAACCTAAATAATGGAGACTATTTCCAATATTTACAACTAAAATCAATTCTTGCAAAATATATACTTAATAAGCAAGATGAACGCCTTGACAACCAGCTCCAATCCGCAATCTGTGGTCGCAAAGCAACCTCTCATCTGTATAAGTTACTATGTTGTGATTTCTTTGCCCGTGGAGAAATTATTATACAGCAATGGGAAAATGATCTTGATGTAAACATGACAAATGATCAATGGAAAACTATACTAAGTCAATCAAACTATATCTCAAAGTGTGTTAGATATAAATTGATCCAACTTAAAATTCTATTCAGATCATATACCACTCCACAGAAAATTCACAAAATGAAGCTGTCGAGCTCAGATTTATGCTGGCACGGCTGTGGTGTAACTGGAACTTTCATGCATCAACTGTGGTATTGCCAAGAGGTTAATACTTTTTGGAATGAGGTTAAAGAATATTTATGCAAAATATTGAATATGATTTCCAATTGGACCCAGCCACAGCCATACTGGGCAAAAAAGCCGAAGGAGTGGACTCAAAAATTAAACAAAAACTTATTGCACTCGCCTTTTTATCTGTGAAACGCACAATCCTTATTAACTGGAAAGTGCGGAAACCAAATTGCTTCCAACTTGACAAATGGAAAGCAGAATATCTGGAACTTGTCTCCATGGAACAAGCAGCACTTGCTCTTGGTGACTTGGGCAAGGCGCAAACAAACATATTTGACTTGGTGTTGTCTTCCATTAAACAAAAGTAAATATATATTATGTATATTGTTATATGAAACAATTTAAAAAGAACCACAAGGGTGCTTTCACAGAAGTTAACTACTTGCTTTGTTACAGTATAAAAGTAAAAATATAAAGAGATAAATACAATAATAATAATAATAATAATAATAATAAAAAAAAATAATTAATTTATTGATTAATTGGTTGGTTACCAGATTAATTAATTGACTGATTGATTGACTGATTGATTGATTGATTAATTAATTAAACTAAATACATAAATTAATAATAATTAAAAGAAACAAACACTGTACACTTCAAAATTACTACAACCAACAGGAGCTATTATGTGACAGCACCCTTAAGTGGTTGACAATCTGGATTTTGTATTTATTTATTTTTTCAGTTAAAAAACTGCCAACTCTTTACCCCCCCCCCCCCCTCCCCCTCCCAATTTTGTCTGTTTGTTTGTTTGCTTTGTGTTTGTTATTGTTGTTATGTCTATTGTGTTGTCTAGTATGTCAATGTATTTGTCTACGTCTCTTAAATAAAAAAAAAAAAAAAAAAAAAAAAAAAAAAAAAAAAAAAGATTTATCTTTTCTTTTTCATTCTCCTTCCTTGTTTTTTGTCTCCGTCTCACTCACATGTCGTCGGGCCGGTGCAGAGTTTGGCTGGACGCTTCGTGGCACTCAGTAATCCAGAAGGACCTGTAGGGGGCAGCGTTTTTAGGCTGTTTCGGGGCTGTTTTTTTGCACGGCCCGGTGCACACGGCATGCTCAGGGGGAGGAGAGAGTCTGAGAGAGGGATTTCACTCTCAAACATGCATCGTTTCTGCCTCTGTGAGCAAAGGGAACATGCACACGCACACAGCAGAGGTACAGGCACTTTTACTGGTGTTTTAACCTGGATTTGGCCTGGTTTCGGTGGATTTTGTAGGTCTGTAGTCAAGGAGAGGTATTCTTAGTAGACAAAATACACAAAAACATGCCTTGATTAGTAAAGTTATAAGGCGAGATATTATTACAGGCAGAGTTTGGTGATATGAGGAAAAAAGTAATATCACAACTTCAGAATTGCATTATAACAAACTATTGTCTTTAAAAATGTACTGGCTGGTGCTCTAGTTTTCTATTCCAGGGTCTAGTTGAGGTTGGGTAAAGTTAATAACAACAACGTAAAAGCATACAACCAATTATCATGTATATATTTTTGCTTTTATTGCTTGATTTCTACATTTTCAATGGAAAGCACTAGGGAGTAGTGACAGGCTATAGGGCCTGACCGATATATCGATTGGCAGATATTTTGGCTGATATGAGTACTTATCATGTTTTCCAATCGGCACTCAGTCGCCTTCAACTCGTACAAAATGCTGCAGCTCGTTTTTTAACCAACACACCCAGACGTCAGCACATCACCCCGGTCCTTTATGAACTCCAGTTTCTTTTACAATTGATTTTAAAATTTTAATTTTTGTTTTTAAAGCGGTTTGCAGCTGAGTGTGAAGCGGCTGAGATGAAAATCAGCTCTTCCAAATCCGAGGCCATGGTTCTCGACCGGAAAAAGGTGCTTTGCCCTCTCCAGGTGGTGGAGAGTCCTTGTCTCAAGTGGAGGAGTTCAAGTATCTCGGGGTCTTGTTCACGAGTGAGGGAAGGATGGAGCGTGAGATTGACAGGCGGATCGGTGCAGCGTCTGCAGTGCTGCAGTCGCTGTATCGAACCGTTGTGGTGAAGAAAGAGCTGAGTCGAAAGGCAAAGCTCTCGATTTACCGGTCAATCTACGTTCCAACTCTCACCTATGGTCATGAGCTTTGGGTAACGACTGAAAGGACAAGATCACAGATACAAGCGGTCGAAATGAGTTTCCTCTGCAGGGTGGCTGGACCCTCCCTTAGAGAAAGGGTGAGAAGCTCAGTCACACGGGAGGAACTCGGAGTAGAGCCGCTGCTCCTCCACGTCGAGAGGGGCCAGTTGAGGTGGCTCGGGCATCTGTTTCGGATGCCTCCTGGACGCCTCCCTGGTGAGGTGTTCCGGGCATGTCCCACTGGGAGGAGACCTCGAGGAAGACCCAGGACACGCTGGAGGGACTATGTCTCTCGACTGGCCTGGGAACGCCTCGGGATTCCCCCAGAAGAGCTGGTGGAAGTGTGTGGGGATAGGGAAGTCTGGGCCTCCCTGCTCAGACTGCTGCCTCCGCGACCCGACTCCGGATGAAGCGGAAGAAAATGGATGGATGGATGGATGGATGTTTTTAAAGCTCTTAACAGCCTTGCGCCATTTTATTTGACTGAACTTTTAAGTGTTCGAAACACTAGTCGGGCTTTAAGGTCAACAAACCTGCTCATGGTTGAGGTTCCCAGGACCAGGCTGAAACACTGGGGCGACCGAGCTTTCTCTGTGGCTGGTCCCAGACTTTGGAACAATCTCCCCCCTGATATTCTCACCATTCAGTAATGTAGTAACATGTCTATTTTGTATCTTTTCTTTTCCTGTTACTGTTTTATGTATTTTATTATAATATAATGGGAAGCACTTTGGTCACTTTTTGTGTTGTAAAGGGCTATATAAATAAAGGTTGATTGATTGATTGATTTATTGATTGATTGATTATCGGCCAAAAAATCACCGTTATACCGCCGATATTCTGGACATGTTGTACCTCGTTTTCAAGCTTAGATCTTCCAGAATACAACTATTCTATTCAATCAGCAATCAGATCAATATTTAGCATGGTTGTTAAATTTATTTGTGGAGTTTTCATGTCGGACTGCACCTGAACGCAGCACCAGGCTGAAGCTCTGAGGCAGCGCTGGATTTAAACGCTCTCAACAAGAAAAGGAAATAACTTCTTCACAGATGACGCCCGCAACATCGGAAAGGACTTTTATTTAATCAAGATGTCGGTATGGAAAAGAGGGCTGTTGTCAACAAAAATAAGAAGTTGGCTTTCTCACTACTTTCTCGTTTGGATTAAAGTTAAATTATCCGCGGTGTACTGCGCATTAAAATCTACACAAGTGTTCGTTCATCAGCTGTTTTTTGTCGTAACTCAGAAAAATAACTACACATTTACCGCACGCACACATCGGATACGTCTTTACGATTTGTTGCTGTGATTGGTTAAGCACAGGGCTTAATTTGAGCCGGAACAAGCCGGAATAAGATCCGGGAACTCTCGTGGGGCATTCCGGCATCAGTTTTGTCTGCTCCGGTAACGCTTTCTTTTTGTCTTTCTTCTACGAGACGCGGCTCTGCTTCTCTCCCGTCTCTCATCTCATTCACAGTGAACAGTGAACAGGCTTATTTGTGGGGGAAACGGAGTCAGACTGTAATTGGTTAAAAGCGGAACTGACAGGAAATTTGACCAATCAGAAGCAGCGCAGGCGGGTTTAAGACTTTTCATTGGTTCCAGGCGAGCCCCGCTCTTGTATCTCCTTCTAAAACAGGAAATATGCGTCTAAGTGGATTTTGTGAATATTTGTTGTTATTTGCGACTCGTTTTGATGGATTAAAGGCAGCGGGAGTGTCACGTGTGTTTGGAGTGTACGGGGCGATAAAGAGGTGAGAACCAGCGTGGATGTAGCGGTCACAGTTTCTCGTAAGTGCAACTAACTTTACTGTGTTACTTTAATGTGTATTTTAGCGTCACGTTTGATGTATGAGACCCGTGTCTGCTGTGTAAAAGCTGTTTGTGACCTGTGTCTGCTTTGTAAAGGCTGTTTGTGACCTGTGTCTGTGTGTAAAGGCTGTTTGTGACCTGTGTCTGTGTGTAAAAGCTGTTTGTCCTGCGTTGTTGTTGTGACTTGTGGAGAGTCACATATGATGCGAAGGCAGCTGAGCTGCAGGACGAGCGTGTGTGGGAGGGCTACTTGTTGCTGTGGATCGGATTTAGTGGCAGGTGCGCTGATTTCTGTCAGAATGAATGAAAATCTCTGTGTGACGTGTAAAAAAAACGTGTAACACAGACATAATTACTTTTATATTGTTTAACATCGAGTAGGATGGACAGTTGGGTTGTATTTTAGCATTTATAAGCCTCTATGTTCACTTATTGTGTGCGCTCTGGTAAAGGTTCGACCTTGTCTGGAGCCCGGTCCAAAACCCACATTTTGTTCCGGCAACGTTTGAGTTACAAATTAAGCACTGGTTAAGCACAAAAGTAGGCGAGCAATAGCTGACAAGTCACCCAATCAGCTCAAAATCTTTAAATACAGTAGAGAACCTGGTAGAAAAAACAGCTCTTGATATTTTGTCGAGAGATTAAATTACAAAATTACAAAAAAAAAATATAAAAATTTTAGTAGGAGGACCCCCAAGCCCCCCTTTATTAATAGTAATTATAAAATCAAGTGCTGATGAACAAATGTCCTTCCATACACTTGTACTCTAGCCTAATTTTAAACTAAAATGTACTTTTGTGTGTCAGCCTATTATAATAATCATAATGACAGTGAAAGCTTCTGAGACAAAACCGTGAGAAAAATATAGTTTCTTTTTGTCAAAAGTGTCGTTTATTGATTGTTTAATAATTATGGGTTTGGTCTAAATGAAGACTGCGTTTGACACTTTGACAGAGCGCTATGCTAGCAGTAATTTAGCCTTCACTTCGTTTGAAAAGCAGCAGAAGAAAGAGGAGAAGAAGAAGGAGGAGGAGGAGAAGAAGCTTTGTGTAAGTGTCGTCTGAGCTGCCCGTCGAAGTACGAGTGAAACGCCGAGGATGTAAACTGTGCCTCAGAAATTATGTCACAGAGAGAGAGAGAGAGAGAGAGAGAGAGAGAGGGGAGAGAGAGAGAGAAAGGAGAGAGAGAGAAAAGAAAGAGAGGGAGGGGGGGAGAGAGAATAGGGAAGAAAGAGGGAGAGAGAAAGAGAGAGAGAGAAGAGAGAGCGATGAAGAGGGGAGAAAGGGAGACAAAAGAGAGAGAGCAAAAGAGAGAAAGAGAAAAGAGAAGGAGAGGGAGAGAGAGAGAGAAAGAGAGAGAAAGAGAGAGAGGGGAAAAGAGAGGGGGGAGAAAGAGAGAGAGAGAGAGGGAGAGAGAAAGAGAGAGAGAGAAAGGAGAGAGAGAGAAGAAAGAGAGAGAGAGAGGAAGGAGAAAGAGAGAGAGGGAGAGAGAGAGAGGAGAGAGAGAGAGAAAGGAGAGAAAAAAGAGAGAGGGAGAGATGGGGGAAGAGAGAGAAAGAGAGAGAGGGAAGAGAGAGAGGGAGAGGAGGGAGAGAAGAGAGGAGAGAAAGAAGAGAGAGAGACAGGAGAAAGAGAGACAAAATAGAGGAGAGAGAGGGGAGAGAGAGAGAGGGAGAGAGAAAAATAGAGAAGAAAGAGAGACATAATAGAGGGAGAGAGAGGGGGAAGAGAGAGGAGAGAAAAGAGGGAGAGAGAGAGAAGGAGAGAGAGGGGGAAGAGAAAGATGGGGGGAGAGAGGGAACGAGAGAGGGGAGAGCGAAGAAAAAGCGAGGAGAGAGAGAGGAGAGAGAGGAGAGAGAGCAAGAGAAGAGGGAGAGTGGAGAGAGCGAGACGAAAGAAAAAAGAAAGAAAGAGAAAAAGAGAAGAGAAGAGAGAGATAAGAGAGGGAAGAGGGACAGAGAGAGAGAGGAAAGAGGGAGAGAGAAGAGAGAGGGGAGAAAGGGAAAGATGAGAGAAAGGAAAAGAGAAGGGGCAAGGAGAGGGGAGAGAAGAGGAATGATGAGAGAAGAGGAGAAGAAGAGAGTGAAGGGAGAAAAGAAAAGAATAAATAGGGGAGAGAGGGAGGGAAAGGAGAGAAGAAAAAGAAGGAGAAAAAGAGAAATGTAGAGAAAAGAAAATGAGGTGGGGGTGAGAGGAAGAGGAAAGAGGGGAAAGAAATTGGGGAGGGAAAGAGACCAAAGAAGAGGAGAGAGGGAAGGAGAGATTGAGATAGGAAAGGAAAGAAGAAAAAATAGATATAATGAGAGAAGAGAGGAGGAGAGGAAAGGTGAGGCAAGGAGAGCAGAGAAGGAGAGAGGGAAGGAGATGGATAGAGAACAAGAGTCTGCGCTTTGGGCTATAAATAGTGTCCATGAACATGAAGGAGAGAGAGAGAGAGAGAGAGAGAGAGAGAGAGAGAGAGAGAGAGAGAGGAGAGAGAGAGATGAGGAGAGAAGGAAAGAGCTCTAACAAGGCAGTAATCAAATAACAGTGTCTTTGACTGTGGAAGAGCCAAAGGGTTTTATGCACTGAGACTGAGCAACATGAAGTGAATGAATCAGGACTAAACCAGGATAAACAGGACTAAACCAGGACTAAAACAAGATTATAAACAGGACTAAACCAGGACTAAAACAGGACCAAAGCAGGACTAAACCAGGACTAAAGCAGGACTAAAACAGGACTAAAGCAGGACTAAAACAGGACTAAACAAGGACGAAACAGGACTAAACAGGACTAAAACAGGGCTAAAGGAGGACTAAGAAAGGACTAAACCAGGACTAAAGGAGGACTAAGAAAGGACTAAACCAGGACTAAAGGAGAACTAAGAAAGGACTAAACCAGGACTAAAGCTGGACTAAGAAAGGACTAAACAAGGTCTAAAACAAGGACTAAAACAAGACTAAAACAAGATTATAAACAGGACTAAACCAGGACTAAAGCTGGACTAAAGCTGGACTTAAGCAGGACTAAAACAGAACTAACAACAAAGCGACTAAACCAGGACTAAACAAGGACTAAAGGCAGGACTAAAACAGGACTAAAGCAGGACTAAACCCAGGACTAAAACAGGACTATACCAGGACTAAAAGCAGGACTAAAACAGGACAAAACAGGACTAAAACAGAACAAAACAGGACTAAACCAGGACTAAAGCAGGACTATACCAGGAATAAAGCAGGACTAAACCAGACTAAAGCAGGTCTAAAACAGGACTAAACCAGGACTAAAACAGGTCTAGTCCACAGCCCCACATGTGAACAGAAATAAGAGTTTTGTGACATCACCTCGTCGCCTCTTCCCTCCATAATCTGTCCACCATCTCTAATCCAGATTACACGCGGTTTAATTGCCTTTCCAGCTCAGAATATTGCCCGTTTGTTTGTGATTCGTCTGCACTAATGAGCTCATAATTACTTCTCCTCCCAGAACGCTTCGGATAAAGTGACCGGAAAACAGGAGCGGACAGCAGTTCTTAACAACACAGGGAAGAGTTTGTAGTGTTTTATTCTATATGTTTTAACTTTAACCGTCTAAAAACCACAATGTTTGTCATTCTCTTTGTCATTCATTCTCTTCCTCACGTTTTTGATGATGCCAGCTCCTCATTGGTTGATTCATATGTCAATCACGCAGGAGACTCTGATGATTTGACCAAACAGCTTCTCACAGATAAACTTGAATGTCTGATTGACTGAAACGTAACTGGGACTGTAAATATCATAAGATTGTTGTGTGACCTCCAGAAATCAGAATTTGTTGGCCCAATATGATAAAATTCCACATCAGCAAATACAGTATCAGTTTTGACTAAAAATTAATTTAAAAAGTCCCATTCCTAAACAAGGCAGACCTGTCTCTAGATTCTTGTAATATTTATGATTTTCACCAAAATCTCAAGAATCTATGGAGAGACTCCAACAGCAGTGATCAAAGACAGCGACGCTGTGTGTCAAAGGCTTATCTCACTGTGTTTGTTGCAGTATTAGACAATAGCCTTGTGCTCGGTGCTCTTCAGGCTGTTGCAACGGTTCTTTTTTCCTCAAAGCTCACCCTGTTTGAACAGGAGACAAAACAGCTGCCTCCAAAAATACATTGCATGATCAAAATTTGAATTGAAAGTGTTTATTTCAGGCAAATAAAGTGCTATTGTGATGTTTTTGGTCCATCTATTTTATAGACGAAGTAGAGAACCACTGGGCTGTTGGACAGTTGTGTTTCTCATGATTCTTTACACGACGAGCAGGACGACACGGTGGCACAGTGGTTAGCGCTCTGGCCTCCCGGGCTCTGAGTCAACCAGGGGCCTTTCTTTTCAGAGTTTGCATGTTCTCCCTGTGTCTGCACAGCCTCTCAAAACATGTCCATTAATGCTTCCCCAAGGACTCCTCTGCAAACAGAGATTCTGATGCTCAGTGGGACTTTCCTGGTTAAATAACAGTCAATTAAATTCAATTAAATTAAAGCAGAGTGGAGCTGAAAGCTTGGGCTTGACTGTTCTGACCAATCAGAGTAAAAGCCAGCGCACACTGGGACGCTCTGCTGCACGGCAAATTGGGCGCCTTATTTTCTATGAATGTATGAATGTACACACACCGGGCGCACGGCGGCGCTTTACCACGCACGGTCATTCGGTTTTATTTGTTTCCGTCGCGGCGCCGCTCCAGGAAATGACCCTGCTGGCACCCGTAGTTTCTTCTTCTACGATTTAAATAATGTATAGTAGTTAACTTGTCGACGCTATTTCGTTAACAATGATGAACGCGGAATACCTTTCAATATTTAGGACATCTTATCATATTATTCACCATTACGACCGCGGATCGTTGAAAAATAGCTTTGGGTTGACCTTATAACAAACTAACTGGAAAAAAGTTTACGATGTGAAAATTGGAAAGAATTGCCACAAAAACTATAAAAGCTTTCTAGTTTGTTCTAGTAGTTAAAATTATGACTTCTCAGCCACTTCTGGGTTCAGATACTTCGACCAATCAGATTCAAATACTGCAAAGACAGCTGCAGTCATTCATTCAGAGTTAGACACACATTAAAGTATTAAAACAAGGCTGAATTCTATCTTTAACCGATGAAAAATGAAACTAAATGAATTAATTAATAATTTGAGTCATGCCCAAAAAATGTGACTTTATCCCTAAAGACAAATACTATTCTTTGCTCAAAGTCAGGACATTTGCAGCGTGTACTTGTATCTGCTTGATAAATATTAATGTTCATGTTATCACACTTAGCATCGTTAGCACCCGTCACTTCAGTTCAGTCCAACCACAAACGCTAGGCTAAGCTAAAGACGAGCTAAGCTAGCTAAAGCAGTCCACAGCCGTTAGCCTCCGTGCAATCTCCTGGACTTTTAATCCGAGATATTAGTCTAGCCACAGCCACGCGTCAATGTTAATGCAATAAAAAGTCACTTACCTCCCCGGTGTCCTACAGGCAGACGTGGAAGGAGAGAGAGAAAGGAAGGAGAGAAGGAGGAGAGAAGGAGAGAAGGAGGTTAGACTCACAAACAAGAGATAGGATACACTATTTTGTACTGACCTATGATGA
This sequence comes from Mugilogobius chulae, assembly GCA_038363315.1. Taxonomy (NCBI): domain Eukaryota; kingdom Metazoa; phylum Chordata; class Actinopteri; order Gobiiformes; family Gobiidae; genus Mugilogobius; species Mugilogobius chulae. Next base: position 78,219 of record JBBPFD010000719.1, on the reverse strand, counting down.
TTAATAAATAATAATAAAAAAGCTATTATTTAACTTTCTGTTTAAAGTGAATCATGTAGTTGACTTTACAAGAAAGAGAGAGAGAAGAGAAAAAAGAAAGAGAGAGGAGAGAAAGAAGAGAGAGAGAAAGAAGAGAGTGGAGAGAAAGAAGAAAGAGAAAGAAAGAGAGAGAGAGAAGAGAGAAAAGAAAGCGAGAGGAGAGAAAGAAGAGAGAGAGAAAGAAAGAAAGAGAGTGGAAGAGAAAGAAGAAGAGAAAGAAAGAGAGAGAGAAGAGAGAAAAGAAAGCGAGAGGAGAGAAAGAAGAGAGAGAGAAAGAAAGAGAGAAGAGAGAGAGAGAAAGAAAGAGAGAGAGAAGAGAGAGAAAGAAAGAGAGAGGGAGAGAAAGAAGAGAGAGAGAGAATAAAAGAGAGAGGGAAAGAAAGAGGGAAAGAGAGAAGAGAAAACGAGAGAGATGGGGAGAAAGAGATAGAGAGAGAGAAAGAGAGGGAGAAGAGAGAGAAAGAAAGAGAGAGAGGGAGAGAAAGAGGGAGAGAGGAGAAAAAAGAGAGAGGGAGAGGAAATGGGGGGGAAGAGAGAGACGGGGAGAAAAAGATAGAGAGAGAGAAAGAGAGGGAGAAGAGAGAGAGAGGAGAGAAAGAGAGAGAAGAGAGAAAGAAAAAAGATATGAGAGAAAGAGGGAGAGAAAGAGAGAGATGGAGAGAGGGAGGGGCGAGAGAGAGAAAGAGAAGAGAGGAGAGAGAGAGAGTGGGGAAAGATAGAGAGAGAGAGGAGCGAGAGAAAGAGAGAGAGAAAAGAGAAAAGAGAGAGAGAGAAAGAGAGAGAGAAAGAGAGAGAGAGAGAGAGGAGAGAGAGAAAGAGGAGAAAAAGAGAAAAGAGAGAGAGAGAGAGGACCTCTCCCGGTGTCCTAGAGGCAGACAGGAGTCGACAAGGAAGGAGAGAAGGAGGTTAGACTCAGAAACAGGGACAAGAAACACTCTTTTGTACTCTAAAAATGTCAAAATTTTGAGGTTAATCAATGTAATTATTCAAGATACTTTGTAATTGTAAGAACAAAATAATAAAAGTAAAATAAAAACTATTGATGGGTGACGATCATTTTGCAAATCGATTCGTTGTGTGATAATTCTTTTGACAAGTTGGTTAGTTGGTCAGAACACAAGAATGAATAAGATTTTTTAATGCAATTTGACTTGGATAAAGCTCCAATAACGCCATTTGAAGACGTCTTGGAATTGTACATTTGCATGCAAACATGTTCTTTACAAACCATCTTTTTTTTTTATGATTATTTTTTATGCAGGACGAGTATATATCGACTTTTAGCTGTATTTTTTCCAGTTACTCTGTGTCAGTTTAATAAAGCTGTAATAAAGAAGTAAGACACAAGTTCATCTATGATAAATTAAAAAAAAGCTATGTGATAATAGAAATGATATCTTGTCCTGAACCTAAAGAGTAAGTAGATAAAAAGTCTATTTTAATCATTTCGTAATAAAAAAAGCGCAATAGTAACTTACGACTGAAGAAGCCGTTGCGATGTAGCAGGACGCCTCCACAACTGCAGATGGCGACGATGAGCCCGATCACCAGCACCGCGACGACGACAGCTGTTACATTCACATCCTCTGCAAGAAAACAAACAAGAAAAGTTGATCTAAAACGGCTTAGACAAAGAAACAGCTACAGTGACTTTCTGTTCAAAACTGCAGAACTGATAAGTCCCGCCTCCTCATTGTAAAGATTTGAAATTACTATTTTTTATTGTGGAAAAAGTGGCTTCTGGGTTATATTGAACCCTACTTGCCCAACTATGAATACATTTTTTTCAAATAACCACAGATAAATACAGATAAATGGGTGGGGATAGGTGGTAGGTGAGAACGGGGATTTTCAGAGCACTTGAATTTGGATTACTCAAACATGCATAAATGAATCCAAATACAACTTTGTGGAAGCAAACACTGTTCGAACACTGCTAAAGACTCAGAGAAGTGGATTTAACCTAATAGATCCCCTTTAAAGTGTCCATGACAGGTTGAACTCCTCATTTCACAAAGACGTAGTTAAGATCAAGATATTTAAGGTTTTACTAAACATTTTTCAATTTTCATTCCAGTTTGGCCGTTTTTTAGCATTAAAAATGTACTTCCTGTTCATCATTGATGACATCACGCTGGGTAGTTGCCTAGCAACCATTTAATAAATTGGGCCAAAACTCTTCAAATGTAACTTTTTTGTTTTTTTACTTGAGCCATAAAAATACACTAGAACTCACCTTTTCTTAAATGTGTGTTTACAAAGCCATAAAAATCTGTTTCTTGTGAGAAAATTGAAAATGTCCTTGTCTCCCCAGTGTGATGTCGTCAGTTTAGAACTCTGCTCCACTTCCTGGTATTTTCAACAGATTTTCACATTTTTCTTCACAACTTGTTCTTGATTAATGTAAAACTATCATTTATAATTACAACAGGTATTAATCTACCAAACTAAATAAAAATGTGAAAAATGTTCAAACCTGTCATACGCACTTTAATTTCGAAATGTTACAGTTTTATTACGGTAGAGCAAACCTTTTATTTATACTAAGCAAAAGCGAAACACCAGGTTATTCCTGTAGTTTCTCTTCTGGTTTAAAATTCTCACAATATTTGCATTTTTCTTCCACAAAACATGCAACAACTTCTGCATCCAGCGGCTAAACGCACTGGGGATTACCCTGAGTTCAAATGGACAACTTAATGCTAAAGCTAAACGCATTAAGAGCCATATTCACATGTTAATCCATAGATTCTGTACCATAGCATCAGCAGCAGTAGTAATAGTAGTAGTAGTAGTTGTATAATCTTCATTGCTAACGTGAAAGCTCAGTCGGATTATCCAGAATAGCATTATACGTCAGTCGTCTTCCTGCTTTTAATGGCGTTAATGTTCAGCGATGTAGAAAAAGTGAGTGTTTTTAAAGCCAATATGTCGTACGTTTTATACAAAGCCAGAAAAGGGAAAGTCCGAGCTGCTATTGTTGTGCGTCGTAAGCAAATCAATTATTACACAAGACTTAAGAGGCTTTGTCGACGGCGGAGGGAAGCGAAGTGAGCGCTGATCTCATGTTCGTCCAGGGAAAGTTTTAACATGACACAGCTTCAGCGGATAGAAACACAGGCACAGAGCAGGAATATGTGACACAAATTTAAGACAAGGCCTGGGCGATATTGACAAAAATGGATATCTCGATTACGGTATTTATATGATTTTATGTCAAACCAACTGGATAATCAAACACATCTTTAATTCTCTGGGGGTAATAATGGACTCAGACTTGAACTTTAACAGCCACATCAAGTCATTAACATCAGCAGCTTTTTACCATCTAAAAAACATTGCCAAAATTAAAGGTCTAGTGTCAAAGCCCGACTTGGAGAGATTTATCCATGCATTTGTCTGCAGTAGGTTAGACTATTGTAACGGCCTGCTCACCGGCCTATCCAAACGAGCTGTAAAACAGCTGCAGTACATCCAGAACGCTGCTGCTCGAGTCCTGACCAGAACCAGGAAGTACCATCACATTAGTCCTGACCAGAACAGGAAGTACCATCACATTAGTCCTGTGCTTAGGTCTTTGCACTGGCTTCCAGTGGCTCAGAGAATAGACTTTAAAACAGCTCTGCTTGTGTTTAAGTCTCTCCATGGACTAGCACCAAAGTACATCTCTGACATGTCAGAAATATGCAAGAGAAGAGCCAGAAGATGGATTGGCATCTATGTCTTTTACTTATTACTTTTTTCAAGAAATATCTGCACTTTCTACTCCCTACGTTTTAAAACAGGTTACTGTAGTTACTTTATAAGCTCAATAACAGTTTCATATTCTTCCTAAAACTATTCTATACTTATCACATGATAAAAGTCTGAATAATTGACCTTTCGCCGAGCCCCGCCCCCTTAGTTACTGTTGCTACTTCCGTCAAATATGACAGCGTGCCATAGACTTCAATGACAAAAAGAAATACTCCTGTTCACGTTAGTGACTTTTTTAAAGCAATTTTTCCGCGATATCCTCTAGATCGAGGCAGAAGGGGTTCACTATGCAGCGGAGGGATTTATTCAAAACATTAAAATACACAACGGAGGGGACGTAACTCCTATGGAGGCTAATGCTACTGGTCTCAAGCTAAATCAGAGAAACCCATGATCTTTATCGTTACCTCAAATGCAACAAGCACAGCCTTGTCCTGCTCTTGCACTGCCGGGTAAGTTCGTTTTCATATGTTAAGGTCTATTTTTCTCTGTTGCACGAATATTATTCATTTACGAGGCTATGTTAGCGAGCTAAACCTACCCGTGGTGGCTAAAGCTTAAGGGCTCGCTAAACTTAGCAGCTTAGAGCGTAACTTCTGCAGTTATATCCTCGTCATGGTATAACTTGGGTCTAGTTTGTGTTCTTGCCTCTAGATCTAACAACACAGTCAGTCCATAGCTTTAGTTAAACATTAGTTTTACCTTTGAGCAGACATTTGTTCGATATATTTAGCTGGTAGAGGAGCCCTGAGCCACCCGCTCTGTTTAATCCATTGTTGCACTGCTCCAGTTGTTTTCGACTTTAGAAATGGAAAGAACACAACTCCTCCGGTCAATATTTCGGGGTATCTCCGGTCCAGTTTACATAAACCGTAGGCGCATGCTTCACCCTCTTGCTTGGAGCTCAAGATTTGACGGACCATATTTACATAGCAACGGTTGCTACGACGTTTGATTGGACAATAGCCGTTTTGGGGCGGGGCTCGGCGAAAGGTCAATTATAATAAATTCACTGTAAAGTCCATCTCACAGTCAAACACTTAACAAACCAACAAACCAAACTTTGTGCACGGCAAAAAAACAACAAAAAACATCTCTATTAGTTCAAATATCTTAAAACTTGGATTATAATCTGTCTCTTGAAATCAGTCAGAAATGTCTTATATTTAGCTATTATTTTTACAAATCTAAATAACTAAACTTTATTTTAATATTCTGAATTCTAGTAGCTTTAACCGAGACAAGATTGTGGCTTTTGGCAGTGTGGTTGTACTTTTACTCAAGTAAAAGAGTTTTAGCAGGACTTTTACTTTTGTCAGAGTCATTTACTCAAGTAACTGTACTTTTACTTGAGTAGTGAACTTCAGTACTTTTGCCAGCTCTGCCGCGAGAGAAGGAATGCATCTATGAGACTACGCTGGAATTGACAGAACACTGAGAAATTAAGGATATGAAACACAGTCTTTGTTATTCTTTTTATCCCTCCTACAATTAATACAAGATAAAAACAGAAAGAGGGTCGGACAAAGCAAAGGGAGGGAAAATCCCCCCCATCCCCCCAGCAAATTGCACCCTGCTTTAATAAATAACAAGCTGCATTTTAGGTCTTTTTCACAATTATCAAAAATATTTGCAAAACATGTAGGTTTCTGTCTAATATGTCTTTTTACACTTTACTCACAGTCTGTTTAACGACACTGAGACTCACCTATGGTCATGTTCTTGGCCTCACACATCTTGGGCGTCCCGATGCCGTTGGAGGCCAGGCAGCTGTATCTGCCGCTGTCGTCTTTAGACACAGACTTGAACTCCTGCAAAAGACACAAGTTAACTTTTCTTATCTGCAGACCTGTGGCAGAGCACGAACGGCACAAAAGCAGCTTTATTTATAATATCTTATCTCAGGAAGGGAGTCTGAGGAGGTTTTGATAATGTTTATTCACAGTGATGTAGGTTAAACTGCTGGGGTTTCAGAACAGAAGTATCTTTGTATAACTAAAACACAGAATGGCTAAGCTGGATGCCCTACCTTCTGACCAGCAAAGACAAAAAGGCTTTTTATTTTAAGGATTTTAAATTAAACAAGATTTGGACTGATGAACTCTTCTGACGTTAAAGAAATGTTAGAAATGTTATTTGTCAGTTTAAAGTTGGAGTAGCTAACTTTTCTAGTTGTAAATAAGCAAACTTTGTGTTTTCCACCAAAAAGTCTATGATAAATGCAGCATTTGTTAAAAAATAAGTCCACAGAGTACTGTCTAAATCAAATAATAAAGAATTTTAGTTCTAATCTGGAGCAGAATGCAGCTCTCTGATTGGCTGAGCCTGGGTGGTCTCTTCAGTTTCACTTTACAAGAGAGAAAAAGAGGGTTTTAAGTCAAAACTGCAACCTAAACTTAATACATATTGATATTAACAATGTGTTGAAGGATTTATGAGAGAAAGTTGTCACATACCCCAACTTTAATAACATTTATTTTTTGAAAGTCATGTAAAATCTGGTACTTTCTACTCTCATAAAAAACATTCAATTTAACACTAACGTTGGTGGCCTGAAGTGTCTCTGCTCTGAGTTGTTTGCTTAAGTTTATTAACAATTCAATTATGTGTTTTCACAAACGTTAAGCTCATATGTGAACTAAAATAAGCACATTGAAAAAGTTAATTATAAACGTTTGACTCAAATTCGGCACTGACTCCGATTGGAGAGTGACAAGGACCTGCTGTAGGTTATAAGAGAGCCTGGTTAGATCTCGCATCTGGAGCCCCACTCGATCATGTCCTGAATCAGAACGCTGATGTAAAGATGTAAATCAATAACATGCAGGTTAGGAACGCTTGGTGGTGGTAGGAGGTTGAGGCGCCAGTACAGATGTGCTCCGTGGATGATTGACAGCCGCGTCAGAACACATCGCCGCGGAGTGAGGAGAGACAGAAGACCTGTGTATAAGCACGGAGCAGGTAAAGAGGAAGGAGAACGAGAGACAGAGAAGGCACGTCTTTCATTTGTGAGGATCAAGGAAAAGATGAGGAAGAGAGAGAAGCGCACACGTAGAAAAGAAGGAACAGGAGGAAGAGAGATGTTCGATGGAGGAAGCGCTTCTGTTGGAGAGACACTAAACATGTAAACACATGAGACGCATCACAATGTGCTTTTTCTGTCATTAAAATACCACAGTTCAGTGAGTGGGCGAGGTGGGCTCGCTTCGGGCTCATGACACACAGAATGACTCGGGTTCCGGTCGGTTCGGACTGGATTTTTTGGGCCTGATCTAAACTCTACCCAGGCAGCTGCTGTGGGGAGAGGGGTTGCTGTGTGAAGCACTTTGGAAGACATCTGTCTGTGTAAATGTTGCTATATAAGTAAATAAATCATTCATTCATTCATTCTGTCTGCGCTTCAGACACCCAGCTGTGCATTGCGTGCTGGCACTGCGCACATGCGTGTGCGCGTATGTGTGTGCGCGTTTGTTCACTCGCAGCCTGGGATGAGAGCAGGTGAGAAGAGATGTCAGTTCAAACATCCAAGCACTTCCAAGCATGTAAATAGGTCAAGAACAAAGTGCAAGAAAGCTAATGTTGAACTAACTTTGTGAATGAATCTGCTGCAAGTGGACATGAGCACATCGCAGCAGTAGAGACAGAGCCTAAGTAAGGCTTTCTTGAACACAATAGTAGTGATTACCAGAGTTGTCATATGGCACAGTTTTGCTGTTCATTCCGGGCCTTGCCGCAGCAGCCTGAGCTGCATTCATAAAATAAAGAATGTCCTAGGATCATTTGGGAGCGATCAGAGCAGGAGGGACTGACACCCTGAGTGGAGGACAGCACCTACAGCATCCCACTTCCCGCGACTATGTTCATGCTATTTTCTCATCATAACGGCAGATAATATAAAAAGACACAATTAAAATTAAAATTATAACCTATTATTTAGCAGAATTAGAGACAGATCAATACAAGGGCTGGACGATATTTGGATTTTTTACATATCAGCCATGTGCATTATCAGCATTAGGTTTTGATCAGTTGAGCTCCCAGTTAGTTTTGAAGAGAAAAGACTTGCAAGTGTTCAAGTCTATTGTTTGTAATTAACTGAGCAGGCTTGTAAAGGGCCACAAAATGGACAAAATTGAACATGTCAACCTGGCCAAATATATCAGTCTTTGCTTAGGGTAAATATTTATGGATCTACTGTGCGTTTTAGACTTTATAACAGGGCTTGTAAACTAAATATGTGATGTAGATCAGTAACCCTTTGTGTTCTTAAGTCTTTGTGTTATTTACCAGGACTCCGGTGCGAGAGTTGAGGCGTGTTATTTACCAGGACTCCGGTGCGAGAGTTGAGGCGTGTTATTTACCAGGACTCCGGTGCGAGAGTTGAAGCGTGTTATTTACCAGGACTCGGTGCGAGAGTTGAAGCGAGTTTTTACCAGGACTGCAGTGCGAGAGTTGAGTATGTGTTATTTACCAGGACTCCGGTGCGAGAGTTGAAGCGTTTATTTATCAGGACTCCGGTGCGAGAGTTGAGACGTGTTATTTACCAGGACTCCGGTGCGAGAGTTGAAGCGTGTTATTTACCAGGACTCCGGTGCGAGAGTTGAAGCGTGTTATTTACCAGGACTCCGGTGCGAGAGTTGAGACGTGTTATTTACCAGACTACGGTGCGAGAGTTGAGACGTGTTTTTACCAGGACTACGGTGCGAGAGTTGAAGCGTGTTATTACCAGGACTGCGGTGCGAGAGTTGAGGCGTGTTATTTACCAGGACTCCGGTGCGAGAGTTGAAGACGTGTTATTTACCTGGACTCCGGTGCGAGAGTGAGGCGTGTTATTTACCTGGACTCCGGTGCGAGAGTTGAAGCGTGTTATTTACCAGGACTCCGGTGCGAGGGAAGGTTTGGAAGTCGTGTTATTTGACTCCGAGTGGAGATGGAGCGTTATTTACCAGGACTCCGGTGCGAGAGTTGAAGCGTGTTATTTACCAGGACTCCGGTGCGAGAGTTGAGGCGTGAATTCGGTTATTTACCAGGACTCCGGTGCGAGAGTTGAGCGTGTTATTTACCAGGACTACGGTGCGAGAGTTGAAGCGTGTTATTTTACCAGGACTCCGGTGCGAGAATTAGAATCGTGATTATTACCTGGACTCCGGTGCGAGAGTTGAGGCGTGTTATTTACCAGACTCCGGTGCGAGAGTTGAATCGTGTTATTTACCTGACTAGGCTGAGGCGTGTTATTTACCAGGACCTTTTCCGGTGCGAGAGTGAGGACGTAGGTGTCGTTGGCGTGGCGGGGCGAGCTGATTGGCTGAGAGTCCTTGTACCAGGAGTACGGCAGGAGGGATGCTCTGTGGTCGTGACAGCGGAGTCGAACTACCGCCGGTGACGGCGGAGGTGGGATCTCACAGGACGGAGTGTGAGGAGGGAACTGGAAGAAGAGGAAGAGGAGTTTTAAATAGAATCCATCCACACGTGTCGTCAAAAGCACAGATTATTTAGTAGAGTCCTCCTTACCCCAGCACTTTTGAGGGTGACGTTGGTCTCTCCCAGGTTGACCGAGTCCAGAGGGGCGCTGATCTCACACCTGTATTCTCCCGCGTCGTCCTGAGTGGACTCTCTGGAGCGTGACTGTGGCTCCGTCGATGGTCGCTCTGCCTTCAAACGGACCTGCAGCACACATTTACCACATCAGCAACAACAGCACTGTTAAAAATATATGACAGTTTAACTTTAAAATGTCAATTAAACTCGTGTTTGTGAGTTTCCTGTTATTTTCTCTCTTCCTCTTGTCTCTCTCACCTCTCTCTTTTCTCTCTCTCTTCATTTCTCTCCCTCTCTTCTTTCACTTTTTGTCTCTCTCTCTTGTTCTCTCTCTTACCCATTTCTCTCTCCTCTCTCTTTCCTATCTCTATCCTTTCTGTGTCTCTCTCATCCCTTTCTCTCTCTCTCTAAACCTCTTCTTTCTCACTCTCTTTTACCTTGCTTTGCTCTCTTCTTTCACACCTTTCTCTCTCTCCCTCGACCCTCTCTCTCATCCCTTTCTCTCCCACTCGCTCTTCTCTCCTCTCTCTCTCAACCTCTTCTTTTTTACTCTCTATTTTACTCTAGCTTCGCTCTCTTCCTTCTCGCTCATCCCTTTCTTTCTCTCACCTCTCTTCATTTCTCTGACTCTCTTTCCTCTCTTCTTTCGCTTCTGTCTCTCTCTCTTGTTCTCTCTCTCCCTCGTACCCTCTGTCATCTCTTTCTCTCTCTCTCCATCTCTTCTCCTCTTTCTCGCTCTTTCCCTCTACCCTCTCTCAGCCCTTTCTCGCTCACTCTCTCTTCTTCTCTTCTCTCCTCTCAACCTCTTTTTTCTCACTCTCTCTTTTACTCTCGCTTTGCTCTCTTCCTCCGCTTTCTGTCTCTCTCTCTTGCACCCTCTTTCTCTCTGCCTCTACCTTTTCTCTCATCCCTTTCTCTCCCACTCTTTCTCTTCTCTCTCTGTCTCTTCTGATCCCTTTCTCTTTCACTCTCTCTTCCTCTCCCTTCTCTCTCTCTGTCTCATCCCTTCTCTCTCCTTCTCTCCCACTTCTCTCTCTTCTCTCCTATCTTTGCTTCTCTCTCTCATCCCTTTCTCTCTCTCCCTCTCCTTCTCTCCCATTCTTTTTCCCTCTTTCTCTCTCTCCCACTCTCTCGTCTCTCCTCTCCTGTCACTCTCAACCTCGTCTTTCTCACCTCTTCTTTACTCTAGCTCCGGTCTCTTCGTTATCTCATCCCTTTCTCTCTCTCCATCTCTCCACTTTCTCGCCCTTCTCTCCTATCTTGGTTTCTCTCTCTCATCCCTTTCTCTCTCTCCCCCCTCTCCTTCTCTCTCTCTTCTCTCTCCCTTTCTCTCTCCCTCCTTCTCTCTCTCTCTCCTCTCTTTCTCTCTCCCTCTCCTTCTCTCTCTCTCTCTCTCTCTTCCCCTCTCTCTCATCTCTTTCTCTCTCCCTCTCCTTCTCTCTCTCCCTCCCTCTCTCTCATCTCTTTCTCTCTCCCTCTCCTTCTCTCTCTCCTCTCTCATCTCTTTCCTCTCTCCTCTCCTTCTCTCTCTCTCCCCTCTCTCATCTCTTTCTCTCCTCTCCCTCTCCTTCTCTCTCTCCTCTCTCTCATCTCTTTCTCTCCTCTCCCTCTCTCCTCCTCTTTCTTCTCTCTCTTCCTCCTTTCTTCTCCTCTCTCCCTCTCCTTCTCTCTCTCTCTCTTCTCTTCTCTCTTTCCTCTCTTCTTATCTCTCTCTCTCTCTCTCTCTCTCTCTTCTTTCTCTCCTCTCCTCTCTCTTCCTCCTCTTTCTCTCTCTCATCCCTTCTCTCTCTCCCTCTCCTTTTCTCTCTCTCTCTCTCCTCTCTCTCTTCTCTTTCTCCACTCTCCCTCTCCTTCTCTCTCTCCTCGCTTTCTCTCCTCTCCCCTTCTCCCCATCTCTCCTCCTCTTTCTCTCTCTCTCTCTAACCCTCTCTCATCCCTTTTCTCATCTCGTCCTCCCCTTCTCTTCCTCTCTTCTTCCTCTCTCTCCTTTTCCTCCCACTTTCTCTCTCTCTTCCCTCTCACATTACAAGTTACATCAACACAAACATTTAAGTTACTTTGACTAACCGTCCTTAGGTTTTTCTTTTTTTTTTTTTACAGTGAAGCGACATCACACGTTCAAAACTAAAACATCTATAAATATAATTCCTGAAGCATCCCAAAGGTTAATAAATCTATATTTGCTGCAGGATGAGCTTCGTTTGGACATTATTGAGATTTACGGCTCCAAAGGATCCTTCCCCCGTGTCCTCTCTCCTTTCACCTCTTCACTTCTCTTAGGAATAGATTTAGTTCTCTCCTCTACCTTTTCTCTTTTCACTTCCTCCTCCCGTCTTTTCTTGTCTCCTTTCATCTTCTCCCCTTTCTCTTTTTCCTCCTTTCCTCTATCCTCCTCTTCTTTCCAACTCTCCTGTTTTCTTTCTTCTTCTCGTCATTTCCTCTCTCCTTGTCTCTTCTCCCCCTTCCCTTTCTCCCCTCTTCTTTCCTCTCTCTATTTCCTCGCTCCTTGTCTCTCCTCTCTTCTCTATTTTCCTCTCCTCCTCTCTCCCCTGCCTCATCTTGTTCTCTCTGCCTTGCTACCTCTCTTCCTCCCACTCTCCACATCTCCTAGTCTCCTCTTCTATCATCTCTTTCTCCTCTTCTTCTTCTTTCCTCTTCTCTCTTCTCTTCTTGTCTACTTACTCTTCCTCTCTCTCTCCTCTCCCCCCTCCTTTCTTTTCATCCCATCTCTTCGTCTCCATATTTCTGATCATCTCTGCTCCTCTTTTCTCTCCTTTTCGCCTTCTCTCCTCTGTCCTTCACTCATCTTCTCTCTCCTCTCTTCTACCTAATCTCCTCTCCTCCCCTTTCTCCTTTCCTAGTCTTCTCTCCTTCTCTCTTTCTTTCCTCGCTCCCTGTCTCTCCTCTCTTCCTCTCTTCTCTTCTCTATTTTCCTCTCCTCCTCTCTCCCCCTGCCTCATCATGTTCTCTCTGCTTGTTACCTTCTTCCCACTCTCCTAGTCTCCTCTTCTATCATCTCTTTCTCCTCTTCTTCTTCTTTCCTCCTTCTCTCTTCTCTTCTTGTCTACTTACTCTTCCTCTCTACTCTCCTCTCCCCCTCCTTTCTTTCCATCCCATCTCTTCGTCTCCATGCTTCTGATCATCTCTCCTCCTCTTCTCTCTCCTTTTCGCCTCCTCTCCTCTGTCCTTCACTCATCTTCTCTCTCCTCTCTTCTTACCTAATCTCCTCTCCTCCCCTTCTCCTCTTCCTCTCCTCCGTCCTTGTTTCTCTCCTTCCCTCCTCTCTCCTCCTACCTCATGTCCTCTCTTTGTCTTCGACTCCTCCTCTCCTTCTCTTTATTTTCTCATCTCATTGTCTCCTTCTCTCCTCTCCTTTATACTTGTCTCCTCTCTACCCCATCTCTCCTTCTCTTCATCTCCTCGTCTCCTTCTGTTTGTCACCTTGTCTCCTTCTCTCCCCTTTTCATTTCTCCGCTCCTCTGCTCTGCACTTGACTCATCCCTACCCTCCTCTTCTGTCTCCTCCTCTCCTCTCCTCTTCTGTCTCCTTCTTTCTCACCTCTCATCTCCTCTTTTCTCTGCACCCTCTCTTACCTTAGCTCTTCTCCTTGTCTCTCATCTCCTCCATCTTCTCTCTCCCCTGTCTCTTCTCTTTCTCTCCTTTTCTTCATCTTCTGTCTC